>CM035437.1:90210212-90505212 GCA_020310875.1 Ceratopteris richardii
ATACCGTCGGTATTGCATCCGTGGTTTGTCAAGCATTTTTAATGGTCATACCGATGTCGAGGCATGACCGTCAGTATGGACAACATAGGTATGCCCTTCATATGTTGTAGTGCTTCTATCAAATGGTCGTTGGCTATGGCTCCCGCAAGAGTTGCTTGGCCCCATGGATAGAGGAGATTGCTATTCTTATGACATCAAGAGTTCGAACCTTCGATGCCAGCCTCGCTGGAGCCCTCCTCTTTTGAACGTGCCTTGCTATGTTGGATAATAGGAAGCCCTCAATACTACAAGGTCACGAGGTCAAGCCTCATATGCAACTTCTCTACAGATATCGCCCTCCTTTTTTTTGTGAATCAAGGAACACTCTCTTTCTCTGAGCAGAAGGGCACCGCCTAGGCATACGGGGGCAGAAAAAGCTCCGTTTGGGCAGGTCCAGTCAGGCCGTCTATGTGTGGACTATATGTTAGAAAGAGAGGGGTCATAGGCATCCCGTTCAATGTTCCTATTCAGTGTCAACCGTGCACTTTTCTGAAATCCATGCGTGCACACAAGAGGTGGTCACATCGATGCACATAGCCTTAAATGAGCGGGGTCCTCCTCCAGGCATTGGGGGCTTCACCCATCTACAGCTCAAGTATCATCATTAAATGCTCACAGGTGATAATACTCCGGGTAGCGGCAGGCAGACGCTTATCCTTTAGAGAGAGAGGGACAAAAGAGCTCATGTGCATAGAACTTGAGCTTGACAACATTCAGAACTCTGCGTCTCTGAGCATAAAAGGCTGCACACGACTGTTGTGGCTCCACTGTTTTAGATTCTACTCGGCGGCTCTAGAATTCAAATGCACACTTTGGAGTTGATGAGGACTTGCTACACACGTGGGCTCTTGGAGATTCTTTGACTATTAAGTGACTGGGGCTTTTACCTAACCATCTTTAGGCTTCTAGCGACAGAACTCAGAACACGCAGAAATTTCCACCAATAAAAAATAAGGATGCACTAAATGATGAATTTGGAACTTTCCTATAGCCTCTAGTAGATTGCCTGCACATGAATCAAGAAAACACTACAAGTACTTGAAAAAGAACTTGGCTCTGATACCACTGTTTTAAAAACTCCTTCCAAGAGTGTAGCATCCACTAGAGAGTGAGTGAGTATGTATCCACCCAGCCAACTCCACCCATATATATACCAAAGGTCCAAGAGTTGCATGTTTTAATTTTTAGCCATGTGTCCTTTCCAGTGTCCTTCATGTGGATACTTTCCAAAGAGAAATCACATGGCTTCTATTTCAATTGAAGTAACGTATGGGTCAAGGTATCACTTGGGAGAAGCTTCTCCCAAGACTAAGGCTTTATTCCCTTAGGTTAATTTCCTAAGGTAACAAACCCTTCAATTTGAGACTTCTATGAAATAAAACCTCAAGGGTTAAATCCAAGAAACATAGGTTCCTTTTGGAGAGTCTAACCCTTGATTTATGCAACACTTACCTTTTGTTCTCTTCATCTTGAAGTAGCAAGCACTCTTAACTTCTTCAAATGTTTTTTTCTCTTCCTCTAGTGCCAAGAGTAAGAGACAAAACAAACATGGTATATAAATGGAAGTGAACATAGAATTATGTTTTAACATCTCCTCGTATCTCTGAATCAAAATTCTCCTTCAAATGTGACTGATATGACTGAATTCACCAATCTTTTGGCTCAATACTGAATTACCTCTCTAGTGTACCTAGATCAAATTCTATACCTAGATAAAAAACTTGCAACCAGCTTACAACACAAGGTTGGCTGAAAACAAAACTCATCTCATCTTCAAATTTGTCTTCTTAGATAAGCTTTCTTGCCATGAAAGAGATATATCAAAACTGTCAAGAACAACCTCTAGATACCTGTTTTGATGTAGCTAATGCTTTTACTTTGAAAATAATGGGAGTGTTTGAAAGCACTTCTTCAATCCTTCAAATGTCTTCATAACTGCTCTTCTAAGATATGACATGCAAATGACAATCTGATAGTAGAAACAAATACCTGTGATTTGATGTTGATCAGGTTCCTTCATCTTCTCCAAACCATTGTTTTTCATTGAATTTGAAGTAACCTTCTATTCATTATATTGGTTATAAAAATTCTTATTATTCTGGTTATGTAGACAATCGTAAGTCTACATCAAGGTACATTTTTCATTTTGTTGGAGGTGCTATCTCTTGGAAATATGATCTTCAAGAATGTACACTTGTTTCAACTACAAAAGCAAAGTATGTTGTAGTAAGAAAGGCATGTAAGGAAGCATTGTGGCTTTCCATCTTTCTTTTGATATAGGCTTACTTCACCTTGCATTGTCTAAGAATCCACTCTACTATGCAAAGAGTAAGCACATTGAGATGCAATATCAGTTCATTCGAGACTACTTAGCCATTGAGCGCATTATTCTTGAGAAGGTTGATACTCGAGATAATGTTGCAGATGCTTTGACTTAAGCTCTACTACACGATTGCTTTTGACACTATTGTCACTTGATGGGGGTTACTTTATCCATGGTCTTACACAATTACTTGTATATTATGTGACATGCCCATCAGGTGGGAGCTAAAGTTTGTGTACTTAGGTATTCTTTAACCCTCTTTATTTTTCTCCCATATAATAAAAGATTTAATTTCTTGGTCATCCATAGACTGTAACTTTGACCACATTTGTAACACCCAAGAAATCTATGTTCGTGCTTTGTGTTTACTATGTTCTCTAGGTATTTTGTAGGTTCTATGCAGAGTACTCTGTGACATGTGGATCTAAGTATTTCGCATTGAGGGTATCATTGTGGAGCTCTCAAGAATGAGAGACCATTGAGATGGATCGCTATCAAAATACTAAAGTAAGACTTCATCAACAAAAATCAACTATTCCTTCAAATCTTTCATCTTTGTCAAAAAACTATAGATAGAATCTCCTACATTCATATGCTTACTCTCCAACTATTTCTGAAAGTAAGCAACACGTGCGTGATTTCTTGCCTTATATGGAGTGGTAAGTGTATCCCAAACATCATTTGTTTTTTCACAAGAGTGAGAGACCATTGAGATGCATCGCTATCAAAATACTAAAGTAAGACTTCATCAACAAAAATCAACTATTCCTTCAAATCTTTCATCTTTGTCAAAAAACTATGCATAGGTTGTCCTCCATTCATATGCTCACTCTCCAATTATTTTTGAAAGTTAGCAACACGTGCGTGATTTCTTGCCTAATATGGAATGGTAAGTGTATCCCAAACATCATTTGTTGTTTCACAAGAGTGAATGTGCGGGATCATGACATGTTTGAAATGCAAAGCTATGAATGCATGTGCTTGAGCATATCCACCATCCCAACAAAGTTTCTCTACAATATGGCAGTAGGAACCACAACACGAATAGGAATTTGAAGATCATCATCTTCAATACCATATTCATCACCTTCAATAATTGTATTTACAGGTGTAATAGGACATTTTTCAACCCCTTACACAATATTCCATAGCCCTTTTGCTACCGATTCATGATGCATCATATATGTATGCGCCGATGTGTAATAAGTACCACCCAACTTATCCTCAACAACCAACATATGGGATACATCATTGCTTTCATCCATGGTTGTGAAGGTCTAGGGGTTTTAAAGTCATCTTTTTTGAATGTGCCTAGCTTTCTTTTACGCGGTTTAAATTTTTTATTATCTCCGACAAGGTGAAGAGGTTGTGTTCCAGTTTTAGGATGATCTTCATAGATCTGTGCTAACTTAATAGCATCTTCTAAAATTTTTGGAGCACTTCTTTTCACTTAATGTTTGACTTGCTTGTCGAGACCACGGATGAAACCTCTTACCTTATGAAAGTCATCAAGGTTTTGCAATTTAAGTAGTATTTCTCGATAATGATAAATATATAGAGAAAGTGGATGTCCTCTCTGTAGGACTTTGTCCCATTCTTCCCAGTTTCTTTCATCCTCATTTTGTGGTAGGAATTCTTTTTTGAAGAATTATTCAAATTGATTCCAAGTTTCTGGGATTCTTTGAGCCTTCTTTAAGCTCATTCACCACTTATAAGCCTTAGGTCCACGTGATAAACTTGTTTCTAATACTTGATAAACTTCAGCGCTGTTTTTCAACTCATGCAAGTCTTGCAATTTTTCTAAAAATGTCAAGACTGCATCTTTGTTTCGGTCTTTATCTTCCACTGAAAATTGAGGTGGGTTTAAATCTTTTGCAAAAGAGAGGCTTCTAGACTTCATGGCAGTATGAGGAGGATTTACTTCATTATCTTTAGTTTTAAAAGATACATTACTATGAAAGGGTAAAGGGGCATCAGTTCCTTTACTAGGTGATGGGTTCCTTGGTCGTATAGACAAGGAACTCCTTTGTGCAGGTAAGGGTAAGGATGAGAAAATCCTATTAAGAGTTTGTTCCATCTTCCCTTGAACTTCATTGATTGAAGTACGAAGGGTACCCATCTCGTTTTTTATTTATTTAACAATGAACATATCCGCTTGGATATCGCTCAGTTTTTCATCCAAACCATTCAACTCTTTATAAATATCTAATTTCTGCATTTCTTCTTGGCCTATCTCTGGAAGACGTGGAGTGTAATCTATTTGTCTACCCCCTTCCTGTGGTGCATAATCCTCTTCCTTCCTAGGAATGTCTAATAACATGTTACTTGCATATGAATCCCCCATAATTCAATGAATACTTTGGAATCAACTAGAAATAAGAAAATGTTGTTTCTAATACTGAAGGAAAATAGATGAATAATTAAATCCAGTACTTCCCTGATTTTTTGATATCAGCTTCTAGTTGTAGGTCGGCATGGGCCGCCTTGAACGATTTTCTATTTCACCACCTCAGTTGAACTTCCTTAGACTCTTCCATCTTTAATCCTCCGTTGCTCATTCTTTCGGCCGATGTGTGAAATCCCTTGCTTAATTGGATAAGCGGACTTCTGTATATGATGTAGTTGTGGGTTTGAATTCCATACAGGATGGACTTCTATCAAATGGTCGTTGGCTATGGCTCCCGCAAGAGTCGCTTGGCCCCGTGGATAGAGGAGATTGCTATTCTTATGACATCAAGAGTTCGAACCTCGGATGCCACCCTCGTTGGAGCTCTCCTCTTTTGAACGTGCCTTGCTATGTTGGATAATAGGAAGCCCTCAATACTACAAGGTCACGAGATCAAGCCTCGTATGCAACTTCTCTGTAGATATAGCCCTCCCTTTTTTTTCTGAATCAAGAAACACTCTCTTTCTTTGAGCGGAAGGGCAGTGCCTGGGCATACGCGGGCAAAAAATGCTCCCTTCGGGCACGTCGAGTCAGGCCGCCCATGTATGGACTATATGTTAGAAAGAGAGGGATCGTGGGCATCCCCTTCAATGCTCCTATTCAGTATCAACCGTGCACTTTTCTGAAATCCGTGTGCACACACATCAGGTGGTCAGTTCGATGTACAGAGCTTAAATGAGCGGGGTCGCCGGCTGGAGGGCCTCTGGTTGTTGGGGGCTTCACCCATCTAAAGCTCAAGTACCATCATTAAATGCTCATAGGCGATAATCCTCTGGGGGGGCAGTCACACGATTATCCTTTACAGAGAGAGGGACAAAAGAGCTCATGTGCGCAGAACTCAAGATCGACGGCGTTCAAGACTCTGAGTCTCTGAGCATTAAAGGCTGCACGCAACTATTGTGGCTCCACTGCTCCAGATTCTACTTGGCGGCAACAGAATTCAAACGCACACTTTGGGGTTGATGAGGACTTGCTATGCACGTGGGCTCTTGGAGATTCTTTGCATGACTATTGAGTGACGGGGGCTTTTACCTAACCATCTTTAGGCTTATGGCGGCAGAACTCAGAGCAGGCACAAATTTCCACCGAAAAAAATAACGACATAGTTACTGATGAATTTGTTACTTTCGTATAGCCTCTAGTAGATTGCCTGCATATGAGTCAGGAAAACACTACAAGTACTTGAAAAAGAACTTGGCTCTGATACCACTGTTGTGAAAACTCCTTCCAACCAGGAGTGAGTGAGACGTATCCACCCATCCAACTCCACCCATATATATACCAAAGGTCCAAGAATTGCATGCTTTAGTTTTTAGCCATGTGTCGTTTCTAGTGTCCTTCATGTGGATACTTTCCAAAGAGAAATCACATGGCTTCCATTTCAATTGAAGTCATGTACGGGTCAAGGTGTCACTTGGGAGAAGCTTCTCCCAAGACTAAGGTTTTGTTCCCTTAGGTTAATTTCCTAAGGTAACAAACCCTTCAATTTGGGACTTCTATGAAATAAAACCTCAAGGATTAAATCCAAGAAACATAGGTTCCTTTTGGAGGGTCTAACCCTTGATTTATGCAACACATACCTTTTGTTCTCTTCATCTTGAAGTAGCAAGCACTCTTAACTTCTTCAAATGATTTTTTCTCTTCCTCTAGTGCTAAGAGTAAGAGACAAAACAAACATGGGATATAAATGGAAGTGACCATAGAATTATGTTTTAACATCTCCTCATATCTCTAAATCAAAATTCTGCTTCAAATGTGACTGATATGATTGAGTTCACCAATCTTTTTGCTGAATACTGAATTACCTCTCTAGTGTACCTAGATCAAATTTTGTACCTAGATAAAAAACTTGCAACCAACTTACAACACAAGTTTGGATGAAAACAAAACTCATCTCATCTTCAAATTTGTCTTCTTAGATAAGCTTTCTTGCAATGAAAGAGATATATCAAAACTGTCAAGAACAATCTCTAGATACCTGTTTTGATGTAGCTAATGCTTTTAGTTTCAAAATAATGAAAGTGTTTGAAAGCACTTCTTCAATCCTTCAAATCTCTTCATAACTGCTCTTCTAAGATATGACTTGAAAATGACAATCTGATAGTAGAAACGAATACCTGTGATTTGATGTTGATCTGGTTCCTTCATCTTCTCCAAACCATTGTTTTTCCTTGAATTTGAAGTAGCCTTCTACTCATTATATTGGTTATAAACATTCTAATTAGACAATCGTAGGTCTACATCAAGGTACATTTTTCATTTTGTTGGAGGTGCTATCTCTTGGAAATATGATCTATTGGTTAGTCTGGTTATGTAGACAATCGTAAGTCTATTGGTTAGTCTGGTTATGTAGACAATCGTAAGTCTACATCAAGGTACATTTTTCATTTTGTTGGAGGCGCTATCTCTTGGAAATATGATCTTCAAGAATGTATAGTTGTTTCCACTACAAAATCAAAGTATGCTGTAGTAAGTAAGGCATGTAGGGAAGCATTGTGGCTTTCCATCTTCCTTCTGATATAGGTTTACTTCAGCAAGTAGCTTGTTTGCTCATCGATAGTCAGAGTACCATTGCATTGGCTAAGAATCCACTCTACTATGCAAAGAGTAAGCATATTGAGGTGCAATATCAATTCATTCGAGACTGCTTACCATTGAGTGCATTATTCTTGAGAAGGTTCATACCCAAGATAATGTTACACATGCTTTGACTAAAGCTCTACTACACAATTGCTTTTGACACTATTGCCACTTGATGTGGGTTACTTGATCCATGATCTTACACAATTACTTGTATATTATGTAACATGACCATCATGTGGGAGCTATAGTTTGTATACTTAGGTATTCTTGAACCTTCTTTATTTTTCTCCCATAGAGACGTTGACCATATTGGTCTTTAACGGGAGATAGTTACCGTTAGTGTCCATGTGAAAAGCCAAATGGCCATTGGACACTTTTGTATATATTCTTTAATAAAAAATTTAGTGGCTTGGTCATCCATAGACTGTAACTTTGACCACATTTGTAACACCCAAGAAATCTGTGTTCGTGCTCTGTGTTTACTATGTTCTCTAGGTATTCGGTAGGCTCTATGTAGAGTACTCTGTGTAACATCTGGATCTAAGTATTTCGCATTGAGGGTATCATTGTGGAGCTCTCAAGAATGAGAGACCATTGAGATGCATCGCTATCAAAATACTAAAGTAAGACTTCATCAACAAAAATCAACTATTCCTTCAAATCTTTCATCTTTGTCAAAAAACTATGCATAGAATCTCCTCCATTCATATGCTCACTCTCCAACTATTTTTGAAAGTAAGCAACACGTGCGTGATTTCTTGCCTAATATGAAGTGGTAAGTGTATCCCAAACATCATTTGTTGTTTCACAAGAGTGAATGTGAGGGTTCATGACATGTTTGAAATGCAAAGCTATGAATGCATGTGCTTGAGCATGTCCGCCATCCCAACAAAGTTTCTCTACAATATGGCAGTAGGAATCACAACACGAAGAAGGAATTTGAAGATCATCATCTTCAATACCATATTCATCATCTTCAATAATTGTATTTATAGGTGTAATAGGACATTTTTCAACACCTTACACAATATTCCATAGCCCTTTTGCTATCGATCATGATGCATCATATATGTCTGTGCGAATGTGTAATAAGTACCACCCAACTTATCCTCGACAACCAACAGATGGGATACATCATTGATTTCATCCATGGTTGTGGAGATCTAGGGGTTTAAAGTCGTCTTTTTTTTAATGTGCATAGCTTTCTTTTACGGGGTTTAAATTTTTTATTATCCGTGACAAGATGAAGTGGTTATGTTCCAATTTTAGCATGATCTTCATAGATCTCTGCTAACTTAATAGCATCTTCTAAACTTTTTGGAGCCCTTCTTTTCACTTCATGTTTCACTTGCTTGTCGAGACCACGGATAAAACCTCTTACCTTATGAAAGTCATCAAGGTTTTGCAATTTAAGTACTATTTCTTGATAATGAGAAATATATAGAGAAAGAGGACGTCCTCTCTGTAGGACTTTGTCCCATTCTTCATAGTTTCTTTCCTTTACTAGGTGACGGGTTCCTTGGTCGAATAGACAAGGAACCACTTTGTGCAGGTAAGGGTAAGGATAAACAAATCGTATTAAGAATTTGTTCCATCTTCCCTTGAACTTCATTGATTGAAGTACGAAGGGTACCCATCTCATTTTGGATTTCTTTAACAATGAACATATCCGCTTGGCTATCATTCATTTTTTCATCCAAATCATTCAACTCTTTATAAATATCTAATTTCTGCATTTCTTCTTGGCCTATCTCTGGAAGACCTAGAGTGTAATCTATTTGTCTACCCCCTTCCTGCGGTGCATAATCCTCTTCCTGCCTAGTAATGTCTAATAACATGTTACTTGCATATGAATCCCCCATAATTCAGTGAATACTTTCGAATAAACTAGAAATAAGAAAATGTCGTTTCTAATACTGAAGGAAAATAGATGAATAATTAAATCCAATACTTCCCCAATTCTTTTCTTTGATATCAGCTTCTAGTTATAGGTCAGCATGGGCTGCCTTGGATGATTTGCTATTTCACCGCCTCGATTGAACTTTCTTAGGCTCTTCAATCTTTAATCCTCCGTTGCTCGTTCTTTCCGCCGATGTGTGAAGTCCCTTGCTTAATTGGATAAGAGGACTTCTGTATATGATGAAGTTGCGGGTTTGAACTCCATACACGATGGACTTCTATCAAATGGTTGTTTTGCTATGGCTCCCGCAAGAGTCTCTTGGCCCCGTGGATAGAGGAGATTGCTATTCTTATGACAAGATTTCGATCCTTGGATGCCATCCTCGCTGGAGCTCTCCTCTTTTGAACGTGCCTTGCTATGTAGGATAATAGGAAGCCCTCAATACTACAAGGTCACGAGATCAAGCCTCATATGCAACTTCTCTATAGATATCACCCTCCTTTTTTTTGTGAATCAAGAAACACTCTCTTTCTCTAAGCGGAAGGGCAGCGCGTGGGCATACATGGGTAGAAAATGCTCCCTTCACACAGGTCCAATCAGGCCACCTATGTGTGAACTATATGTTAGAAAGAGAGGGGTCGTGGGCGCCCCGATCAATTCTCCTATTCAGTGTCAACCGTGCACTTTTCTGAAATCCATGCGTGCATACATCAGGTGGTCAGTTCGATGCACAGAGCTTTAAACGAGTGGGGTCATCGGCTAGAGGGTCCTCCTCTAGTCGTTGGGCGCTTCACCCATCTACAGCTCAAGTACCATCATTAAATGCTCACAGGCGATAATACTCTGGGCGGCGGTAGTGAGACGGTTATCCTTTAGAGGGAGAGGGACAAAAGAGCTCATGTGCGCAGAACTCAAGGTCGACAGCGTTCAGAACTCTCAGTCTCCGAGCATTAAAGGCTGCACGCGACTGTTGTGGCTCCACTGCTCTAGATTCTACTCGGCAGCAACAAAATTTAAACACACACTTTGGAGTTGATGAGGACTTGCTATGCACGTGGGCTCCTGGAGATTCTTTGACTATTGAGTGACTGGGGCTTTTACCTAACTATCTTTAGGCTTTTTGGCAGCAAAACTCACAGCAGGCACGAATTTCCATCGAAAAAAATAACGACCCAGTTACTGATGAATTTGGAACATTCCTATAGCCTCCAGTAGATTGCCCGCACATGAATCAAGAAAACACTACAAGTACTTGAAAAAGAACTTGGCTCTGATACCACTGTTGTGAAAAATCCTTCCAAGAGTGTAGCATCCAAGAGAGAGTGAGTGAGTATGTATCCACCCGTCCAACTCCACCCATATATATACCAAAGGTCCAAGAGTTGCATGCTTTAATTTTTAGCCATGTGTCCTTTCCAATGTTTTTCATGTGGATACTTTCCAAAGAGAAATCACATGGCTTCTATTTCAACTGAAGTCACGTACGGGTCAAGGTGTCACTTGCGAGAAGCTTCTCCCAAGACTAAGGTTTTATTCCCTTAGGTTAATTTCCTAAGTAACAGACCCTTCAATTTGAGACTTCTATGAAATAAAACCTCAAGGGTTAAATCCAAGAAACATAGGTTCCTTTTGGAGGGTCTAACCCTTACTTCATGCAACACATACCTTTTGTTCTCTTCATCTTGAAGTAGCAAGCACTCTTAACTTCTTCAAATGAATTTTTCTCTTCCTCGTGCTAAGAGTAAGAGACAAAATAAACATGGTATATAAATGGAAGTGAACATAGTATTATGTTTTAACATCTCATATCTTTGAATCAAAATTATGCTTCAAATGTGACTGATATGACTAAATTCACCAATCTTTTGGCTAATTACTGAATCACCTCTCTAGTGTACCTAGATCAAATTCTATACCTAGATAAAGAACTTGCAACCAACTTACAACACAAGGTTGGCTGAAAACAAAACTCATCTCATCTTCAATTTTGTCTTCTTAGATAAGCTTTCTTGCCATGAAAGAGATATATCAAAACTGTCAAGAACAACCTCTAGATACCTGTTTTGATGTAGCTAATGCTTTTACTTTCAAAATAATGAAAGTGTTTGAAAGCACTTCTTTGATCCTTCAAATCTCTTCATAGCTGCTCTTCTAAGATATGACCTGCAAATGACAATCTCACAGTAGAAACGAATTCGTGTGATTTGATGTTGATATGGTTCCTTCATCTTCTCCAAACCATTGTTTTTCTTTGAATTCGAAGTAGCCTTATATTCATTATATTGGTTAGAAAAATTCTAATTATTCTGGTTATGTAGACAATCGTAAGTCTACATCAAGGTACATTTTTCATTTTGTTGGAGGTGCTATCTCTTGGAAATATGATCTTCAAGAATGTACAGTTGTTTCCACTACAAAAGCAAAGTATGTTGTAGGAAGTAACGCATGTAAGGAAGCATTGTGGCTTTCCATCTTGCTTTTGATAGGTTTACTTCAGCATGTACCTTGTTTGCTCATCGATAGTCAGAGTGCCATTGCATTGGCTAAGAATCCACTCTACTATGCAAAGAGTACGCACATCGAGGTGCAATATCAGTTCATTCGATACTGCTTAGCCATTGAGCTCATTATTTTTCAGAAGGTTCATACTCAAGATAATGTTGTAGATGCTTTGACTAAAGCTCTACTACACGATTCCTTTTGACACAATTATCACTTGATGGGGGTTACTTGATCCATTATCTTACACAATTACTTGTATATTATGTAACATGCCCATCACATGGGAGCTATAGTTTGTATAATTAGGTATTCTTTCACCTTCTTTATTTTTCTCGCATAGAGACTTTGGCCATATTAACCTTAAATGGGAGATAGCTACTGTTAGTGTCCATGTGGAAAGCCAAATGGCCGTCCGACACTTTTGTATATATTCTTTAATAAAACATTTAGTGGCTTGGTCATTCATAGACTCTAACTTTGACCACATTTGTAACACCCAAGAAATCTGTATTCGTGCTGTGTGTTTACTACGTTCTCTAGGTATTTTGTAGGCTCTATGCAGACTACTGTGTGTGACATCTGGATCTAAGTATTTTGCATTGAGGGTATCATTGTGGAGCTCTCAAGAATGAGAGACCATTGAGATGCATCACTATCAAAATACTAAAGTAAGACTTCATCAACAAAAATCAACTATTCCTTCAAATCTTTCATCTTTGTCAAAAAACTATGCATAGAATCTCCTCCATTCATGTGCTCACTCTCCAACTATTTTTGAAAGTAAGCAACACGTGCATGATTTCTTGCCTAATATGAAGTGGTAAGTGTATCCAAAACATCATTTGTTGTTTCACAAGAGTGAATGTGGGGGATCATGACATGTTTGAAATGCAAAGCTATGAATGCATGTGCTTAAGCATCTCTGCCATACCAACAAAGTTTCTCTACAATATGCTAGTAGGAACCACAACACAAATAGGAATTTGAAGATCATCATCTTAAATACCATATTTATCCCCTTCAATAATTGTATTTAAAGGTGTAATAGGGCATTTTTCAACACCTTACACAATATTCCATAGCCCTTTTGCTACCGATTCATGATGCATCATATATGTCTGTGCCAATGTGTACTAAGTACCACCCAACTTATCCTCAACAACCAACATATGGGATACATCATTGCTTTCATCCATGGCTAGTGACTAAATACCCTAATGTAGAAAAAATGATTGTATCTCAATAAATTGATAAAAACACCCTGTTGAGATTTGCTAATCCTGTAGTAGACTTCGAGATGCTTGTACTAGAAAACTAAAAGCTTTATATATTTTTGGCACAAAAGAAAAAAAATCTCCTACACATTCATCTTAGTATTGCATTTGGAAGCTGAAATGAGCTTAGAATAAAATTTTTACATGATAGCGCGAAGTGGTTTTGGACTCTAAATGGCCTTGAGTATGCTCACCAATTTTTGTGTGATTTTGAGACTGTGATTGAAGGGATGTCGATGATGCCCTGGATGAAGCGGAGACCTATTCTCATAGGAATTGTTGGAGTTCGAGGTCTAAGGAAGCACACGAACAAACCAAGAAAGAAGAAGAAGCTTGGAGCACAACACAATACTATATGTATTACCAAGTGAATGTAAAAAGTTAAGAGACGCATTAGGCTTATAGGTTTATATACAAGCCGGGGGGAAAATACCTCCTAAAGAAGGAAAAAGTGCCTTGGTGTTCATAAATGTGTTCATACACAACATTACTGAAACATATCAACAACACAAATATTAAATCACACACACAAATTCAACCCCTTTCACGTTGGGTTCAAGCTTGTTGAAAATAAGCATGCCCGTACACAAGGTGCAAATATCCATGTGATTTAGTATAATATATTAAGATACATTCATGAAGAAGAAGGCATTTATTTATAATTCATTATTGTATTACCAGTCTAATTGCAATGTTTTCTTACATATTTCTTTAATCAAGTTTTAAATTGAAGTAAGTGGAATATATTTTCAACGGATTTCAAAGGAACCTTTGTGATTGATCACTTTATTTTATGTTAAAAAATTATTATTAAAATTCGACCTGTATATATGAATTCGAAGTTGCGTTAAGATTCAGAACATCTTCAATATCAGAGTGGTCAATATCAAATATGAATCCAAAGTCGCATTAAGATTCAGAACGTCTTCGACATGAAAGTGGTGTAGATAATCCTTGATTTATAAATGTACATGCAATCTATACTTATTCAATAAACAAAACCTGAACTCTTAGATCATCATCGATGCCTTCATATTGATAAATACAACATAAAGATTTTCAATCTTGGTATGCTTTCACTATGCTAATAGGATTGATGTTTCTTGAGAAATATGCACATCTTTTCTGCATTAAAAACAGGTACCACCAATTGCATAAAAGTGCTTCGTCATACGTATCAGATGAGGTAAAATATAACATTTCAATTACTAATGCAAATGAAGAATCTGTGTTGATGCTAAATTAATCGCCATCTTAAAATCAGCACGTACACACACACACACACACACACATATATATATATATATATATATATATATATATATATATATATATATATATATATATATATATATATATATATATATATTAAATCGGATAAAGTACAGGTCAAGGGTTTTAAAGATTTTTCACAAGAGAGTCCTCTGTCAATTCAACACGAAAACAACTACTCAAAACTTGAATAGCTTGCGTTAAAAGTTTCGTTGGAATATGAATTATAAAGCTATTAGGTAATTCCCGGGTACATCCCGCGCATAGTAATGGCACGGGTAATTCTCAAGACGGCCGCCATAGCATCATGACTGGCATGAGAAAGCCATCATCCCTCAAACGCAAGCTCCATCGCTGCCTTCATCATCATTCAAAAAAGCTGGTTGTGCGACCATGCACTTCTCCTTGCCTTTACGGTTTTAAAGTCGAATCATCACTGAGCCTTAACTACTTAATGCGTTCTTGGATTTGTTGGAGAAGCTCATGTTTCTGCATGATAGTCATTCAGTGTGCTTATGTATGCGTCGTAAACAGTCATAAAAAAGAACAAAAGATCTACACGTAACGCAATGCTGGTTCACTTTTCTCTTAATAACAATTGAGAAGCATAATTTGATGTCGCTTTCCAATCTGCCCAAAACAGACTCATTTCGACCGGGTGTTTGTTTTGTCATTATGTGTGGATACCATTCTAGTTTGAGTAAGGACATGATCTCTCTCTCTCTCTGTGTAGATTGACATATGCCCTTCTCCATTCAGCTACTACAAACTGTATCTAGACACTGTTTGTGTAACAGAACGCTTATGGCGAAATTCAAGGTACGCAGCCCTCGGCTGTGCAGGTGAACTTACTGAGAGAGAGACAGAGAGAGAGAGAGAGAGAGAGAGAGAGAGAGAGAGCATGGACAACTTAACTACACACACAGACCCAGACACAGAAAATTCTTCGTTCTGATCTGGCGCTTAGAGACCTGACAAGAATGCTGGCAGAATTCGCCAGAGAGCGCAATTGGGAGAGCTTCCACAGCCCCAGAAACCTTCTATTAGCTCTTGTATTACATTCTTATCTCTAGAACATTGTGTATATCTATATGTTTCTGGAGGAAGTGAGGGAAGCATACTATACGGAGAATGTAAAGAAAGATATAGAGACTGAAGAAAACCAGTTCTCCTGTATAACTGTTGGCTTCCTCTATTTTCTGCGTCATTGTTGTGTGAGTCTAGAGCATGATCTCCCATAAAGAGTAGGTTCAAAGGCAAGTGTAAACATTCTGCTCATTGTAAAACTTGGGTTCTGGTTGTTGCAGGTTGGTGATGTTGGAGTTAATGCTTAATGTCTACATTATCTGAACATGAAAGCGACATATGAACCATTGCTTAAAATTGTATAAATATAATAATTTATCAATCAAATATACAATGGACTTTTGTCTCTTCGTTCGTGTCCTCTTCTTCCCGCTGTGCTGTTCTCGGCGTGTTGTCTGCAAGATCTTAAGTTTCAGCATGGTATCATTGCAGCCTTCGGCCCTAGCGAGCCACTGAGGCGCACACCTTCCGCCTTTACTCCACGAACTCTCCTGCGCAGCAAAGGCTATGAACGAATGCTCGCTTCTTGCGACCATCACTGCGCTTTAATCTTGGGCTGTTATGCTATTCTGGATTCTCGAGTGCACACAAGATTTTGCGCTCCCGCCTATGGAGTCCACTTTTCCCCTCGTTTGATCCCACCTTCTACACTCGCATAGGCTTGTGCAGACCTCCTACCTCACTTCCTCTTGCACTGTTGTAAACAAGCACCACAACGAACGGCAATGCTCTCGAATATGATTCCGACTACTGGACGCTTGGGATGCTACATCATGCCTGTGCTTCGCACACGAAACGCTAAGTCTGAGAAAATCATGGCAGCACTCTCCAAAATTTGCCATCGTGGAAGAATGCCCTCTGCACACCGACAAAGAACTTTACTACGAGATTGTTGGCCGTGTTCGTGTACTTGGTGCAACAATTATATTTGACCTGCGCAGCATTTGCAGAGACCTTATCACAGGGAAGTATCTCTTTCTTGATCTATTCAAGATTCATAAATATCTTTCTTTTTCTTTCTCTGTACATAATTCGTATTGCGTATGCCTTTCACTATACCACACAGTCATCCTTATTGAGAATTGTTGTTACATCTCAGGCTATCTCAAGGTCAAGGACATGCTACTACTGCAAGGGCTATTCTTGACTAAGGATTCCCATGACTGTGTATAATCATAAGTCTCACACTTTGGCATAGCTTTCCTTGCATCTCAGTGGTTCTTAATGGTAGCTCCGAATGTTTTGCCTCGCATGAAGAATGTTCCCTTAGCCTTAGGACGATGGCCAGGCCAAAGCTCATTTGGCAAGCTTGCGATTGCATCTATTCACACACATCTGATGCTGGGATTTAGTCAATTACTGAGACATTGCATCACTCTAATTCACACTTTCCTATACTTATGTTTTTTGAAACTAACATCATTCTTTTTACTCTGACTTCTCTTTGCAGCAAAGTACGACCTTGTACTTGAGGGGAGGAAATAGGATTCAAGTTCAAGCTCGACTTTTCAAAGCTCAATGTCCAAGTTTTTTGCCATCACACGATGGTTTAACTTTACTTGTCATAACTTCTGTATATTCCATTATCTACCACACCTCCCCTATGCGGACATTCGCATTAAGGGGGAGTGTTGGAGTCAATGCTTAATGTCCACATTATCTGAACATGAAAGCGATCTATGAATCGTTGCTTAAAATTGTATAAATATAATCATTTATCAATCAAATATACAATGGACATTTGTCTCTTCGTTCGTGTTGTCTTCTTCCCGCTCTGCTGTTCTCGGTGTGCTGTCTGCAGGATCTTAAGTTTCAGCAGGTGAGGTGGGGGAACTGTCAGAAATATTTTAGCGGAGAGGCGAGGTACCGCCAGGATTGCCTAATTGGAGTGCGGACGAGAAAGAGCATTTAGAGGAGGAGTTGTCGGACGTTCTCCTGTATTTGGTCCGTCTGGCGGACGTGTGCAATGTAAATCTTGCTGAAGCGGCGCTGGAAAAACTGATGAAGAACGCTTCGAAGTACCCTGTGGATGTTACGAAGAGGACTTATGGTAGTCAGCTGACAGCTTTCGACAATGATGCTGGAAAGACAACGGCAGATACTAATCGTAAATTGCCAATCGCTTGACGATGTCCGACAGATATACACACTATATTATACATATGTTTTGCTGTTGTATGCATGAATTGTACATTCGAATGCATGAATTGTACATTCGAGATAGACAGCTTATTAAGCATTGAATCGCTTTGCATTGTGCAGACTTCAAGCCCCGGCTCCTCTTCTCTTTCGCTGTTTTGATGTTTCTTTGTATTTAATTCGTGATTTACTACGTACTGAGTTTCCTACAAAGCGCAGCGTTTCAGCGATACTAAGTTCTTTGGATTTCGATAATTGCACATACTCAGTGATATGTTTGTTTTCTTTGTTTTCTGGGATCTTCATCCTCTGTGTCTATCTCCTTCTTTGCGTACTTAGCTGTATACATTATTATCTCTGCTGGAGTGGTAACGATAGGAGTCATCAGGGCCTCTTCAACCTCTTTACATTTGGTAGAAACCACGAACAGAGGCTTGAAGCTTCGAGCTGGTAGCCACGTGAATAGGTATCTCTTGTCGTTGTTTCTTCATATGACATGAAAGCTAGCATGGCTTCATCATATGGGGCTGAACAGGTCCATCTGGAAAAGCCATTACAAGTTTCGAATATATATATATATATATATATATATATATATATATATATATATATATATATATATATATATATATATATATATATATATATATATATATATATAACTCTAAGTATAAGTAGTTCATCATAATTACCGTAATCTTATATCAAACTCTTTGCATCTCATGTGCATAACCATGATGTTGAAATCCCAAGCTGTTTTATATGGCTCTCTCTCTTTCTTAGGGAAGAGTACATCTTGCATTGATTCATCAACAAAAACCAAACCTTTCCAGGCATCAATGATAGTCCCAAAGATGGACCTCTTCTTAATGATCTTTTTTTTATCCTCACTGATCCAGTGTCGAAGGTGACACGTAATACGGTTCGCAAAGACCTTTGCCAAGATCTTGTAACCAGTTTCTAGCATCATAATTGGCCGCCAATTTTCACTTCTATTTTTGCTTCCTTTTTTATGAATGAACTTGATGAAATCCTCATTGAGACAGTTGGGAAGCATGCCAAAAGAAATAGCCTCTTGCCACACCAAACATAATGGAGTGTCCGCTACATGCTTGAAGTTCTTAAAGAGCTCATTAGTAAGGCCATCCAACATCGGATTCTTGCCATTACTCAAGGAACCAATTACTGAAGTATTTCGATGGTGATGCCCACAGTGCGCTTTCCTTCTCGAGAGCTCCACGATGATATCCTCAAAATAGAAAACTGAGCTCCTTGGGCTGCACACGATACTCCACATAGAGGCTGCAAAATACGCAGAAAAACACAATACACAGGGAGCACAAACACACACTTCTTAGGTGTAATTACAAATGAGGTTGAACTTATAGCCTATGATTGACCATGCCACTATATGCTTTATTAAAGAAGATATACAAAGAAGTGTCTGATGGCCATTCGGTCTTTCACATGGACACTTATGGTAATAGTCTCTCACTAATGGCCAATATGGCCAAAGTAACTATGGGAGAAAAATAAAGAATGATAAAGAGTACCTGAGTGTAAGTATACAAACTATACCTCCCACCTCATGGGCATGTTACACAGTATACAATTGATTGTGTAAGATCATGAATCAAGTAACCCCCATCAAGTGACAATAGTGTTGAAAGTTATCTTGTGGTAGAGCTTTAGTCAAAGCATCTGTAACATTATCTCCAGTATGAACCTTCTCAAGAGTAATGCGCTTAATGGCTAAGAAATCTCTAATGAAGTGATATTTGACCTCAATGTGCTTGGTCTTTGCATGATAGACCGGATTTTAGCCAGAGCAATGGCACTCTGACTATCACTAAGCAAATTAGGTACATGCTAAGGTAGACCCATATCACAAGCAAGACGTGTAAGCCACAATTCTTCCTTACATTCCTCACTTGCTGTGACATACTCTGCTTTTGTGGTGGAAACAGTTGTACATTCTTGAAGACGAGATCTCCAAGAGATAGCACCTCCACCAAAAATGAAAGATATACCTTGATATAGACTTACACTAGCATAGTCAGAATCTGTGTAAGAAATAATGGATGCTTTCCCTCTACCTAAGCATAGACACTTGTCCTTAGTGCCACTCAGATATCTCAAAATCATCTTGACCACTACCCAATCTTTCTTGCCAGGATTAGATATATATCTACTCACAACTCTTAGTGCAAATTCAATGTTTGGTCTCGTAGCTACCATAGCATACCTGAGACAACCAACAGTAGACTAATAGGGAATTTCGGTCATGAATTTGTTTTTACATCTGATTTGGGGCAATCCTTGCTCAATTTCACATATGTGGGTAAAGGGGTACTCGATGCCTTTCCATCCTCCATATTGGACCTATGAAGTACTTTGGATATTTACTCACTTTGAGACAAGTATATGCATCTTTTACTCCTATCACGAGTAATGTGCATGCTAAGAATATGTTTGGCATACCCCGAATCCTTCATATCAAATGTCTAACTCAACTTCATTTTGAGAATCGACAAGTCATAAGAGGAATTCCCAAAAATCGACATATAGTCGACATAAAGTATCAAGCAACCATATGAGCATCTCTTTGTGTAGAGTTAATGATCATCATTACTTTGAGAATAGCCTAGAGACTTCATAAAAGCATCAAACTTTTGGTACGATTGTCTAGGGGACCGTTTAAGTCCATACTAGCTCTTCTTGAGCTTACAAACTAGACATTCCTTGCGAGGAGCGAGGAACTACATACACCTTTGGTTGTTCCATGTAGATCTCATTTGTAAGATCTCCATGCAAGAAAGCGGTTTTCACATCCATTTGGACTAGCTCTGAGTGATCCATTGCAACGATACCAAGCAAGATGCACAGGGTAGTCATCTTTAAAACAGGAAAGAAGATTTCCTAAAGATTAACACCATGTTGTTGCTTAATACCCTTTGGAACAAGTCGTGCTTTGTACTTTGGAGAAGCACTATCTCATGTGAATTTTATCTTATATACCCATTTACATGGTAAAGTTTTCCTACCCTTTGGCAAAGGTACTAAATCCCAAGTACCATTCTTGTGATCAAAATCCAACTTAATCTTCATGGCATGCTCCCACTTGACATGATCCTCTATCTACATAGCCTCTTTGTAGCAAAAAGGCTCGCCAATATCTATTAGCATAACAAAATCTAAACCTACAACATATCTATCAAGTGGATGTGAGACATGTTTAGAACGTCCCAATGGTTGCTGAACATGAACATGTGCAGACTCATCTGAGTGGACATTCTCTTCCCTATGTGCAATATTTTTATGCATGCTAACTAGAGGACTAGTATCCTCAAACACCATTTTTCTCACTTAAACCTCCTTAATGGGTTGTTTATGCATCTTAGATTCATTGAAAATGGCATCACTACTTTTGATCACTGACCCTGTTTCAGGATCCCATAAGCAATATCCAAATTATCCTTCTCAACCTATCCAAGAAAATTGCATTTCTTTGACTTATGGTCCAACTTTTGTCTAAGATTCTTGGGTATATGAACATATGCTTCACACCCAAAAACTCGAAGATGATCATAATATGGTGGCTTCCCTATCCATAACTCTTGTGCCACTTTGAGACCTTTGGCACTACTATCCAGAGAGGTTAGGGGTAACAATGCCAAATCCCAACCTTAACTACCGCATGCACCAAAGTGGTGGCCTAAGAGGTTCAGGAGTGGGCTAATTATGGATTTGGTAGCCAACTTCAATTAGGCCCCCAATTTGAGATTCTAAAACCAGCAAAGCTTGATTTTCACTTTCACACTTTACTGACAAAATATACTCTGCCCATCATTTGCCACCCAAGCTCGCTCATGGTGGAACCCCAACTGAATAGGTGGTAGTTGCCGAATTACCTTGCAAAAATAAGTCACCCATGTGTTCCATGTTTAAAGAGAGATGCCTGATTTGCATTAATTATTGCCAGGACGATGAAAGAGGAAATAGTTAGACAGCTGAAATTATGCTTTATATTTTCATATAGCAAATGGTGGTCACCTTGGTTGAAGATGCCTTGTTGGAGGTCGCCTAATGAGAGTTGGAGGTGGAGGGGAAAGGTTGGAGGTGGTTGCCTTGGGAACAGAGGAAAGTGAAGAGGACGTGCCAAATGATGCAACAAGTGGTCGCCCCACATCTTCTTGGTGGTCACCCACCATGGATTATACCCATATATGGGTGGTCGAACTCTTTTGCAAGAAGCCCAAAAATGGGTGGTCACGTAGATTTGCACAAATCCCACATCGGTGGTCGCCTTAGTTAGTGAGGTATAGCACAGGAATTGGGTGGTCACCCAATTTGCACAAATCCATGTGGGTGGTCGCCCTAATTTGGCTTGAAGATGATGAGGAGGTCGCCCAAGTTTGCACAAACCCACATGAGTGGTCGCCCTAATTTGACTTGAAGATGATGAGAAGTTCATCCAAGTTTGCACAAACCCACATGGTGGTCAGCTTAGTAAGTGAGGTCCTCATGGTGGTTGGTCTTCATGGTTGGTGGTCGGCCAATCTTGCAACAAGCGCAACAAATTAGTGTCGCCGACAATGGAAGTTTTATGTGATATTGCTTGCCCATAAAACTTGGCGTCGCCCTTGTTGTGCTATTGTCAAAACAATGCGTCGCCCATTCTTTGCTTTACACTAAATTAACTTATTGACTTCCTAAAAAAAGGGCGTCGCCCTTTTTGCATAGATGTAGTTGGATCTTCGTAGAATTATGGCGTCGCGCATGCCACTTTGCAAGTGTATAGATGGAGCGTTCAACTTCCATACTTTTCGCTAATTATAAGTTAAAAAACAAAGTGGTATCTTATTGAATAAAGATTGAAGTTTTTTCAAAGAGGTTCAGATGGGCGCAAGGGTGAGCAAATGGCTAGAGCCCACCTCTGAGTACATTTTCTTCCACATACTTGTAGAATTAAGGATTACCTTAGTTGGTTGTCTTGAATCCATGGTTTCCCAATGCCTTTGCTTCAAAAGTGTTGGTCATGCCTAGTTTTTTTATTTCAATTGCTCATGCCAATATCATGACTCGTTACCTGTTTACCTCTTCTTGATGTTGAGCTTACCTCTTCTTCATGTTGAGTTCTCCAACCCAACGGTGTGGCCTAGGGAGTGCATCCAAGCCACAAGGGTAAGGATTTCCCGGGATGGCCCAAGACCCTCCCCAAGGTCCCAAGATTCTCTTTGAAAATGTCTAGAACCCAAGAGATGTGTAGAGGGATTGGTCCCTAGAAAAGGAACAAAGCATCTTCCACCTGCTCTACAACAACGAGATGTGGACAATTCGTAAAAAGTTGTATAAAGATGGTTTGGAGGCATTTAGACTACACTTTTATATGGAGAACTCGTGAAATGTAGGACTAGTGAAATACAACCCTCTAGGGATACTTGTTCGTTTAAATAACAACTTTTCACATACTAAATTTATTTTCTTTTTTAGTTGTGCCATTCTTTACAAGGATCTATTGTTGGCTTCTTGGCCACCACTACAACATATCGAGGGTATACCGAGGTTGCTACCGAGGCAAATGAACGGGCGTGAATTCTTCGCGACGTCAGTGTTGCAGTCGGTGTAGGCATCGAAACCAAGGCGCCGGTATGGGTGCCAGTACAAGCGTCGGTATACGCATCGGTATAAGCATCAGTATTTCCGATGCAAATACGGACCTCTATACCGACGTCTGCTGGGTGTACCGGCGCAAATACCGACAACCATACTGGACCTACCGACGCGTATACCGACGCCCATACCTGCACAAATTTTTTTGGACAGAGTGTGTTGTCTTTTGCTAAAGCATGATGTTGTTTAGCAAAAGACAATACACTCTACCCAACTGAGTACATGTGTTATGTACTCTAATGGCAACCAAAACATAAACTTATATGAACAAAAATGAACAATTATTCATGTACAGAGAGTCCTATATTCCATAAATGAAAAATGTACAAAAGTGTGGCAAAGCACTTACATATAGGAATCGAATACAAAATTATGGTATATCATTGCCACATAGGAGTGTAATACAATATTGTGGCAATGTGACAAAATGCTTCCATATAGAAATTGAATACAAAATTATGGTTCATCATTGTCATATGCGAGTGTGATACAAAATTATGGCATTGATCAAAATATTTACACCTACAATCCTGCAACAAAACATATGTATAAAATAAGACCAATTAACATGACATTTATAAACAACAACTATAAACACGAAACCAAGATATAAATTTACCTAATGAAGAATATTCTCCCATGAGACGATTGCACCGCGTCCCTCTAAGTCTTGTAATAGTGCAGTCAGTCCATGTCGATATCCATACGATTCTTCAGTTCGCGTTGGAGGATGACCCACTGCCAACTCCTATAGTAAATATGCAAAATGTTAGATGAATATACATAATATACTTAACACAAACAACTTCAATAATTAACATCATACTTACAAATTGGTAGCGCATACTATCGTATCGGCCGCTACCTAAATGCGACGTTCCAACCGTATGTAACCGTGTGGCCGCCGCATCTCTTTGTTGCCGATACCGATCAGGAGTATGTTGATGTTCATCCTGAATCGATTCCCATTCTTCGGCGTCTAGCCATACATGCTTTGGTAAGCCTGCTTTGAAAGCATCGCGAGCTTCCGATCCTCGATGCGACATGACCTCGCGTGCTGTATGTTGTATCCAATGGAAACTCACAACGAGATTGCCAGGTGCTGGCAGGTACTCTTCATATATGCATTGTGTGATATGATTTTTAGACTCTCTATCCTGTTCGGCCCATTTTAGCATTACCACTTGCATCACATGCAACTACAAAAGGCTTTCCCATTTTTGGTATTTTCAAAACACAATTCTCAACGACTTTTTGTTTCAATGTTTCAGATGATTTTTGACAGGCATCACTCCACGCAAATCCTACATTCTTTTTAGTTAATTCGGTGAGGGGAGTAGCTATCTTAGAGAAATCCTTAATATGTGCTCTTTCATATTGTGCCAACCCAAGAAAACTTCTAACATCCCTTACAGTCTTAGGAATCGGCCAATCAACTATTGTTTTTACTTTATCTTCATCTATAAGGATTCCTTCTTTTGATATTACTCTTCCTAGATACACAAGTTTATCCTTAGCAAAGAAACACTTACTCTTTTTCCCATACAATTTGTGTTCTCTAAGAGTCTGCAAAGTCTTCTTTAGATGTACCGCATGCTCCGAATCATCTTTAGAGTACACAAATATATCATCAAGGAAGACTAAGATGAATTCATCTAGGTAATCGTGAAAAAAATTATTCATCAAGCACATAAATGTGGCAGGAGCATTTGTTAAACCAAAAGGTAGAACCGTAAACTCATAGTGATCATATCATGTTCGAAAAGCCGTCTTAGGAATATCCTCTATTTTGATCCTAATTTGGTGATATCCAGATCTTAAGTCAATCTTTGTGAATACGGTCGCTCCACTTAATTGACCTAATAAGTCATCTATGTGAGGGAGTGGATACTTATTCTTAATTGTTCTTTTATTCAACCCCCTATAGTCAATGCATAATCTGTACGAGCCGTCTTTCTTCTTCTGATATAAAACAGGCGCACCCCAAGGTGAGACACTCGGTTTTATTAAGCCTTTCTTCAAAAGATCATCTAATTGAATCTTAAGCTCCTTTACTTCATCAATGTTAAATCTATAGGGTGCTCTAGAATATGGTTCACTCCCTGGATATAGGTCAATGGCGTGGTCAATCTGCCTAGGAGGGGGTATACCAGGCACGTCTTCTGGAAATACATCGGCATATTCTTTCAAGAGATTTCCTACGTAATCTGGAATATCTTCATCATTACCTTCCTGATGCAGATTGTTCACATACACTACAAATGTTTTGCAGCCATCACATATACCTCTAATTATCTGCATAGCAGAAATAAGAGTAGGCTTAGGATTAAAGACATCACCTAGAATATGAATAGATTCATCATTTAGCTTCACAGTGATCGTTCTTTGTTCACAATTAATTGTCGTAGAATTTTTAACTAACCAATCCATACCTATGATTACATCACTCTGTTTCATCTCAATTACATGGAAGATTCCAGAAAAACGTCTATTAAAAAGAGTAAATTCAAGGTTTTCAACATATCCTTTCGTGTAGTGTAATCGTCCATTGGCCATCTCTACAGGTCTGGTTATCTACATATTTAGGGCTATCCCTAGATTCTGTACCAATTTGAAAGATAGAAAACAATGGGTAGTACCTGAATCGATAAAAAATCTGGTTTTATGCACGGAAATCATACCCAGAATCGTGATTACAAAAGCCTTTGGGAAAGAACTAACCACCATGCAACGTAAAGTAGAGTTAGCGCACTTACCGCCATCATCTGCTTCCTCAATAATTGTACCCTCCTCGATGATGTTTATCGCTTTTGATTGTGTGGGTCGAAAGACTGCCTTGTTCGTGCACTCATATGTCCGATGCCCTTGCTCCCCGCAACGAAAACACAGACCAAGTCTTTTTGCCCTCTCAATAAAATTAGGGTCTTGTTGCCACTCAATTGGTTGACGCCTCCTTTGATTTTCCACCGGCCGAGCAGGGTTCTTACCTTGGTCGTTAGAAGATGGAGTTCTCTTTGAATTGTTCATGTTCATTGCAACAGGTCTTTGTGGCCTATGTCCCGTTGCAATGAATCTACTTCTATTTGCCTTCTGCAAATTGAACTTCTCCATCTTCTCAAAGTTCTCAGCCATCGCAACAACATCAAGAAAATCAATGCATCCAGATCCCTTGACTTGATAGCGAAGTTCCTCACGAAGCCCTTCAATAAATTTACTCTTTAGAGCATTACCACTAACCTCTAATGCATATTTATGAAGACGTAGGAACTTCTCTTTGTACTCATCAACAGATAAGCTATGCTTGTCACTTTCGTGTTGTCGGAAATTGTAGAACTCCATCTTCTTCTCCATATGGTAGTGTGGAGAACAATAGCGTTTTTTCAGCTTGTTCTCTAAATTCCTTCCAAAGAATAGGACCAAGACGCGTTGGAGTCTACATATATGACTTCCACCATAGCTTCGCGATCCCACGCAGATGCAGGATCCCAACTTTTGCCTTGGACTCTTCACTAAATTGTCTAAGATCAAAGAAATCCTCTAGTTCTTCAATCCATGCCTCAAGATCTTCGCCACTCTTCTTCTCGCCATCAAAATTGTTTAACTTTGCCTTCTTGAAGACTTGGTTAAGGGCAAACTCACCTGGTTCCATATCTTCAGAATTGCGTTTTTGTTTTCCACCAGGTACGCTAGATGCTCCCGCACCTTCATCTATTTCATCGTTCAGCTCCACAAACAAATTTGTTGCTCCTTCTGGTTGCTTTCCCCCTCGTTCTTTGCGCAACTCACCAAGAAGCTTCTGAATAAGCTCCTCTTGTTCACGAACCTTTTGTGTTAGACCTTCCATCGTTCTTGCGGATTGATTCTGCTCTGATACCACTTGTAGCGTTTCCTCAATCACAATCTATCCCCAATCACAATCTTTCGATTACTCAGAAATAACAGTGGAGAGAAGAACGCAGAGATTGCACAAGGTAAAAGAAAATCTAATGCGGAAGAGTAGAACAAAGATGATGCAGAGAAGGAAGAATTCTGATATTATAGATGTGAATCAATAGTTACAATAGCTTTGGACAATAGCTTCTTGACGAAGCCTCTACCTCCCGACCACCCCCGAGCTATCACAATCGCATTCTCACTCGCACTCTCAATCACACTCTCACTCTCACTCTTACTCTCAATCACACAATCAATCATAAGGTAATTCTCAGATTTCTGTGTGTCCTCCGTGTTGATGCGCATGCCTTCTTATCTTTTTCCATTTGATCACAGCCGTGCCCCCCAAAGAAGTGTGCGATCCACCAAATTTAGAGAAAGTTGAGTTTCTCCAAGACTTTCACAAAAAGCCACGCGATCGTAGTGTACTTCCTTTTTTTTAGCATACCTATCAAAAATAGCAGAAAAAAACCAAGAAGACATATCCGAAAACATACATAATTAGACATGGTGACACGTGAGCATGAGAATCACAGATTCGAATAGAATTAGACAAGCCCTCGTTTTTTTTTGGTGTTGGAAAAAACGGCATTTTTCAAAGCCCTCTAACTCAAAAACAATGAGGAATTAGGTTAAGCTTGTGAGAGACACCTTTATTCAATTTTTTGATCTGCACAATATTGATAGAGACGTCCGAACGCCACCTCCAAATGCCACTTTTGAGCCCTGCAAGGTTTAAAATTCTAGAGAGAGTAAAATCAAGGCATTTTCTTACAATGAACTAAACGTAGGACCCTGAACAAGGTACTTAGAATATGATTCACAAAAACCTGACACACGCACTTTTATTCTCTTATACTTGATCTACCTTTCCCTCATACAAAGTTTTCCTCAATGCTTTCATCTTCACCTTCAAAATCCCACTAGAAAACATGATGCAATTAAGGTCTAGAGAGAGAATATGAAACTTGTCAACCCAAAATTTTTCCTACATGCATAAAATGACTTAATTATTCGTTCTAAGCATTATCCCCACAATCAAATTAAGAAAGTTCAAAATGAATTATTTCACTAGAAAAGAGGCCTATTACACATGCATATGCATACATGCATGCATACATGCATGCATGCATATGCATACATACATACATTCATACATGCATCCATATGCATTCATGTATGTATGCATATGCATTCATGTATGTATGCATATGCATACATGCGTGCATGTATATGCATACATGCATGCATATGTATACATGAATGCATATGCATGCATGCATGCATGCATGAGGGATATGCATATGCATACGTGCATGCATATGCACACATGCATGCAAGCATATGCATACATACATACATGCATATGCATTCATGTATCCATATGCATGCATGCATGTATGCATATGCATGCATGCATGTATGCATATGCATGCATGCATGTATGCATATGCATGCATGCATGCATATGCATACATGCATGCATATGCATACATACATGAATGCATATGCATACATACATGTATGCATATGCATATCCCTCATGCATGCATGCATGCATATGCATGCATGTATGCATATTCATGCATGTATGCATATGCATGCATGTATGCATATAAATGCATGCATGTATGCATATGCATACATGCATGCATACATGCATGCATACATATGCATACATGCATGCATACATATGCATACATGCATGCATACATACATGCATGCATGCATACATACATGAATGCATATGCATACATGCATATGCATACATACATGAATGCATATGCATACATGCATATGCATACATGCATATGCATACATGCATATGCATACATGCATATGCATTCATGTATGTATGCATATGCATTCATGTATGTATGCATATGCATTCATGTATGTATGCATATGCATTCATGTATGTATGCATATGCATGCATGTATGCATATGCATGCATGCATGCATATGCATGCATGCATGCATATGCATACATGCATGCATGCATATGGATACATGAATGCATATGCATGTATGTATGTATGCATATGCATGCATGTGTGCATATGCATGCATGTATGCATATGCATATCCCTCATGCATGCATGTATGCATATGCATGCATGTATGCATATGCATGCATGTATGCATATGCATTCATGTACACATATGCATGCATGCATATACATGCATGCATGTATGCATATGCATATTCATGTATGCATATGCATTCATGTATGTATGCGTATGCATACATGCATGCATATGTATATATGAATTTCATATGCGTACATGCATGCATATGCATACATGCATGCATGCATGCATGAGGGATATGCATATGCACACATGCGTGCATGCATATGCATACATACATACATGCATATGCATTCATATAACCATATGCATGCATGCATGTATGCATATGCATGCATGCATGTATGCATATGCATGCATGCATGTATGCATATGCATGCATGCATGCATATGCATACATACATGAATGCATATGCATACATACATGAATGCATATGCATACATGCATGCATATGCATACATGCATGCATATGCATACCTGCATGAATGCATATACATACATGTATGTATGCATTCATGTATGCATATGCATTCATGTATGTATATGCATACATACTCAAGCATGAATATGCATACATGTATGTATGAATATGCATTCATGTATGTATACATTCATGTATGTATGCATTCATGTATGTATGCATGCATGTATTATTGGGAGAGATGGTTGGATGCACTCAAGAGACTGAGTTGAAGCTGCTAGACCTGCTTTGCTCCAGCCCTCCTTTGCTTCAGATATGCTTAGTACAGTTGATTAGCTTTCAAATGATACCAAGAAAGCATATATGTACTTTGCAAATGATATGTGTAATGATCAAATCAAAACAGACTCCTTGAGACTTCAAAAATCCAAGAAAACTTGCTAATTTGGTATTGACACCTGCTCAGTCTTTCACTCAGTATGACCAGCACACTTACAATTGATCAAATTCCTTCTGGACATATTAAATTACCTTAACAAGCTACCATTTGCAAGTGGAATGAGATAAAATGATGAACTATACTCAGAGAAAGAAGTTTAGCAAAACTATAAGTACCCTCGACTTTTTAGGAGCTCTCCAGAAAATACCAGAGGTCACTTCGAGCAAGATTTCTCCAAAATAGCTGATCCTTTGACCTTGCAATTTTGTAGGCATGTATTATGCTTAGAGCTGGTTCCAATTTGCTTTGAATCACTTGATTTGGTTCACTAGATCGTGAGATATGCCCTGTTGAAGTTGACAGACTTGGGGTAGATAACTCAGAGAAACCAGAGATGATGAATGTGTATACTTCTATTGATTGATGTAGTTATACAGACTCATTAGCATGACAAGCATAGCTAAATGAGGTGTTGTGGTTTAGGCTATGAAGTAGCACTAACACACACAGAGTTACAGTAGTGAAATGCCTCGAGGAGTGAGCTCAAATGAGACTAGCTTTTTCGCGAGTTTTTTACATTGACTTTTATAAGTGATGGAGATACATTTGAATTTCAAAAATTAAACTAAGGCTCCCTAGAATCTCTCCTCTAAAAATAGGGAGATATTCTCTCCATTTACACCATCCAATTTCCACGACTAATCAAGTAGGTGTGTATTCTTAAATGTCAAGTCACTAAGACTTTTACAATGAAGTGAAAAAAGTAATAAATCATAGGTATGGGTTCCTATGCCATTTCCTTCAAGTGAATCCTTGATGAAGCTTGTCCAAGCTAATCTTCCAAAGTTCCAAGCCAAGTATGAAGGCTTGAAATGCACCAACAGCTCCCCCTCAAGCCAAGCACTTTGGCTTAAGTCTTCATCTTTAGTCTTCAATCACATCCTGCAATCCAATCATGGATTTGAATCTGCATAGCTTGTTTCCATCCAATGCTTTAGTGAGTAAATCTGCACATTGCATATTAGTAGACACATAAGTCAATTGAATGTCTTTGCTTAACAATTTTTCTCTCACATAGTGGTAATGAACCTCTATGTGTTTTGTCCTAGCATGATATATTGGATTTGCTGCAAGGTGAAGAGAGCTTGTGTTATCTCCAAAGATGATTGGAGGCCTAGTGTATAGGCCTAGCTCTGTATACAAAAGCTTTAACCAGATAGCTTCTTGAGTGGCATTGGCAAGCCCTCTATACTCTGCTTCAGTGGATGATAATGCCACTGTAGGTTGTTTCTTTGCTGACCAAGAAATTGGTTTATCACCTACAAAACATATGTATCCTGATGTGATCCTCCTATCATCCTTGCATCCTGCCCAATCTGCATCTGAATATACCTTAATGTCAATATCTGATGTATAAGGAAAGTACAAACCATGGCTTTGAGTTCCTTTGAGGTACTTTAATATTTTCTTTGCAGCCTCTAGGTGAGGTACCCTTGGTTTGTGCATGAATTGGCTTAGCACACTAACTCTATATGCTATGTCAATTCTTGTCAAGGTAGCATAATTCAAACTACCTACCATGCTTTGATATCCTGTAATGTCTTGTATTTCATCACCTTCATGAGCACTAAGCTTTAGGTTGACTTCCATTGGAGTAGTTGAGACTTTAGCATCCTGCAAGCCAAACTTCTTCACCATATCCTGTACATACTTCTTTTGAGTGATATATATACCTGAGTTGGTGTAGACTAACTCAAGACCTAAGAAGTACTTCAATAATCCAAGATCATTAATCTTGAATTCTTTCATCATCTGTCCTTTGATGTGTCTAATCCCATTGACATCATTGCCTGTAATGATGATGTCATCAACATAAACACACAAGTAGATTACCTCTGTGCTACTCCTCTTTATGAATAGAGAAGTGTCAGCTTTGCTCATCACAAATCCTTGGTCTTGAAGATAGGTTGTCAACCTGTAATTCCATGCTCTGGGTGCCTGCTTTAATCCATATAGAGCCTTCTTCAATTTACAAACATAGTTTACCTTCTTGGGATCTTCATAGCCAGGTGGTTGTGACATGTAAACTTCTTCAGATATCCATCCATTCAAGAAAGCATTCTTGACATCTAATTGGTACATGTTCCAATTCTTGGATGCAGCTACACTCACCAATATTCTGATAGTTGGCATCTTAGCCACAGGAGAAAATGTCTCCTCATAATCAATGCCTTGGGTTTGTGCAAAACCCTTGGCAACCAACCTAGCTTTGTACCTGTTTATTGTTCCATCAGAATTCCTCTTTAGCTTGTAGATCCATCTGGATCCTATCACCTTCATAGAGTTCTTCTTGGGTACCAAGTCCCAAGTATCACTCTCCTTGAGAGCTTCCATTTCTTCATCCATAGCTTCTCTCCATTCTGTCTTTGTGATTGCCTCTTCATATGTACGTGGTTCTTCATTCAACAAATCCTTTGCAAGATATACAGAATGTTTAGTTATAAGTGATGTGTCATACCCATATCTAATAGGCTTCTTACTTTCTCTCTGAGATATCCTCATTGCTTGAGTTGAGGATTCTGGTATATCCTCTAGCTTCTTCATCTTCATCTTTCCTTTAGACTTCCATGCCTTGAATTCCTCAAGGTTAATTGCATCATCATCATCTGAGCTTGAGTCTTCTTTCTGGATTGGTTCCTCCTTGGTGAGCCTTGGGAAGTCTTCTTCCATATCATAGGGTAGACTAACCTTCTTGCATTCATTCTCATACCAAGAGTCATTCTCATCAAAGATGACATCTCTGCTTACCTTGAAGCCTTTGTTTGTTGGGTTGTAGAATCTGTATCCCTTTTGGTTCAAATCATAACCAATGAAGATACATTTTTCAGCTTTAGGGTCTAGCTTTCCCCTTACCTGACAGGGAATATGCACATATGCTACACAACCAAAGATTTTGCAATGATCCAGAGAAGGTCTCTTACCATGCCAAGCCTCATAAGGTGTCATGCCATCAAGAGACTTTGATGGAAATCTGTTAATGAGATAGGTGGCAGTGGATACACCTTCTGCCCAAAGATAATTTGGCAATTTCTTTTCATTAAGCATAGACCTAGCTGTTTCTACAATGAGTCTATTCCTTCTTTCAGCTACTCCATTTTGTTCAGGTGAGTACCTTGTGGTTATCTCCCTCTTGATGCCTCTTTATTGCAAGAAATCCTCAAACTCATTTGAGAAGTATTCTCCTCCACCATCTGACCTTAGCCTTTTCAAGTTCCTTCCTGTTTGGTTTTCAACAAGTGCAAGATACTTCTTGAAACAATTAAACACTTCATCTTTATGTTTCATAAAGTATAAGATAGTCCACCTGCTATAGTCATCAATGAAGGACACATAGTACCTTGATCCTGAAATGGAGGGATCCTTGCTAGGTCCCCAAACATCTGTGTGTACCAAGTCTAGGTAGTCTTTATGCATGAAACCTTTCCTTGAATAGGTCAACCTGTGAGACTTACCAAACTGACATGCTCCACACTTGTAAATCATGTGTTGCTTGGATACATTAGGTATCCCAAGCACACATTGAACCCTGCACATTTGCTTTAGGGTTCTTTCACCTATGTGACCTAACCTCTTGTGCCATATTTCTAACTCTGAAAGTGTTTGATCCTTGTAATTGTATAAAGCAATGTTTTTGGTGTCTTCTAGCTCAAAAGTAAACAATCTACCTGATTTCTCCCCCTTGGCAATTCTTTTGAAACCATGTCTTGGATCCTCCACATATGCTCCATGTTGAGTGAACCTGACCTGGAAACCTTTCTCCACAATCTGACCAACACTCATTAGATTCTTGGTGATGGTTGGTACATAGAGTACCCTGCTCAATAGATTCTGGTTACCATCACATGTCTTTACATTTCCAAGTTTTACAACAGAATGTTTAGTATCATCACCTGTCTGTACCTGATGTTTGCCCTTGGGTTCTTCCAAATCAGAGAGTAGTGCCACATTACCAGCTACATGGTTAGAACATCCTGAGTCAATATAAAATAAATGATCATCATTTGTACCTGCCTTGGAGGTCATATTCATGATCAATAGGGAGTCATCTTGCTCCTCTGTGTAATTGTTGTGATCTCTTCTATTTCTGAATCCACCTTGGTAGTTACCATTGTGGTTGTGGTTGTAATTGTTGTTGTACTGATTGTTGTATCCATTGTAGCCTTGATGTTGGTTGAATCTACCTCTGCCTTGAGAGTATCCACCTCTTGAATAGCCTCTTCCTCTCTGATTCTTATAATTTCTGTAGCACTCATCTGTGGTATGATTGGACAATCCACAAATGTTGCAAGGTGATGAGTTGCAGGATCTCCCCCTTCCTGACTTACCTCCTCTGCCCCTACCTCTTGAGGATCTACTTCTCCCTGCATAGTTTGCTTGGGAGGTAGAACCTTCTTCATCAGCCTTCTTACTTTTACCTTTATCTTTAACTTTCTTATCAGTATATAGAGCAGAGGGGTTGTTACCTTTTGATTGATCTCCTGCCTTTGTAAACTTTGCTTCATGTGTGAATAGTTGGCCCATGAGTGTTGTGAGATCTGGGGTATGCATGTCCATGTAGAGGTCCATTGCAGTGGTGAAGTCCATTTGTTACTTGCCTGACTATTTGCTCCTCTTCAATCTCCTCTCCAATCCTTGCTAATTGGTCTGCCACATCTTTAATCTTGGTCACATACTCTGAGACTGATTGCTTGGGCTGCTTCCTAAGGGTTGTGAATTCAATCGACAGTTGATTCTTCCTGGCCCTTCTGTTGGAAGAGAAATATGTTGACAGGGTTTCCCAAGTCTCTTGGGAAGTCTTACAGTTCCTTATATGAGGTAAAAGGAAATCAGATATAGAGTTACGAAGGTAAGACCTTGCCAAAGCATCCTTTGCACACCATTGGTTGAGTCTCTCTTGTTCATCCTTGGTGGGTAGTCCTCTAGTTTTGAATGAGCGCAATTCCTCATCTCCTGATATGTATCCAAATAAGCTTCTTCCTTGTAGATAGGTCTTCATTCTTAGAGACCAAGCTTGGTAATTGTTCCTGTTCAATTTGTCAATGAATGAAGGAAAACCATCTCCCATGTTTACCTTATTTGCTCTGATACCACTATTGGGAGAGATGGTTGGATGCACTCAAGAGATTGAGTTGAAGCTGCTAGACCTGCTTTGCTCCAGCCCTCCTTTGCTTCAGATATGCTTAGTACACTTGATTAGCTTTCAAATGATACCAAGAAAGCATATATGTACTTTGCAAATGATATGTGTAATGATCAAATCAAAACAGACTCCTTGAGACTTCAAAAACCCAAGAAAACTTGCTAATTTGGTATTGACACCTGCTCAGTCTTTCACTCAGTATGACCAGCACACTTACAATTGATCAAATTCCTTTTCGACATATTAAATTAGCTTAACAAGCTACCATTTGCAAGTGGAATGAGATAAAATGATGAACTATACTCAGAGAAAGAAGTTTAGCAAAACTATAAGTATCCCCGACTTTTTAGGAGCTCTGCAGAAAAATACCAGACGTCACTTCGAGCAAGATTTCTCCACGATAGCTGATCCTTTGACCTTGAAATTTTGTAGGCATGTAGTATGCTTAGAGCTGGTTCCAATGTGCTTTGAATCACTTGATTTGGTCCCGTAGATCCTGAGATATGCCCTGTTGAAGTTGACAGACTTGGGGTAGATAACTCAGAGAAACCAGAGATGATGAATATGTATACTTCTATTGATTGATGTAGTTATACAGACTCATTAGCATGACAAGCATAGCTAAATGAGGTGTTTTGGTTTAGGCTATGAAGTAGCACTAACACACACAGAGTTACAGTAGTGAAATGCCTCGGGGAGTGAGCTCAAATGGGACTAGCTTTTTCGCGAGTTTTTTACATTGACTTTTATAAGTGATGGAGATAATTTGAATTTCAAAAATTAAACTAAGGCTCCCTAGAATCTCTCCTCTAAAAGTAGGGAGATATTCTCTCCATTTACACCATCCAATTTCACGACTAATCAAGTAGGTGTGTATTCTTAAATGTCAAGTCACTAAGACTTTTACAATGAAGTGAAAAAAGTAATAAATCATAGGTATGGGTTCCTATGCCATTTCCTTCAAGTGAATCCTTGATGAAGTCTGTCCAAGCTAATCTTCCAAAGTTCCAAGCCAAGTGTGAAGGCTTGAAATGCACCAACATGTATGCATATGCATACATGCATGCATACATACATGCATGCATGCATACATACATGAATGCATACATACATTCATGTATGTATATGCATACATACTCAAGCATGCATATGCATACATGCATGTATGCATTTGCATTCATTTATGCATATGCATGTATCCATATGCATGCATGCATGTATGCATATGCATGTATGCATGTATGCATATGCATTCATGTATCCATATGCATGCATGCGTGTATGCATATGCATGCATGCATGTATGCATATGCATTCATGTATCCATATGCATGCATGCATGCATGCATATGCATACATGCATGGATGCATATGCATACATGCATGAATGCATATGCATATGTAAGCAAGCAAGCATATGCTTACATATGCATACATGCTTGAGCATGCATATGCATATGTAAGCAAGCAAGCATATACATACATGTATATGTACATGTATGTATACAAGCAAGCATATGCATACAAGCTTAAGCATGCATATGCATACAAGCAAGCATATGCATATGTATATGTATATACAAGCAAGCATATGCATATGTATATGTATATGTATACATGTATGCATATGCATATGCATACATGTATGCATATACATACATGTATATGTGCATGTATGTATACAAACAAGCATATGCATATGTATATGTATACATGTATGCATATGCATATGCATATGTATACAAGCTTAAGCAAGCATATGCATACATGAATGCATATGTATACATGAATGCATATGTATACAAGCTTAAGCATGCATATATATACATTGGATGAGATGAGATCTTCATATTGCATCAAATGGGATCTCCACATACACCTTGGGGTGCACATGATCATGATGAATGGAAGATATATCATATCCATAATGGAGCTCCAGTTATGGATGCGACGGGGAAGTCAATGCGATAATGTATACAACAACTCTGCTCTATCGAATAGGATGTGTTATTTCACAAGATGGCAGGGTGGTCGCATATGAGTCTAGAAAACTAAGAAAACATGAACTTAACTATCCTACTCATGATTTAGAAATGCTTGCTCTTGTGCATGCACTTAAGCATTGGAGACATCTATTGTTAGGGGTTAAGTTTGAATTGAAAACAGATCATCAAAGTCTAAAATACATCTTCACTCAACCATTGCTTAACAACAGGCAAAAGCGTTGGATTGAATTATTAAGCGAGTATGATTTTGACATTAAGTATCTTGCTGGTAAGGAAAATAAGGTTGCTGATGCATTGAGTCGAAGACCTTTGTGTAATCTTGTTTCTGTAATAAATTCTGATTTTCTCAGTCAAATTCAAGAAGAGATAAAACAAGATCCTTTTTATGCACCTATTTTGAATGCTTTGAATGCGAACAGGGGATCGACATATGAGGAAAAATTTCATTTGCAGGATGGAACACTCTATTGTAACAATCGGCTATGCTTATCTTATGAATCTCCACTAAAAGTTAAAATACTGCATGATTGTCATGGTGCACCTTTTTCTGCACATCTAGGTTATTCAAGGACATATGTTAAAACAAAGTATTCTTACTTTTTGCCGTGTATGAAGCGGGATATTAGAAAATATGTAAATGAATGTTTGAAGTGCCAACAGGTGAAATCTGAGTTTAAGAGGATGCCAGGAATGCTTCAAGCTTTGGATGTTCCAAATCAGAAGTGGGAGTCTATTTCTATGGACTTTATCACTAAGCTACCTATGACCAGAAGTAAGCATGATACCATATTTGTTGTAGTCGATCAGCTTACCAAGATGGCACACTTCTTTCCTATGAAAAAGACTGATACTGCTTTGAATGTTGCAAGAATCTTTGTAAAAGAAATATTTCGATTGCATGGAATGCCTAAAAGCATAATTTCTGATAGAGATTCTAGATTGACGTCAAACTTCTGGAAAGCGACATTTGAATCCATTGGAACTCAACTTCGTATGAGTACAACTTTCCATCCACAAACTGATGGTGAAACCGAGAGGGTTAATAGGGTAGTTGAGGATATGTTGCGTATGTATGTGAATGAAAAGAAGGATAATTGGAGTGAATATTTACCCTTGGTTGAGTTTGCATACAATAGTGCATGGCATGCATCTATAAAAATGACTCCGTTTGAAGCTATGTATGGTTATAATTGTTTGACTCCACCTTCGTTTTTGCGTTTTCCAAATAAAGTAGAAGTATCAAAAGAAATGCTTGATAAGATAGATGAAGAACTCGGAAAAATTAAGAAACATATAAGAGAAGCTCAGAAAAGACAAAAGAAGTTCTATGAGTTAAAGAGAAGACCACTTGAATTCCAAGTTAATGATATGGTATTTCTTAAAGTTAATCCTCACCGATCTAACTTGTTGCTAAGGAAGGATCATATACTTTCTCCTCGATATGCAGGCCCTTTTAAAGTTTTGAAAAAGATCAGATCTCTTGCTTATTTGCTGGAATTACCTAAATATCTAAATGTGCATCCTGTGTTTCATGTCAGCTTACTTAAAAGATATGTGTCTAATGTTGCTCATGTTTTGCAAGACAATTATAAGCTGAAAGATGATGGCTCTTTTGAGCTTCAACTAGAAATAATATTAGATAGGAAGGAAATGTTTCTTAGAAATAGATCTATAGTAGAAATTTTGGTGAAATGGCATTCATACCTAGTAGAAGATTCGAGTTGGGTGAATTTAGATGACTTTCTAACACATTATCCTTCTTTCCAACTCTGAGGACAGAGTTCTTAAAGGGGGGAAGAATTGTAATAGGCCTCTTTTCTAGTGAAATAATTCATTTTGAACTTTCTGAATTTCATTGTGGGGATAATGCTTAGAATGTATAATTAGGTCATTTTATGCATGTAGGGAAAATTTTGGGTTCACAAGTTTCATATTCTCTCTCTAGACCTTAATTGCATCATGTTTTCCAGTGGGATTTTGCAGGTAAAGATGAAAGCATTAAGGAAAACTCTGTATGAGGGAAAGGTAGAGCAAGTATAAGAGATTAAAAATGCCTGTGTGAGATTTTTGTGAATCATGTTCTAAGTACCTCGTTCAGGGTCCTACGTTTAGTTCATTGTAAGAAAATGCCTTGATTTTACTCTCTCTAGAATTTTAAACCTTGCAGGGCTCAAAAGTGGCATTTGGAGGTGGATTTGGACCTCGGAGGTCTCTATCAATATTGTGCAGATCGAAAAATTGAACAAAAGTGTCTCTCACAAGCTTAACCTAATTCCTCATTGTTTTTGAGTTACAGGGGGGCACGACTGCGATCAAACGGAAAAAGATAAGAAGGCATGTGCATCAACACAGAGGACACACAGAAATCTGAGAATTACCTTGTGATTGAGAGTGTGATTCAGAGTGAGAGAGAGTGAGAGTGTGATTGAGAGTGCGAGTGACAATGCGATTCTGATAGCTCGGGGGTGGTCGAGAGGTAGAGGCTTCGTCAAGAAGCTATTGTCCAAAGCTATTGTAACCATTGATTCACATCTATAATCCCCAGAGTGGACATGTTAAGGCTTTTGCCATTGTAAATAAGTGGAAACCAGTTGTAAACTTGTCGAACCCATGCTTTGTGGGATACAGGGGGTCCCATGGGTACTATGCCCATTCACTTGTACAATTGTTCTTTCAGAGTTAAAGCTCAAGAGAATATGCACTTAACAAACCTCCATTTAAAAGAAAAAACTTTCTACAAATTTTTAATCTATTTTTGTTGAGGTTTGAGGCCCTCACAAAACCTATATTTCCTATATTCATTTGTAATGTCTTCTGTATATTGCACGGGATTGGCCTTCAAACCGCAAGGTATGATTAGCTTCTTACAACAATTATGGACCCGAGTCTATTTTATAAATATTTTCTTTCTCCTACAACGGCTCTAACCTTGTTACATACTTCAAGAATATCAAGAATTTGCTGAAGAATTTTGTCGGTCCCATTATGATCAGAGCTCCTTCATATCAGAAGGCTTGTAAAGTTAACGTAGATCATAGCATATTGACCCATTCTACCATATTGGAAATTACTTAGACTACTAAGCCCCTTAAAAGCATCGACTTGTTTTGGGAAGTAAAATGGAGTTATTCATTATGAGTGTACCCAATCAAATAATGTGACCAAGCCCGTGCATGCTAGGGGGCGAGAGTTCACCCCCCCTAGGAGCCGCATATGTCCCTTTGTTCTATATCGACAAAGAAGACTTCTCATTCAGCATTCGAACACTTTAATGTTGCTGTGGCCTTTTGGCTCAACATTGCTTCCCTAGATCTACCTTGGTGGGCCTTCGAGCTATGTAACCTAACATTGCCAAGTGTTTAACTCCTACTTTTCGGTATATGGTGGATCCCATGATCTTGTTTGGGCTTAGGGACATCACTTCCCTAACTCTACCTAATGGGCTCAAACGAGGTTTTTGCACATTGCTTCCCTGGATCTACCTTGGTGTACCATCGAGCTCTCTAACCTGACAATGCTAAGTGTTTAATTCCTTCTTTTTGGGATATGGTGGGTCCCATGATCTCATTTGGGCTTAGGGACATCGCTTCCCTAACTCTACCTTGATGGGCCTTAGAGCTCTGTAACCACACAAGCCAAATGTTCAACTACTACTTTGTGGGATATGGTGGGTCCCATGGGTGCATGCCTTCATTTATACCTTTCAATTAATTCAAGCTTAATCTAGAAAAGTAGGTCTCAATTACCGAACTTCCTTACTAACAATAATAGTAATAATCTGACCAACATGTATAGCAAACTAGTTGAGCAATTTGCTCCTACGGTGGGGGTCATCGGTTCATCCCCCATTATGGATATTTCCTTTGCATTGATGGGCGGTTCTCATTAGCCTTCTAGTTGATTCAAATGTTGGTCTTTGGGCACCCTCATAATGATTCGAACTTTGAACACTTTTGTATTAGGCCTTTGAAATAGTTCGAACGAATTTCCTCATTGGGCCTTAGGGTTGTCCCTTTCAAAGTTTTACCTTAGTGGGCTTTCAAGCTTTGTAATCTCTACCGTGCCAAGCATATAACCCTTGCTTTAAGGACGCAAGGGGTCTCATGGTACTATGCCTACCTTCATCTGTACTTTCAATTAATTCAAGGATCTCTGGGCAGACTAAGCCATAGCCGGAGCTTCCTTTAAAAAAAATGAAAACTAATAATGATCTAAACATGCAGGTTAATGAGTTCTCGATAATTAGTTTCATAATGAAGCAAGTACAAGTGGTATACATATTAGACTTATTCTAGATTTCCTCACGAATTACAAATTCATTTCCTTGATAGTTAATTAATTTTCATAATTCTAGTGGTATAAATATTAGAATTATTCTAGATTTCCTCACGAATTACAAATTCCTTCCCTTGATAGTGGTGGTATTACGAGTTAAAGTTGAATTAAAGGTTGTTTGAAACTATGTTTGAAAGCATAACTTTTTGAGAGCATAACTGTTACATGTTTTGACATCGGTTTTCATGATTGTACTTATGGAATTCTTCCGTGGCAGAGATGGGATTACTTTGGTTATCTCTCATAGCAGCAATCCTTTATTATGGTAAAATTTCGCTTCCGAAAGGATTTCTAGTTTTTGTCGGAACCATGTTGTTGGATCTATTGCTAACACTATGGACATGGTTTGATATGTTATTTTAGTGTTTATTTTCATCTTGAGTATTAAAAGTGGTTATGATACCTATACATTTTCTATCTTGTATTGTGATTAATAAAAAACCAAGTTCTTCTTGAGGCCTACTCTCTTAGATATGCTTGAATTAATTAAAAGTACAATTCAAGGTAGGTTTAGTATCCTACATGGACCTTCCTACCACTGGAATCCTTGATAGCAATGTGAGTTTTAATGTGCTTGGATACATTCACTTCAATTAAGATCTGAGGATCCCACTTGGGATTAATAATGTTGTTCCTAGTCCTTTGTCCTAAGACTCTCCCCAATCTTTTACCCATGTTTTCAACCCATGGGTAAAAGTCGATGGGGAGGTTCGGGAACTCAACTCAAATTGGGATTCTAGTAGGTTTAGGGTGTCTATTTGGTTTCTTCACTGAGTTTCCTACAATCGCGATACTGAGTGACATGTTTGCACATTCTCAACGACATGTTTGTTTTCTGGGATCTTCCATCGCCGTCTTGTCTCTCTATCTCCTTTTTTGCATACTTAGGTGTATACATTATTATTTCTGCTAGAATGCTAACGAGATGATTCATTTGGTAGAAACCACCCTAAGGCTTTTAAAGAATCTCTCTATTGCTTAAGTCTAATCATCTACTTAACGCTTTTTGGATCTCATCTCCAGAAATTCAATTTAAGGTTAGGAAAATCGTTGGAGACTAAAATATACTTGAAACCTATATCTCAGTCAATTCTCTTGGAATTCTTTATCTAGTTTTTTTATTACAATTATCTTTCAGGATCCTTTCTAATCCGAACGGGATCGTACTTTAACTTATGCATGCCATGAAGTTTCTTACTAACCAACATCTTGTTGCTTTCTTTTTCTTAACATGTATTATCTAGAATATGTTTTTCTTACACTCTCTAGCCTCTCAAGAGACTAAAGACTCAACCACTAGAACAAAAGTAGAGGACGTACTAGGGTACCCATTTTCAGCAATATCAAACTATATACACTTCCACTACTTCATCTACTCAAGGGGGGGTTCTCCTTAGGGAAGTATACCCTGTAACATTCCTGTGTGCATGTGTCACAAGAAAGGAGATAAGGAAGAGAGCTCACACACACACTCTAACAATCAAACAGAAGCACAAACTCAGATTGAGGCAAGGAAGAATAATCTTTTTCTTCTTCGTCTTCTATTACATAAAAAGGAATGTACAAGAATGACCTAAGAAACAAGGATACAACAAGTGCAATATATAAAGATCATTACATAAGGAAAAACCTAAATGCGAATGAGTGAGCTAGCAAGGAACGAATGTGCCATCAATCTTGATAGATAAATCTAATAAAGCTATATCCCAGTGACCATTATACGTGTTAGAGAAACGAAAAACTGATATGTGTCATCTTGGATCATCACATGTTGAGCTTGATATCTCAACACTCCCCCTCAAGCTCAATGCCATATCCTCCAATCCAAGCGTCTTTCGAAACTTCTTCAGCTTCTGTGCTCCAAGTGCTTTAGTGAAAATATCAGCAACCTGCTCATTTGTTCTCACATAAACAAGATCAATATGACCTGCTAACTATATGCTGCTAAGATTATCACAATGAATAGTGATAGGCTTTTGCACTTCCACAACTAAATCTGCAAGTAGCATCTCCAGCCATGATGCCTCATATGCTTCCATTGTAGCAGCTCTATACTCAACCTCTTTACTTGATAAAGCAACAGAGGGTTGCTTCTCGCTCTTGCATGTAATAGCTGCACTCCCAAGTAAGAATAGAAAGCCACTAGTAGATCTTCTATCTGGAGTGCTTCCAACCCAATCAGCATCGGTGTATCCATAAACCTGCAAATCTACACCAGCCTCATAAAACAATGCATCATCCAAAGTAGCACTCACACAACGTAGAGTGCACCTCACATCATCCAAATGTGGCTTCCTTGGAACCTACATAAACTGACTTTCAAGTCCAACAGTATAACTTAGATCAGGCCTTGTAATTGTGACATATAAAAGACTTCCCACAATTTTGTTGTACATAGTAGCATTTTCCAATGCTTCACGTGATGTAGTATCCAACTTCAAATTCTGACCTAATGGCATAAAAATGGCTTACAATCAGCCACACCATAATTTTGCAGCATATTCAAGGCATATTGCCTTTGCAACATCCATATACGTGTTTCTGTATGTATAAACTTAATGCCCAAGAAATAGCGGAACACACCAAGATCTTTCATGTCGAATTCCTGCATAAGAAGTTGCTTTACCTCTTTGATGCTTTCTACATTATCACCACCTACAATCAGTTCATCAACATACATAACCACAATCGTGATGCCATCATCAGCCTTCCTTGCATACAGTGAATGATCTACATCACACATAGAAAACCCAATGTTGGTTAAGTAATCATCAATTCTTGCATGCAATGCACGAGGAGCTTGCTTCAGCCCATACAAAGCCTTTTGCAACCTGCAAACATATTATGGATGTTTGAGTCTTCATATCCTTGTGGTTGGTCCATATATACATCTTCCTGTAACTCACCATGTATGAAAGCATTCTTCACATCCATCTGATGCAAACTCCATCCTTTTGCTATAGCTAATGCAACAAGTGGTTTGATAGTAGACATTTTAGCTACATGGCTGAATGTTTCATCATAATCAATACCATATGTCTGTGCATATCCTTTTGCTACCAATCCTGCTTTGTACCTGCTTATGCTACCATCAACATTGTGCTTTACCTTGTTAACCCACTTACAACCTATGGATTTGTTTCCTTGTGGCAGTGGAATCAGCTTCCATGTATCATTTCCATAAAGTGCAACCATCTCCTCATCCATAGCTTTTTCCCAATTTGCACTTCCAATTGCATCACCAAAACAAGAAGGTTCAACATCTTGTATTACCTTGGTCATGTAAATGTCATACATCATCATTGCACTAAATTCCGCAGCCTCCCAGATCTTCTTGGTCCTGGGTCACTTCTCCTTGTATCATCTGCATGTGCCCTTCTTACTCCTGGAGTGATCACAGAGGGCAATCCAAGTTCCTCATTAGAACTCTTTTCTGAACTACTTGAATCTCCATCAACATCTTCAAAACCTGCACATGTTTTACTACCAGCAGAAAGCTTTTCTTTACCTGTCTTGGATGTATTTGATGAATTTTCTCGACTGAACTTTCCATGCAATCTTCCACTCCATGGATTTGAGTGGGAACTATTGCTTGGTGATGCATCTGGTCCACTCAAAACTTGAGATTTTGTACATGCTTTTTCAACATTTTCTTTGTCATTTGGTTCAAGATTCAGTCCTTCTTTGGCATCTGCATAGAAACTTGACATTTCATCAAATACCACATCTCTGCTCACCTTCACCTATCATGTGAGTGGGTTATAACATTTGTACCTTTTTTGCTCAAGGGAGTATCCAATGAATTTGGCTTTTTACCTATAAACTTCTTTTAAGGTGTAACTTGATGTATAGTAGCAGTCGAAGTTCTATTCATGATGTATACAGCAGTATGCACAACTTCTGCCCAATAACAATGTGGAATATTCTTGTCAACCATCAAGGCTCTTTCTATTTCTGAAATATGTCTATTTTTGCGTTCAGCAACGCAATTCTATTGTGGTGTGTACCTACATGAAAACTGACGTCGAATTCCATGAATTCTTAGAAAATTGCTGAACTCATTTGATACGTATTCACCTCCTCCATTAGATCTTAATGTCTGAATATACTTCCCTGTCTATTTTTCCACCATAGCTTTAAAATTCTGAAAGTGAGTGAATACCTCACTCTTCTCTTTCATGAAATATACCCATTTTAGCATGTATGGTCATCAATGAAAGTAACATAAAACCTGCAACCACCCATAGATGTGGTCTTTGGTGGACCCCTAACATCTGTATGTACTATTTCTAGTACATTCTCACTAACATGCTTGTCATGTGGAAATGATGCTCTTGACTGTTTACAAAATTGACATGCTGCACATACCTTTTGCATTTTTGCAACTTTGAAATTTGCTAGTCCATGGACAATCTCCTTTGACTGCATCAATTTCAACCTTTGCAAGTTTGCATGTTGTTGAGCCCATAAAATTCAAGTTGGTCAAAGTCAACTACAATCAAAGTCAAAAGGTCAAAGTCAACAGGTCAAAGTCAACTGGTCAAAACCAACAAGGTCAAGGTCAAAGTCAACAGGTGCAAAGTCAAAGTGTTAAAATGCAAGTGTCAAAGTGCACAGGTAGTGCACAATTAATTGTCCACAAAGGGTAAATTGGAGAAAGTGAGTTGTAGGTTGCAGAGGTATTTTCTCTAATTTCCCTAAGGTTCAAAGTGTGTTTTAAAGTGTTTTGGAACGTTCAGGTGAACCCCCCGTTAGGTGCAAAAGTGAAGACTTAGAAGGAAATGTGAAGGTATGTGAAGCGGCAACGTACGCACAGGTGAAAGTATGGCCCCCCCATTAAAGTTTTGATTTTAGTCTAAAGTCACTACAGGACAAAACAGTGAGTCGTTGGCTGCCACTTGTGAGGACAATCTTGGGACATCAAAGTGAGCACCAAGATATCATTGCAGTTAGGAGCATACGTGATCGACACACTCAAATCAAGGCAAGGTCTATTCTTGGACCAATCTTAGAGTAAGCAAGAGAAGCATAGGCTAAGTAAAGCAAGAGGGAGAAATGCAAGAGTCACCAGAGTGCGACGCAGAGAAGTGGAAGTGCAAGGTGCATGGAGAGTGACTAAGGGAATTGTGCAGAGAGTGCTAAGATAGTCCCCCCAAGGATCTCAAGCTCTCCTTGCTGTGTGTGCGTGCCGACAGAAGGTATTCACTCCTCCCCCTTTGTGGAAGCTTGGTGCAAGGTGTGCACAAGGGTAAGCTTGAAGCAGGTGGAGGTCTGGTGCAAAGGAGGCCGGCGGCAAGAAGACTTTGGGTATTTGGTAATTGTATTTAAGCACTCTATGGGATTCTGCACAGAAGTATTTGAGTGTCTGGGGCATCTCCATTGTAATTGTTTCACTATAATCAACCAGCAGAGGCTTCCAGTGTGTCTTCTCTCTTTTTGGTTTCTTCCCTTTTCTCACACAAACCCTCAAACTCCGTCTTGTCAAAGAATCCCCCAACAAAATTTGGCATGCCCGGTGGGACATCCAAGGAGATTTGGGCTTAGGAGACACCAAGTGCAAAGCATAGAAGAGATCAAGTGTCGACAGAACCACAGTGCTACTTCATCAAACAAAAGGTAAATATTCTTATCAAGTGTCTTATATTCAGTGGGCTATGAGCTGCTCATGACCGCAACCCGGTCCCAAGTATTGAGGGTCACCTGCAAGCAGACAAGAAGGAAGGTTGTTAGAAGGTCCCCCAGTCCACTATCTTCAACATCATCAGTCAAGAGCATGGCGGGTCAGGTAGACTTGGAAACTTTACTCTCTAGATTAAATATAAAGTTTCCTTCTTTCAAAGGCCTACCTCAGGAGGATCTGGATGAACACATTAGAAGGTTCTTGGCACTATGTAAGGCTAGAGGCCTAATGGGTAGGGAGGATGCCTTTTTGATTCTCTTCCCTGCCACATTAGAGGGATTAGCTGATAAGTGGTTCAGCCAGTTTGCTGAAAACCATTTTACCACTTGGGATGTGATGAACGATGCTTTTAAAAATCAGTTCTAGCATGGCAACACTGCGGAGATTATCATAGAAGAGCTAGAAAATTTAAGATTAGGTCCAGGAGAAAAGTTCCCAGAGTTTGTGACTCGGGCTAAGTTGCCAGATCCACCACACGATTTTTTCGTTAAGAAATGGTTGGCTAAGCCCCTACCAATGGCCACCCAATGCAAAATAAAGGAATTAGTGTTACCTACAGCCTCCATAGAGGAGTTCATCAGCATAGCCACACGCTTGGAGCAGATAAGGTACCAGTATGGAGCAACCTCTTCCCAACCAACATATGGTACAGAAATGGAGGATCCAGTGATACAGCTAAGGAAAGAGCTGGAAGGCTTAAAAAGAAATAAGCCCTACAAAGAGGAAGAGAATGTTGTTGCTCAGTTGAGAAGGGAGATTGAAGCACTAAAGCTCCAAAAGGAGGAGGAGGCCCAGGAAGAGGAATTGGCTCAGCTGCGACAAGACTTGCAGGAGCTCAAAGGAGGTGTCATCAAGAGTGGACTTTGATGTTCCATGTGCAGTAAGCAAGGTCACATAGTAAGTGAATGTCCTCTGTTAAGTGTGACTTGTCAATTATGGAGGAAAGTTGGCCATGAGGCCCATGAATGACAATCAAGAGGAATGCCTGCAACGACATACTAGACACAAGGAGGACCCCCAACACCAGCAAATGTGATGGCTGCTGCACCAAATCAAGGTAACAACTATAATCCTAGAGAGAGGAATAACTTTGGAAATGGGCCTAGGAGGCCAATCATCTGTTTCAGATATGGAGAATGTGGGCATTATCAAAGTAGGTACACCCTACCAGAAAATGCCCCTCCTTGCAGGAATTGCCCTGATGCAAGAGACCATTATACAAATTGTTGTCCTAAGAATCAAGCCTCTTCATCCGGGCCTCATATTCAAATGATTTCGGTGCACAAAGAAGAAGTGCATGATCTAGTCAATGAGCCATCACCATCTAACAGGGTGGTGCAATTAGAAGAAATAGAATCTTTGACTGTGCAGACAAGAAGCAAGGGGAAGGCTCAAGCAGACATAGGACAAGGGTCAAAGATTAAGGAATGGAATCAAAACAGAGAACCATCTGAAGATAAAGTCACCACAGGTGCAGATACAAGTCAAAAAGGAGATCTTATATGCACCAGTGATGCTATTGGGCATGCCTTCAACAGGGCTCATGAGGAGTTTGATAAGTCAACTGGAGCCCATGCTCTCAAGGAATGAGAGGCTTCAAAACTACTCAAGTCCATGAAAAAGGAGGTTAGAATTTTTGAATTAATAAAGATGGATGGGAAATGCAGATCAGAGTTATTGCAGATAATTGATGAAGCTTCCACTACAAGTTTGGTGGCAAAGACTACTGTTTTACATAAAGGAAAAATTGTAGGGGAAGCACCCCTTACAGATTATAAAAGTCCTCGGCTGACAGTATCTATCAAAGGTCATGAATTTAAAGGAGTTATTGTGGATGGTGGTTCTGGCATTAACTTGATGCCTGAACACACAATGGAAAAGATTGGACTTCATCCTTCAAGGCCTGCAAATTTCACTGTTACTTTGACAGATCAGAGCAAAGTAAGGCCTTTGGGAGTGATCCCAAAAGTTCCACTTGAAGTACAAAGTAATCTATTCATTCTGGATTTTGTGGTTTTAAGATTGCCCCAGGTTGAAGGAGGATTTCCCCTCTTAATTGGACGACCATGGCTGAGGCATGCAAGTGTCATTCATGATTGGGGCAAGGATACTATGTGGGTACAAAAGAAAGGGCAAGAGCTGACACAGATTCATTTAGAAGAGGGCCCAAATAATCAAGGAAACACTAGCATGATGCAAACAATTGGCATATGCATGGAAACAGAATTGGAAGATCAACCCCATATAGATTTCGAGGAAGAAGAGGATATTCTAAATTGGCTCCAAGCAGGCAACTCTTCCTCTTGTTTTGGAATTTTTCTTAACAATTCTTGCACGACTGAAGGCTATGATGAAGATAAGGACAAAGTCAAGATTGATGGATTGGGAGAGCCCATCACAGATCACAGAAGGGGCAGGAAGACACCCCTCAAATATAACTTGGAGGAGGATATGACAACCACGGATAAAGAGGTTACTAAAGCTAAAGGCAAGGTAAAAAATTCTAGTGAAGAATGTTCTTTCCCAATTCAAGAAATCCCTGCAGGATGGATGCAGGACAAGGAGGAACATATTGAAGTCCAAAATACACCTACTTATGAAGCAATGCACAAAAAGCTAGTAGAAGAAGACAAGGAAGAAGATGAGCACGAAGATAATATGGTAGAGAGAAATCCTATCCAAGAAATACAATTAGGCACTCAAGACAATAATCGGCCAGTTTTGGTGGCCACTTGGTTGTGGAACCACCCAGGGCTCCTTGAAAAGGTAAAATCATTATTGACCCATTATACAGATGTTTTTGCCTGGCATTATAAAGACTTAGAAGGAGTGCCTGCAACTTATGGAGAGCACAAAATCCCTCTGGTTGATGGAGCCAAACCCATAAGAGGGAAGAGTTATAGACTTAATCCAAAATATGTTGAAGCTATCTATGTGGAAATACAGAAGATGGAGGATGCAGGAATCATCATTCCTGTAGAACACTCAGAGTGGCTCTCACCTATGGTTATAGTACCAAAGAAGAATACTAATAAAATCAGAATTTGTGTTGACTTTAGAGCACTCAACAAGGTGACCATTCCAGATGGGTTCCCAATGCCTTTTGCAGATCAGGTCATTGAAGAAGTGGCTGGGCATGCATTATATAGCTTTATGGATGGATTTAGTGGCTATAATCAAATATCAATACACCCAGAGGATCCTGAAAAGACTGCTTTTATCACACCTTGGGGAACATATGTGTATGTAAAAATGCCATTTGGGCTCAGAAATGCTCCAGCCACCTTTAACAGAATGGTCATTCTCATTTTTGGCCCCCTATTGTTGGAATCACTTAGAATCTTCATGGATGACTTCTCTTCGTTTTCAGGTTCTCACAAAGAAACTCCTCTAGATTGTTTGGACCATCACTTGAGGCAGCTGCAGAATGTTTTCAAAAGATGCAGGGAGACTAAGCTAAAGCTCAATCCAAATAAATGTCATTTCCTTGTGACAGAAGGAACTCTCTCAGGACATGTGGTGTCGGCTAAAGGTATGGCCCCAGATCCTGACAAAATCATTTCTATATTAAAGTTGCCTAAACCTAAATCCCCTAAAGAGATTGAGAGTTTCTTGGGGCATACTGGATACCACAGAAGATTTATAAAAATGTATGTAGAGATAGCCAGACCACTAGCTAGACTTACAGGTAAGGAAGTACCCTTTAAATGGGAAGAAGAGGAGGAAAAAGCATATCAAACATTACGGTCAAGGTTAGTGTCTGCTCCTATTTTGATCACACCTGAGTGGTCAAAAATCTTTCATATACATGTAGATGCCAGTGCCTATGCAGTGGGGGCAGTTTTGACCCAACCCAGTGAAGAATTTAAAGTGGACAGACCAATTCAATATGCCAATAGAATCTTGACCAAGGCTGAAAGGAATTACAGTACTACAGAAAGGGAAGCCCTAGCAATGATCTTTGCTGTCCAAAAATTCCGTCATTACTTACTGGGAGTAAAATTTATTATTATAACATATCACCAACCACTAAAATACCTACTCAACAAACCACAAGCCACTGGTAGAATATGGAGGTGGTTATTGTTGTTCCAAAAGTTTGATTTTTCTGTAGTCCATAAAACATGTAAAGAAAATATTATGGCGGATCACCTATCTAGAATCAATATGATGAATCAAACTAGTGGGATCAATGATGATTTTCCAGATGCTCATCTGTTTGCTGTACAAACTCAAGGTTGGTATTATGATATCAAAAATTTTATTAAAACTGGGTTGTATCCAGAAAAGGCTAGTGCTGTGCAAAAGAAGAGACTGCTAATCAAGAGTAGACCATATACCTTCATTGAAGATAAATTGTATAGACAGGGCAAGGATGACAGGTTTAGGAAGTGTTTGGAAGAAGAAGAAGTGAGGGAAGTCCTTCACTCTGCACATGAAGGAACAGGTGGTGGGCACCTTCCGGGGCATATTATGAGTCTGAGGATACTGGATGCTGGTCTATGGTGGCCTACACTATTTAAGGATGCAGATGAATGGGGAAAGGCATGTGACATTTGCCAGAGGTGTGGACCTAAGCCAACAAAGCAGAGGCATAACCCCTTGATTGTTTCCACTTCCTGGCAACCATTTGAGAAGTGGGGGCTAGATTTTGTAGGGCCCATCTACCCTCCTGCAATTCCAAAAAGAGAAAAATATCTCTTGATAGCTACAGATTATGCGACAAAGTGGGCTGAAGCTATTGCCTCCCCCGATTGCACTGCCCAAACTGTTGCTGATTTCATTTATAGTAGCATCATTTGCAGGTTTGGATGCCCACTTGAAATTTGTACAGATCAAGGTACCCATTTTGTTAATAAGGTCTTGCAGGAAATTTTCAACAGGTATAGAATTCTACATAGGACCTCTTGTGCTTACTATCCAAGAGCCAATGGACAGGCTAAATTGACAAACAAGGTTTTAATCTCAATGTTAAGAAAGGAGTGTATGTTACAGCCCACTTCCTGGGGCATTGCTTATCAAGGTACCCTATGGGCATACAGGTTAGCCTACAAAGAGGCCACAGAATATTCTCCATTCCAACTAGTTTAATATGGCATATTGCCCATTGAGCCCTTTGAATTTTTATAGGGATCACCTAAGCTAGCATTCATGCAGGGCAAGAAGGATTGTGATGTCTCTTAGAGGCTCGGAGCACTACATAAAATGGAGGAGATTCGTCTACTAGCAACAAAACAATTGATAGAGACTCAGATGAAGAGGAAGGAGGCACATGATCGACATCTGTGGAATAACAACATTGAAGCAGGCATGTTAGTTCTTCTCCATAGATCTCATCTTCATACACAACTGAGAGGAAAATGGCTTCCACATTGGGAAGGACCTTATAAAGTCAAAACAATGCTCAATTGGGGTGCTGTGGAGTTAGAAACGCTAAAAGGAGAGGCCTTGCCACTGGTCAACATATCAAGGCTCAAGGCCTATTTTCAACACACTTGAAGAAGTATGGATCACCTGGAACTACAAATCTGTCCAGGTTGTACATAGCTTTCTCATCTCATTTTGCTCAGTTTTAGTAGTTTTCTTTAGCAATTTCATTCTTGTCCCTGGTGTTTTTAGCAAACCTAGAAGGCATTTCATTACCTCTGCAAACGAAAAACTTTTGGGTATTTTTGGAAATTTTTCTAGTATTTTTTAGAATTTTTATAGCATTTTTATCCCTTTTCGATGTCATTTTCTTGCCAATTAGGAGGAATAAAAGGAGGCTCTCTGTGGCTTGTTGGAAGAAATTGAACTTAGCCCTCTGGAAAATTTCATGAGAAATTTTTCAGAATTGTTTGGCCATTTTTTGGCAATTTTTTGGATTTTTCCTTCATTTTTTCTCTATTTTTGGGTTATATTTCCAAGCAAAAACAAAAACAAGGAAAACACGGCGTTTTTTGCCACAAAAAAAAAACCCACCGACACCACCGACCCCACCCTCCCCCCCCACCGACACCACCGACCACCCCCCCTCCCCCCCCCGCCCCCCGTTCTGACACCCCCCCCCCCTGCGCCCCCCGTTCTGAGAGCCTCCCCCACCCCCCCCCCCCCCCCCCCCCCGCCCCCCCCCCCCCCCCCCCCCCCGCCCCCCCCCCCCCCCCAACCCCCCCCCCCCCCCGCGCCCCCCGTTCTCAGAGCCCCCCCCCCCCCCGCCCCCCGTTCTGGCAGCCCCGCCCACCCCCACCGACTCCACCGACCAAACCCTCCCCCCCCCACACACACCCCCCCCCCCCCCCCCCGCCCCCCATTCTGACAGCCCCCCCCCCCCCCCCACACCGACTCCACCGACCAAACCCTCCCCCCCACCCCCCCCTTCCATCCTTTTTTTTTATTTATTTATTTTATTTTTATTTAATTCTTTTTATTTTAGTTTATTTTATTTTTTTATTTATTTTATTTTATTTTCTTTTTTAATATTTCTGTCTGAGCGTTGAAAAAAAAAGAGACCTTTTTTATTTTTATTTTATTTTACTTTATTTTTTTATTTTCATGGCTCAAAGCTTTTGGCTCTAGATTGTGCCTCGGTTGGCCGTTTTTTACAAAAATGGAGTCAGTTTCATGTTTTTTGGCACCTCTGGACTCAGTTTTTGACTTTATTTTTAAAAATTTCCACTTTTCTATGACTTTTGGTCCAAACCCACATGTTTTGAACACCTTTATCACATGTTTTTATTTCACAACATTGTCCAAATGGTCTATTCTCACCTTGTCTTACCTTATGTTTAATAATATCCCATATGTACCCTCTGTAGCCCTCCGGTTTGATCATTTTAGCCTCCTTTCGACCCTTGATTCCTACTCCCAATCCCTCCCTTTACCAATATGCCCAGCCACATCCTTACCCCTCCCTACCCCATCCATCTTCGCAACCTCAGCCCTCCCTTCCCCTTCCTTTCTACCCTCCCATTGCCCCCCTTTTGCTTTTCCATTCCGAAATCCCAATTTTGGTTCTTCTCTGGTGCTTGTTCTCTCCTGCTTTTGGTGGAATTGGTTGCTGCTCAGATGTCCAATTCAAGTTTTTGCGGCTCTATCTTCATGGTGATCAAAGTTTTAGCTATAGCTCTCCGAGACGGAGAGCACATTAGGTGGTGGGCAACTGTTGAGCCCATAAAAGTCAAGTTGGTCAAAGTCAAGTACAATCAAAGTCAAAAGATCAAAGTCAACTAGTCAAAGTCAACTAGTCAAAGTCAACTGGTCAAAGCCAACAAGGTCAAGGTCAAATTCAACAGGTGCAAAGTCAAAGTGTTAAAATGCAGGTGTCAAAGTGCACAGGTAGTGCACAATTAATTGTCCACAAAGGGTAAATTGGAGAAAGTGAGTTGCAGGTTGCAGAGGTATTTTCTCTAATTTCCCTAAGGTTCAAAGTGTGTTTTAAAGTGTTTTGGAAGGTTCAGGTGAACCCCCCGTTAGGTGCAAAAGTGAAGACTTACAAGGAAATGTGAAGGTATGTGAAGACGCAATGTACACACATGTGAAAGTATGGCCTCCCCATTCAAATTTTGATTTTAGTCTAAAGTCACTAGAGGACAAAACAGTGAGTCGTTGGCTGCCACTTGTGAGGACAATCTTGGGACATCAAAGTGAGCACCAAGATACCATTGCAGTTAAGAGCGTACGTGATCGACATTCTCAAATCAAGGCAAGGTCTATTCTTGGACCAATCTTAGATTAAGCAAGAGAAGCATAGGCTAAGTAAAGCAAGAGGGAGAAGTGCAAGAGTCACCAGAGTGCGATGCAGAGAAGTGGAAGTGCAAGGTGCATGGAGAGTGACTAAGGGAATTGTGCAGAGAGTGCTAAGATAGTCCCCCCAAGGTTCTCAAGCTCTCCTTGCTGTGTGCGCGTGCCGACAAAAGGTATTCACTCCTCCCCCTTTGTGGAAGCTTGGGGCAAGGTGTGCACAAGGGTAAGCTTGAAGCAGGTGGAGGTCTGGTGCAGAGGAGGCCGGCGGCAAGAAGACTTTGGGTATTTGGTAATTGTATTTAAGCACTCTGTGGGATTCTGCAGAGAAGTATTTGAGTGTCTGGGGCATCCCCATTGTAATTGTTTCACTATAATCAACCAGCAGAGGCTTCGAGTGTGTCTTCTCTCTTTTTTGTTTCTTCCCTTTTCTCCTACAAACCCTCAAACTCCTTCTTGTCAAAGAATCCCCCAACACATGTCCAATCCGTTTGTGCCACATCTCTATATTTGCAATAACTCTTGCACGTTTTGCAAACATGGGTGCATTCATTTTAGGAATCTTCACATTTAATGTGAACGTCCTACCCACTTTGTTTCCTTTGGCAACCAATCATCCATCCTACTTGTACTCTTCTACATATAATCCATTAACATTGAACCTAACTTGTAATCCCTAGTCAACCATTTGTCCAACAGAAAGCAGATTCTTTTTTATATTTGGAACATGCAAAAAATTAGCAAGATGTTTTACCTTTCCATCCTCCATAGATAGTGCTATGTTTCCTGTATGCTCAATAGGATGTGATTTGTCATCATCTGTTTCAACATATCCAGGAACTGACAATTTTTGCAAAGTACTAATCCATTCCGCATGACTAGTCATGTGATTTGAAGCACCTGAATCAACATACCAAACATTATTATTCGATTTTGAAACACCAACAAACATCCTATTAATCATGTGATGTTGAACCATGAACAACTTCTTAGAATCATCTATACTTGTGGATGCATAGTTATTTGGTTGCCTTCTATTATTTTGATTCTTCAACCTACAATCACGTTCAAAGTGTATAGGTTTACCACAATTCCAGCATCCTTTACCATCAATACTTGAATCATTTCTTTGGAAATTTCTGGGACCTCTTTGGCTCCCCCTGCCTAGATAATTGTAATAAAAAAAATGTAGATAAAGAATTCCAAGAGAATTGAGTGAGATATAAGTTTCAAGTATGTAGTCTCCAACGGTTCGTCTAACCTTAAGTTGAATTTCTAGAGATGAGATCCAAAAAGCGTTAAGCACACGATTAGACTTAAGCAATAGGGAGATTGTTTAAAAGCCCTAGGGTGCCTTAAAAAAAAAGGAATTTAACGACAAGGATAATCTATTCTCACTACAAGTTGGTTAAGTGAGAACCAAGAGGTCATGAATTAAGAGAATTCAAGGAACTTCGTACTACATTGGTCTTTTCTTGAAGAAAAGGCAGTGAAGGTGGAAGCATGAAAATCCTAGCAAGGAGAATCCTTTAACATCAAATTCTTTCGAGGCATTTGATCTCTATAATAGATAGATTAATGTATCTAGACTTGAAGAAAAACATAAGTCACACATCTATGTTAAATACAAAAAAATAATGCTATGGGACGCAAGACCTTGTATTCCCATAGGTGTGGGACGGATGGTGTGGGACATTTGGCCTTGACATGGTTATGTTGGAATCATTCCAAGAGATTTTAAAACTACCTTGAGGACAGATTAAATCCAAAAAAAGGATTGAATTTCGCAACTAGAAGTTAAACAAGTTAAATAGTAAGATGGTCAAGTTTTTCACTTGAAATCAGTTCAAGAACTAACACCTAAACAAGAAAGAATATCGTCAAGTATATTTATACAGAGATTCGAAACTTGTAATGGCTTTTCCAGATGGACCTGTTCAGCTTCATTATGATGAAGCCATGCTAGTTTTTATGTCATATAAAGAAACGTCGACAAGGGATAGCCCAGCGGACTACCATAACTCCTCTTCATTGCATTCTTCCTCAGTTTTTGCAATGAAGAGGATACTTCAATTTCATACTATCAACAGGGTACTTCGAAGCATTCTTCCTGAGCTTTTCCAGCGCCGCTTCACCAAGATTTACATTGCACACGTGCGCCAGACGGACCAAATACAGGAGAACGTCCGACAGCTGGTCCTCTTAATGCTCTTTTTCGTCCGCACTCCAATCAGACATCATGCTCCAGACTCACAGAACAATGATGGGGAAGATAGAGGAAGCGAACAGTTTTCCGTCTCTATAAATTTCTTTACATTTTCCGTGTAGTATGTTTCGCTCACTTCCTCCAGAAACATATAGATATACATACAAGAGCTAATAGAAGGTTTCTGGGGCTGTGGAAGCTCTCCCAATCGCGCTCTCTGGCGAACACTGCCAGAATTCTTGTCAGGTCTGTAAGCGCCACATCAGAACGAAGAAACTTCTGTGTCTTGGTCTGTGTAATTAAGTTGTCCATGCTATCTCTCTCTCTCTAAATAAGTTCACCTGCACAGCCGAGGGCTGTGTACCTAGAATTTGCCAATTGCATTCTGGTGCCCAAACAGAGTGTCCAGATATAGCTTGTGGTAGATGGAGAGAGAGAGAGAGAGAGAGAGAGAGAGAGAGAGAGAGAGATGACGGGACATGTCATGTCCTTGTTACCCAAACTAGAGTGGTATCCACACATAATGACAAAACAAACAACCGGTGGAAATGAGTCTGCTTTGGGCACTGGGAAGGCGACATCATATTATGCTTCTCAATTTTTATAATACTCTCATGAAATCATAGCCAAAGACAAAAGTGAAGCAGCATTGCGTTACGTGTAGATCTTTTGTTCCTTTTGATGACTGTTTACGACGCATACATCAGTACAGTAATTGACGATCATGGCAAGATTGACGGCTGAAGGGACTGCAGAAACATGAGCGTCTCCAGCAAATCCAAGAAAACATTAAGTAGTTAAGGCTAAATGATGATTCGATTGTAAAACCATAAAGGCTCAGTGATGAATCGGGCAAGGATGCTTTCTAATCGACCCTTATCATTACTTGTGTAATATTATGTATGTAATATGAAAAAGGTCCAATTGATCAAGTGCAAAATTCGATATGGTTCGGGTAGGGATCATATCCCCAAGATTCTCGTCTTTTTAGATAAATTTTAGGATATAGTCCCCTTAGAAGAGGTGTTGAAGAGGAAACCATTCTCCTCAGTTGGAGCATGGGCTTAGGGGAATACCATTATAGACATCATAACTTGAATTATATTTTTGAGAGAAAAAATTTTCTTCATCTCGTTGAAGTTGAAGAGTTGAAGAAAATTTTTGCTCTCATAAATATAATTCAAGTTATGATGTCTATAATGGTATTCCCCAAACTGAGGGAATGGTTTTCATCTCCATTGTGCTTGGTTTGGCAAGAGGCATTGGCCTTTGATGCGCTTCCCGAATGCCTAAACAATGGTGTCATCAAGCTTATCCATAAAAAAGATAATAAGAATAGGATCGAAAACAGACAACCGATCACGATGCTTCAAACTGGGTACAAGATTCTTGCAAAAGTAATTGCCAACAGAATTTCTTACCACTTGAAGAGGTGGCTTTGTGAGGACCAAAAAGGATTCATCAAGGGTAGATCAATACTGGAAGCCATTATTGATATTTGGGAAGGTCTCAATTTTGCTTAAGCGTCCGAACAAGATGTGGTATTCCTTAAAATTGACTTTGATAAAGCCTATGATAGACTAGAATGGGACTTTGTCCTTCAATCTCTTAAAGACCTCGACTTCAATAAAAAGTTCACAAAGATGATCACTACTCTAATGCATGGGAAATGCGTTGACACAAATAAATATCAATGGTCAGCTATCGAAGGCTATCAAATTAAAATGCTCTATTAGGTAAGGGTGTCCATTGGCCCTGCTACTCTTCGCTATTGCCACAAAGGGGCTGAGCAGTGTTGTCCAACATCACTTGGAAACGGGTCATATTAAAGGTCTCTCTCTACCTCTCAACCAAGGCCAGATGATCATGAGGCTAGTTGCAGATGATACGAACGCATTTGCGCATAACCATCTGACAAGCATTGAAACCTTTTGGGGGTGCCTTAACACATTTTGTGTGGCATCAAGCTCCAAAATAAAGCATTCAAAAACCGCTTTTAGAGCCATCATTGGATTTCCACCCCCACTATTAGTGAACTATGGTTTACAAATTCTCCCCTGGGGTAGAGTTTTTCGCCTACTTGGTATTCCGATGGGCTTTGGTGTCTCGATGGAGCAACAATGGAATTGGGTCCTATCCAAACTAGACAACATGTTAACGTATTGGAAGGGCATGCAAATCAACCTTGTAGGCCGTGCCATGGTAATTAATACATTTCTCATCTCCTCAACCATTTACTTTCTCTCTTGCTGGAGACCGAAGGATCAAGAGCTTAGCAAATTTGAAAAACTCTGTAGAAATATTCTTTGGATGGGGGACCACAATAGAAGGGGGGGGGGGGGGGGGGGTTCCAAGAATTAAATGGTGCACCTGCATCAGCCAAAAGGATTGTGGGGGTCGGGGCATTATTGATATTGAAGGCATGGCTGACAAGTTCGCGAAAAAATGGATCATCAAAGCTTGGTGCAACTATGAGACTTCTTGGGCCAAGCTCATTTTCAGGAACAAAAACAAGATTACACTGGTTGGCTTCCCTCATTGGAAGGACTTGGGCCTCCTTACCTTATTATTCTCTCCGATTTCGGTTTCCCCTAAAGGTTCAAATCTTGTGCGCTTCCTATGGAAAAGTTGGAACAAGTTCAAACAATTTAATTGAATCAGAGAAGATTGGAAATGGGCGGCATATATGAGAGAAAAGGAATACTCCATCTATTTTCTGATCAACGTCATTAGGGGTGTGGCTTGCTAGGACCTCCAAAATGCTAAGAGTCTCTAAATCAAGGATTTTAGACATTGGAAACACCTCTCGAAACAAGAAATTGATAAGTGGATCAACTTTGAAGACATAGACCCTGAAATAAGAGTGAACTACAAAGAATGGACTCTCCTTGAGGGCAGATGCATCACATGGGAATGATCAAAAACCCGTCTCCTGAGTGGGCAAGATGTGCTGTGCCATGAGGGTCTCATTTGGCACAATGGCAATTGCTTGTCCAAAATTCGTAGAATCAAGGAGAACATGGATTATCATATCACGCTTACTAAGAAGTGGTGCCTGACTTGGAGCAGCCTACATTGGGATTCGAAGTTCATGTCTATTTGGGACCCCCTTATCCAGATCAAAAAGTCAGTGCTCATGTGGCAGATTCTCCACCATGGTATCCGGACCAATCTAAAGGCTAACAAAATTTGTGGTGTTGTGCCATGGCGCAAGCATTGCCATCACAACATTGAGGACTTGAGTCACATCTTCTTTGCCTGCCCCAGGTCTCTCCGGCTATGGCGGACCCTGGGGTATATCTTGAGTTTGAAGGAGCAAATCACCTAGAAGCAAGCGCTTTTGGGTGAAGCCATTGGCTTCTTTATAGCTCTCTGAAATGCGATAAGAGAGGAAACCCTTTGGAAGGTTTGGGGGGAGCGGTGTGCCTACAATTTTGGACACCCTCCTAAAGAATGGTCGATTGAGAAGTCTCTGTTCATCCTTGGAAAAAGAATCTTCAATTGCAAGAGTTCCCCACCATTTAGGCATCATAAAGTGTATTTCAACCAGAACAACAAGCTTATATTCAAGTGGGCCCCACATGAGGGGGTTGAGAGGGTTATTAAACTCTTTTGCAACACTCTCTACAGCACCAAGTTTTGCCCCTGCTTTGTGGGATTCGGGGGGGTCCCAAGGGCACGAGTCCCATTCAGTTGTATCATTTTCTTGTTTTTTAATTAAAGTTTTAGAGAGTAGGCCACGGTTGAACTTCCTTGTATATAAAAAAAAAATGTTCAAGGGGGAGGTGGGGATGTTTTAAAGTAAGGTTGAGCAAGGTTAATGACAAGATAACATCAATGGATTATAGAGCCAAGTCAACTGGAGCAAGATTTACTTGGAGAACGGTCTTTTGTTCTTCTGCCTTGTGGAATGCTATTAGGGGAAAAGCACTCTCAAAGATATGGAAAGAAATATGTGCTCTCAACTTTGACAAACCTTCGAAAAAATGATGTATAGAAAAGTGTATTTACCTTGTTAGGCAAAATAATCTATAATTCTAAGAAGTCCCATCCAATTCAGAGACCATTGGATTTTCATTTTGAAAAACAACATCATAAAAAATAAGTGGGCCACCCATGAGGGGGACAAAAAGATTATTAACCTTCTCTATAACTCTCTCTAACTCCCTTGTATCTTTTGCAATGACTAAAACCTACTATTCCCACCATTGTCTAGACATCATCATTGTTCTTCCTTTGAGCCATCCTACCCCTACTCTATGGGATAGGAGGTGTCTCTTCGGCACTATGCCCCTTCATTGTTCAATTCTTCTTTTATTAATTCATGCTAGGGAGAATAGGCTCATCTGAACTTCATCTAGTAAAAAAGAATTCAAATATAAATATGCACATGTGTGGCATAGTAGCTAGAATCGCCTCATAGGTGGGGGACATGTGAGTTCAACACATGGACGTCATGGATACCTCCCCTCCTTCATTGGAAGGATGATTGGCCTTAGGTCGTATGGCCTTCAAGCAAATACGTGCTGATCCTCATGCTTCAAGCACTAATTGCAAGCTCTCTTGGGGCTAGTGAAACCATGTCTTTGATCTTTGGGCCTGTCAAACCAATCCTCACATTTAGCCTCACGGTCATCCCTTTCCAAGCTCTACCCTAGTGGGCATTTGGGATCTATAATTCTGGCCATGCTCTACGTGTAACCCCTTCTTTGTAGGATACACAAGGTCCTAGGTACACCAAACCTGCCGTGAATTGTACTTTTAATTTATTCAAGCATATATAGGAGAGCAGGCGGCCTCTGCCACAACTTCCTTTCTTAAAATCACAATACAACATAGAAAATTAGTTAGTATCATAGCCATGGTTAGTACACGAGATGAAAATAAACATTAAAATAACATATCAAACCATGTCCATAGTGTTAACAATAGATCCAACAAAGTTGTTCAAAAAAAAACTTTTCGAGAAGTCATTTCAGAAGCAAAACTTTACCATAATAAAGCATTGCTGCTATGAGAGTTAACCAAAGTAATCCCATCTCTTTCATGGAAGGAATTCCATAAGTACAATCATGAAAACCTATGCCAAAACATGTAACATAATTGCATAGCGCTCTCAAAATTTAGTATGGGAGAACTCATTTATTTGCATGTCCCTATTATTATTATTTGTTTCTTTTTTTTTGAGGAAGCTCGGACTATGGCCTAGTCTCACAAGAGATGTTTGAATTAATTGAAAGTAGACATGAACGTAGGCATAGTAAGTACATGAGATCCCTTGTGTCCTTAAAGCAAAGGTTATATGTCCGACGCGGTTGAGATTACAATCCTAAGGCCCAATGAGGAAATTGATTTGGACTATTTACGTGTTGTAGTTTTTGGAAGAGAGAAACCTGCGCCATTTTTTGTGGTCCCATCTGGAGTAGTGCATGCCATTTCTTGAGGCACATGGCGTAGCATGTAAGAATAGCATAAGTTGGCATCCTTGCGGGTGCATCGCCTGAGCACAGATTTTAGGTGCCAGAATTCACTTGGGCAGGCAGAGGCTGGAGGGAGAGACCTTGTACAAACAACATTCTGCAAAGAATAGATGGCGCACTGCTGAGAATCCTTTAAGCTCACCCACCACTTATAAGCCTTAGGTCCAAGTGATAAACTTGTTTCTAAGACGTGATAAGCTGCAGGGGTGTTTTTCAACTGATGCAAGTCTTGCCATTTTTCTAAAAATGTCAAGACTGCATCTTTGTTTTGGTCTTTATCTTCTTCTGAAAATTGAGGTGGTTTTAAGTCTTTTGCAAAAGATAGGCTTCTAGACTTCATGGTAGTATGAGGAGGATTTACTTCATTATCTTTATATTTTAAAGATACATTACTATGCAAGGGTAAAGGGGCACTAGTTCCTCTACTAGGTGATGGGTTCCTTGGTCGAATAGACAAGGAACCCCTTTGTGCAGGTAAGGGTAAGGATGAACAAATTGTATTAAGAATTTGTTCCATCTTCCCTTGAACTTCATTCATTGAAGTACGAAGGGTACCCATCTCGTTTTGGAAGACCAAACCATTCAAACCATTCAACTCTTTAAAAATATCTAATTTCTGCATTTCTTCTTGGCCTATCTCTGGAAGACCTGGAGTGTAATCTATTTGTCTACCCCCTTCCTGTGGTGCATAATCCTCTTCCTGCCTAGGAATGTCTAATAACATGTTACTTGCATATGAATCCCCCATAATTCAGTGAATACTTTGGAATGAACTAAAAATAAGAAAATGTTGTTTCTAATACTGAAGGAAAATAGATGAATAATTAAATCCAGTACTTTCCCAATTTCTTTTCTGATATCAGCTTCTAGTTGTAGGTCGGCATGGGCCGCCTTGGACGATTCGTTATTCACCGCCTCGGTTGAACTTTCTTAGGCTCTTGAATCTTTGATCCTCCATTGCTTGTTGTTTCGGCCGATGTGTGAAGTCCCTTGCTTAATTGGATAAGCGGACTTCTATATATGATGAAGTTGCGGGTTTGAACTCCATACACGATGGACTTCTATCAAATGGTCGTTGGCTATGGCTGCAGCAAGAGTCCCTTGGCCCCGTGGATAGAGGTGGCAGCGCTCAGACTGTTATCCTTTAGAAAGAGAGGGACAAAAAGAGATCACGTGCGCAGAACTTGAGGTCGACAGCGTTCAGAACTCTGAGTCTCTGAGCATTAAAGCTGCACGCGATTGTTGTGGCTCTACTGCTCCAGATTCTACTCGGTGGCGACAGAATTCAAATGCACACTTTGGAGTTGATGAGGACTTACTACGCACATGGGCTCCTAGAGATTCTTTGACTATTGAGTGACTCGGGCTTTTACCTAACAATCTTTAGGCTTCTGACGGTAGAACTCAGAGTAGGCACAAATTTCCACTGAAAAAAATAACGATGCATTTACTGATGAATTTGGAACTTTCCTATAGCCTCTAGTAGATTGCCTGCACATGAATCAAGAAAACACTATAAGTACTTGAATAGAAGCTGGCTCTAATACCACTGTTGTGAAAACTCCTTCCAAGAGTGTAGCATCCACCAGAGAGTGAGTGAGTACGTATCCACCCATCCAACTCCACCCATATATATACCAAAGGTCCAAGAGTTGCATGCTTTAGTTTTTAGCCATGTGTCCTTTCCAATGTCCATGTGGATACTTTCCAAAGAGAAATCACATGACTTCTATTTCAATTGAAGTCACGTACGGGTCAAGGTGTCACTTGGGAGAAGCTTCTCCCAAGACTAAGGTTTTATTCCCTTCATAAAAACTCTTCATAACTGCTCTTCTAAGATATGACCTGCAAATGACAATCTGATAGTAGAAACGAATACCTGTGATTTGATGTTGATCTGGTTCCTTCATCTTCTCCAAACCATTACTTTTCCTTGAATTTGAAGTAGCCTTCTATTCATTATATTGGTTATAAAAATTCTAATTATTTCGGTTATGTAGACAATCGTAAGTCTACATCAAGGTACATTTTTCATTTTGTTGGAGGTGCTATCTCTTGGAAATATGATCTTCAAGCATGTAGAGATGTTTCCACTACAAAGAAAGGTATGTTGTAGTAAGTAATGCATGTAAGGAAGCATTGTGGCTTGCCATCTTGCTTCTCATATAGCTGTACTTCAGCATGTACCTTGTTTGCTCATCGATAGTCAGAGTGCCATTGCATTGGCTAAGAATCCACTCGACTATGCAAAGAGTAAGCACATTGAGGTGCAATATCAGTTCAATCGAGATTGCTTAGCCATTGAGTGCATTATTCTTAAGAAGGTTCATACTAAAGATAATGTTGTAGATGCTTTGCCTAAAGCTCTACTACACGATTGCTTTTGACACTATTGTCACTTGATGGGGGTTACTTGATCCATGATCTTACACAATTACTTCTATATTATGTAACATGCCCATCATGTGGGAGCTATAGTTTTTATACTTAGGTATTATTTAACCTTCTTTATTTTTCTCCCATAGAGACTTTGGCAATATTGGCCTTTAATGGGAGATAATTACCATTAGTGTCCATGTGAAAAGCCAAATGGCCATCCGACACTTTTGTATGTATTCTTTAATGAAACATTTAGTGGCTTGGTCATCCATAGACTGTAACTTTGACCACATTTGTAACACCCAAGAAATCTGTGTTCGTGCTTTGTGTTTACTATGTTCTAATTTTGTAGGCTCTATGGAGAGTAATGTGTGTGACATCTAGATCTAAGTATTTCGCATTAAGGGTATCATTGTGGAGCTCTCAAGAATGAGAGACCATTGAGATGCATCGCTATCAAAATACTAAAGTAAGACTTCATCAACAAAAATCAGCTATTCCTTCAAATCTTTAATCTTTGTCAAAAGACTATGCATAGAATCTCCTCCATTCATATGCTTATTCTCCAACTATTTTTGAAAGTAAGCAACACGTGCGTGATTTCTTACCTAATATGAAGTGGTAAGTGTATCCCAAACATCATTTGTTGTTTCACAAGATGAATGTGAGGGATCATGAAATGTTTGAAATGCAAAGCTATGAATGCATGTGCTTGAGCATCTCCGCCATCCCAACAAAGTTTCTCTACAATATGGGAGTAGGAACCACAACACGAATAGGAATTTGAAGACCATCATCTTCAATACCATATTCATCACGTTCAATAATTGTATTTATAGGTGTAATAAGACATTTTTCAACACCTTACATGATATTCCATAGCCCTTTTGGTACCCATTCATGATGCATCATATATGTCTAGGGGTTTTAAAGTCCTCTTTCTTGAATGTGCCAAGCTTTCTTTTACCCGGTTTAAATTTTATATTATCTCCGACAAGATGAAGTGGTTGTGTTCGAGTTTTAGCATGATCTTCATAGATCTGTGCTAGCTTAATAGCATCTTCTAAACTTTTTGGAGCACTTCTTTTCACTTCATGTTTGACTCGCTTGTCGAGACCACGGATGAAACCTCTTACCTTATGAAAGTCATCAAGATTTTGCAATTTAAGTACTACTTCTTGATAATGAGAAATATATAGAGAAAGGGGACGTCCTCTCTATAGGACTTTGTCCCATTCTTCCCAGTTTCTTTCATCCTCATTTTTTGGTAAGAATTGTTTTTTGAAGAACTCTTCAAATTGATTCCAAGTTTCTGGGATTCTTTGAGGCTCCTTTAAGCTCGTCCATCACTTATAAGCCTTAGGTCCGAGCAATAAACTTGTTTCTAAGACTTGATAAGCTTTAGGGGTGTTTTTCAATTGATGCAAGTCTTGCCATTTTTCTAAAAATTTCAAGATTGCATCTTTGTTTCGGTCTTTATCTTCCCCTGAAAATTGAGGTGGTTTTAAGTCTTTTGCAAAGAGAGGCTTCTAGACTTCATGGAAGTATGAGGAGGATTTACTTCATTATCTTTATTTTTTAAAGATACATTACTATGCAAGGGTAAAGGGGCATTAAATCCTTTACTAGGTGATGGGTTCCTTCGTCGAATAGACAAGGAACCCCTTTGTGCAGGTAAGGGTAAGGAGGTTGACGGCATTCAGAACTCAGAGTCTCTGAGCATTAAAGGTTGCACGCGGCTATTGTGGCTCTAGTGCTCCATATTCTACTCGGCGGCAACAGAATTCAAATGCACACTTTGGAGTTGATGAGGACTTGCTACGCACATGGGCTCCTAGAGATTCTTTGACTAGTGAGTGACTGGGAATTTTACCTAACCATCTTTAGGCACAAATTTCCACCGAAAAAAATAACGATGTAGTTAGTGATGAATTCGGAACTTTCCTATAGCCTCCTGTAGATTGCCTGCACATTAATCAAGAAAACACTACAAGTACTTGAAAACGAACTTGGATCTGATACCAGTGTTGTGAAAACTCCTTCCAAGAGTGTAGCATCCACCAGAGAGTGAGTGAGTACGTATCCACCCATCCAACTCCACCCATATATATACCAAAGGTCCAAGAGTTGCATGCTTTAATTTTTAGCCATGTGTCCTTTTGAGTGTCCTTCATGTGGATACTTTCCAAAGATAAATCACATGGCTTCTATTTCAATTGAAGTCATGTACGGGTCAAGGTGTCACTTGGGGTCAAGCTTCTCCTAAGATAGGTTTTATTCCCTTAGGTTAATTTCCTAAGGCAACAAACCCTTCAATTTGAGACTTCTATGAAATAAAACCTCAAGGGTTAAATCCAAGAAACATAGGTCCTTTTGGAGGGTCTAACCCTTGATTTATGCAACACATACCTTTTTCTCTTCATCTTGAAGCAGCAAGCACTCTTTACTTCTTCAAGTGAATTTCTCTCTTCCTCTAGTGCTAAGAGTAAGAGACAAAACAAACATGGTATATAAATGGAAGTGAACATAGAATTATGTTTTAACATCTCCTCATATCTCAGAATCAAAATTTTGCTTCAAATGTGACTGATATGAGTGCATTCACCAATCTTTTGGTTGAATACTGAAGTACCTCTCTAGTGTACCTACATCAAATTTTGTACCTAGATAAAAAACTTCCAACCAACTTACAACACAAGGTTGGCTGAAAACAAAACTCATCTCATCTTCAAATATGTCTTCTTAGATAAGCTTTCTTGCCATGAATGAGATATATCAAAACTGTCAAGAACAACCTCTAGATACCTGTTTTGATGTAGCTAATGCTCTTGCTCTTTAAATAATGAAAGTGTTTGAAAGCACTTCTTCAACCCTTCAAATCTCTTCATAACTGCTCTTCTAAGATATGACCTGCAAATAATAATCTAATAGTAGAAACGAATACCTGTGATTTGATGTTGATCTGGTTCCTTCATCTTCTCCAAACCATTGTTTTTCCTTGAATTTGAAGTAGCCTTCTATTCATTATATTGGTTATAGAAATTCTAATTATTCTCGTTATGTAGACAATTGTAAGTCTACATCAAGGTACATTTTTCATTTTGTTGGAGTTGCGATCTCTTGGAAATATGATCTTCAAGAATGTAGAGTTGTTTCCACTACAAAAGAAAAGTATGCTGTAGTAAGTAAGGCATGTAAGGAAGCATTGTGGCTTTCCATCTTGCTTCTCATATAGGTTTACTTCAGCTTGTACCCTGTTTGCTCATCGATAGTCAGAGTACCATTGCATTGGCTAAGAATCCACTCTACTATGCAAAGAGTAAGCACATTGAGGTGCAATATCAGTTCAATTGAGATTGCTTAGCCATTGAGCGCATTATTCTTAAGAAGGTTCATACTCAAGATAATGTTGCAGATGCTTTGCCTAAAGCTCTACTACACGATTCCTTTTGATACTATTGTCACTTGATGGGGGTTACTTGATCGATGATCTTACACAATTACTTCTATATTATGTAACATGCCCATCATGTGGGAGCTATAGTTTTTATACTTAGGTATTCTTTAACCTTCTTTATTTTTCTCCCATAGAGACTTTGGCAATATTGGCATTTAATGGGAGATAATTACCATTAGTGTCCATGTGAAAAGCCAAATGGCCACCGGACACTTTTGTATATATTCTTTCATGAAACATTTAGTGGCTTGGTCATCCATAGACTGTAACCTTGACCACATTTGTAACACCCAAGAAATCTGTGTTCGTGCTCTGTGTTTACTATGTTCTCTAAGTATTTTGTAGGCTCTATACAGAGTACTGAGTGTCACATCTGGATCTAAGTATTTCGCATTGAGGGTATCATTGTGGAGCTCTCAAGAATGAGAGACCATTGAGATGCATCCCTATCAAAATACTAAAGTAAGACTTCATCAACAAAAATCAACTATTCCTTCAAATCTTTTATCTTTGTCAAAAAACTATGCATAGAATCTCCTCCATTCATATGCTCACTCTCCAACTATTTCTGAAAGCAAGCAACATGTGCGTGTTTTCTTGCCTAATATGAAGTGGTAAGTGTATCCCAAACATCATTTGTTGTTTCACAAGAGTGAATGTAAGGGATCATGACATGTTTGAAATGCAAAGCTATGAATGCATGTGCTTGAGCATCTCCACCATCCCAACAAAGTTTCTCTACAATATGGGAGTAGGAACCACAATAGGAATAGGAATTTGAAGATCATCATCTTCAATACCATATTCATCACATTCAATAATTGTATTTATAGGTGTAATAGGACATTTTTCAACCCCTTACACAATATTCCATAGCCCTTTTGCTACCGGTTCATGATGCATCATCATATATATATGTCTGCGCCAAGGTGTAATAAGTACAACCCAACTTATCCTCAACAACCAACATATGGGATACATCATTGCTTTCATCCATGGTTGTGAAGGCCTAGGGGTTTTAAAGTCGTCTTTTTGGAATGTGCCTAGCTTTCTTTTACCTCGTTTAAATTTTTTATTATCTCCAACAAGGTGAAGTGGTTGTGTTCTTGTTTTAGGATGATCTTCATAGATCTGTGCTAACTTAATAGCATCTTCTAAACTTTTTGGAGCACTTCTTTTCACTTCATGTTTGAATTGCTTGTCGAGACCACAGATGAAACCTCTTACCTTATGAAAGTCATCAAGGTTTTGCAATTTAAGTACTATTTCTCGATAATCAGAAATATATAGAGAAAGGGGACGTCCTCTCTATAGGACTTTGTCCCATTCTTCCCAGTTTCTTTCATCCTCATTTTCTGGTAAGCATTCTTTTCTGAGGAATTCTTCAAATTGATTCAAGGTTTCTGGGATTCTTTGAGCCTCCTTTAAGCTCATCCACCAGTTATAAGCCTTAGATCCAAGTGATAAACTTGTTTCTAAGACTTGATAAGCTTCAGAGGTGTTTTTCAACTGATGCAAGTCTTGCCATTTTTCTAAAAATGTCAAGACTGCATCTTTGTTTTGGTCTTTATCTTCCCTTGAAAATTGAGGTGGTTTTAAGTTTTTTGCAAAAGAAAGGCTTCTAGACTTCAGGGCTGTATGAAGAGGATTTACTTCATTATCTTTATTTTTTAAAGATACATTACTATGCAAGGGTAAAGGGGCATCAGCTCCTTTACTAGGTGATGGGTTCCTTGGTCCAATAGACAAGGAACCCCTTTGTGTAGGTAAAGGTAAGGATGAACAAATCATATTAAGAATTTGTTCCATCTTCCCTTGAGCTTCATTGATTGAACTACGAAGGGTACCCATCTTGTTTTGGATTTCTTTAACAATGAACATATCTTCTTGGATATTGTTCATTTTTTCATCCAAACCATTCAACTCTTTATAAATATCTAATTTCTGTATTTCTTCTTGGCCTATCTCTGAAAGACCTGGAGTGTAATCTATTTTTCTAACCCCTTCCTGCGGTGCATAATCCTCTTCTTGCCTAGAAATGTCTAATAACAAGTTACTTACATATGAATCCCCCATAATTCAGTGAATACTTTGGAATCAACTAGAAATAAGAAAATGTTGTTTCTAATACTCAAGGAAAATAGATGAATACTTAAATCTAGTATTTCCCTGATTTTTTTCTTTGATATCAGCTTCTAGTTGTAGGTCGGCATGGGCTGCCTTGGACGATTCGCTACTTCACTGCCTCGGTTGAACTTTCTTAGGCTCTTCAATGTTTAATCCTCCGTTGCTCCTTCTTTCGGCCGATGTGTGAAGTCCCTTCCTTAATTGGATAACCGAACTTCTGTATATGATGAAGTTGTAGGTTTGAACTCCATACACGATGGAATTCTATCAAATGGTCGTTGGCTATGGCTCCCGCAAGAGTCTCTCGGCCCCGTGGATAGAGGAGATTGCTATTCTTATGACATCAAGAGTTTGAACCTCGGATGCCACCCTTGCTAGAGCTCTCCTCTTTTGAACGTGCCTTGCTATGTTGGATAATAGGAAGCCCTCAATACTATAAGGTCACGAGATCAAGCCTCGTATAATGCAACTTCTCTGTGGATATCGCCCTCCTCTTTTTTTTGTGAATCAAGAAACACTCTGTTTCTCTGAGCGGAAGGGCAGCGCGTGGGCATATGCGGGCAAAAAATGCTCTGTTCAGGCAAGTCCAGTAAGGCTTCCTATGTGTGGACTATATGTTAGAAAGAGAGGGGTCGTGGGCATCCCGTTCAATGCTCCTAGTGAGTGTCAACCGTGTACTTTTCTGAAATACGTGCGTGCACACATCACGTGGTCAGTTCGATGCACAAAGCTTTAAATGAGCGGGTCATTGGCTAGAGGGTCCTCCTCTGGTCATTGGGGGCTTCACCCATCTACAACTCAAGTACCATCATTAAATGCTCACAGGCGATAATAATCCGGGCGGCGGCAGTCAGACGATTATCCTTTACAGAGAGAGGGACAAAAGAGCTCATGTGCATAGAACTGGAGGTCGACGGCGTTCAAAACTCTGAGTCTCTGAGCATTAAAGGCTACACGCAACTGTTGTGGCTCCACTACACTAGATTCTACTTGGCGGCGACAGAAATCAAACGCACAGTTTGGAGTTGATGAGGACTTGCTATGCACGTGGGCTCCTGGAGATTCTTTGAGTATTCACTGACTAGGGCTTTTACCTAACCATCTTTAGGCTTCTGGCGGCAGAACTGAGAGCACGCACAAATTTCCATCGAAAAAAATAACGACGCAGTTACTGATGAATTTGGAACTTTCCTATAGCCTCTAGTAGATTGCTTGCACATGAATCAAGAAAACACTACAAGTACTTGAAAAAGAACTTGCCTCTGATACCTTTGTTGTTAAAGCTCCTTCCAAGAGTGTAGCATCCACCAGAGAGTGAGTGAGTACGTATCCACCCATCCAACTCCACCCATATATATACCAAAGGTCCAAGAGTTGCATGCTTTAATTTTTAGCCATGTCTCCTTTCCAGTGTCCTTCATGTGCATACTTTCCAAAGAGAAATCACATGGCTTCTATTTCAATTGAAGTGACGTACAGGTCAAGGTGTCACTTGGGAGAAGCTTCTCCCAAGACTAAGGTTTTATTCCCTTAGGTTGATTTCCTAAGGTAACAAACCCTTCAATTTGAGACTTCTATGAAATAAAACCTCAAGGGTTAAATCCAAGAAACATAGGTTCCTTTTGGAGGTTCTAACCCTTGATTTATGCAACACATACCTTTTGTTCTATTCATCTTGAAGTAGCAAGCACTCTTAACTTCTTTAAATGATTTTTTCTCTTTCTCTAGTGCTAAGAGTAAGAGACAAAACAAACATGGGATATAAATGGAAGTGAACTTAGAATTATGTTTTAACATCTCCTCATATCTCTGAATCAAATTTATGCTTCAAATGTGACTCATATGACTGAATTCACCAATCTTTTGGCTGAATACTGAAGTACCTCTCTAGTGTACCTAGATCAAATTCTGTACCTAGATAAAAAACTTCCAACCAACTTACAACACAAGGTTGGCTGAAAACAAAACTCATCTCATCTTCAAAGTTGTGTTCTTAGATAAGCTTTCTTGCCATGGAGGAGATATACCAAAACTGTCAAGAACAACCTCTAGATACTTGTCTTCATAACTGCTCTTCTAAGATATGACCTGCAAATGACAATCTGATAGTAGAAACGAATACCTATGATTTGATGGTTATCTGGTTCCTACATCTTCTCCAAACCATTGTTTTTCCTTGAATTTGAAGTAGCCTTCTATTCATTATATTGGTTATAAAAATTCTAATTATTCTGGTTATGTAGACAATCGTAAGTCTACATCAAGGTACATTTTTCATTTTGTTGGAGGTGCTATATCTTGGAAATATGATCTTCAAGAATGTACAGTTGTTTCCACTACAAAAGCAACGTATGCTGTAGTAAGTAAGGCATGTAAGGAGGCATTGTGGCTTTCCATTTTGCTTCTGATATAGGTTTACTTCAGCATGTACCTTGTTTGCTCATCGATAGTCAGAGTGCCATTGCATTGGCTAAGAATCCACTCTACTATGCAAAGAGTAAGCACATTGAGGTGCAATATCAGTTCATTCGAGACTAATTAAGCATTGAGCGCATTATTCTTGAGAAAGTTCATACTCAAGATAATGTTGCTGTTCTCGATGTGCTGTCTGCAGGATCTTAAGTTTCAGCATGGTATCATCGGAGCCTTCGGCCCTGGTGAGCCTGTGAGGCCCACACCTTCCGCCTTTATTCCACGAACTGTCCTACATAGCAAACGCTGTCAATGAATGCTTGCTTCTTGCCGCCGTCACCGCGCTTTAATCTTGGGCTTTTATGCTATTCTGGATTCTTGAGCGCATACAAGATTTTGAGATCTTGCCTATGGAGTCCACTTTTCCCCTCGTTTGATCCCACATTCTACACTCGCAGAGGCTTGTGTAGACCTCCTACCTCACTTCCTCTTACGCTGTTGTAAACAAGCACCACAACAAACGGTGATGCTCTGCCATATGGTTCTGACTACTGGACGCTTGGGATGCTACATCATGCCTGTGCTTCGTACACAAAACACTAAGTCTGAGAAAATCATGGCAGCACTCTCCAAAATTTGCCATCGTGGAAGAATGCCCTCTACACATCGACAAAGAACTTTACTACGAGATTGTTGGCTGTGTTCTTGTACTTGCTGCGACAATTATATTTGACCTGCGCAGCATTTGCAAAGACCTTATCACAGGGAAGTATATCTTTCTTGATCTATTCAAGATTCATAAATATCTTTCTTTTTCTTTCTCTACACATAATTGGTATTGTGTATGCCTTTCACTATACCAAACAGTCATCCTTATTGAGAACTGTCGTTACATCTCAGGCTATCTCAGGGTCAAGGACATGCTACTCCTGCGAGGGCTATTCTTGAATAAGGATTCCCATCACTATGTATAATCATAAGTCTCACACTTTGGCATAGTTTTCCTTGCATCTCAGTGGTTCTTAATGGTAGATCTGAATGTTTTGCCTCGCATGAAGAATGTTCCCTGAGCCTTAGGAGGATGGCCAGGCCAATGTTCATTTGGCGAGCTTGCGATTGCATCTGTTCATGCTTGATCACCATGACACATATGCCTCGCTTCTTAGTAGAGGATGAAAAAATTACCTCCTTATGAGCACCTATTCACACACATCCGATGCTAGAATTTAGCCAATTACTGAGACATTGCATCACTCTAATTCACACTCTTCTATACTTATGTTTTTTGAAACTAACATCATTCTTTTTACAATGACTTCTCTTTGCAGCAAAGTACAACCTTGTACTTGAGGGGGAGGAAACAGGATTCAAGTTCAAGCTCGACTTTTCAAAGCTCAATGTCCAAGTTTTTTGCCATCACACGATGGTTTAACTTTACTTGTCATAACTTCTGTATATTCCATTATCTACCACACCTCCCCTAGGCGGACATTCGCATTAAGGGCGAGTGTTGGAGTTAATGCTTAATGTCCACATTATCTGAACATGAAAGCGACGTTATGAACCGTTGCTTAAAATTGTATAAATATAATCATTTATCAATCAAATATACAATGGACTTTTGTCTCTTCGTTCGTGTCGTCTTCTTCCCGCTCTGCTGTTCTCTGCGTGCTGTCTACAGGATCTTAAGTTTCAGCAGGTGAGGTGGGGGAACTGTCAGAAATATTTTAGTGGAGAGGCGAGGTACCGCCAGGACTGCCTGATTCGAGTGCGGACGAGAAAGAGCATTTAGAGGAGGAGTTGTCGGACGTTCTCCTGTATTTGGTCCGTCTGGCGGACGTGTGCAATGTAAATCTTGGTGAAGCGGCGCTGGAAAAACTGAGGAAGAAGGGTTCGAAGTACCCTGTCGATGCAACGAAGAGGAGTTATGGTAGTCAGCTGACAGCTTTCGACAATAATGCTGGAAAGACAACGGCAGATACTAATCGTAAACTGCCAATCGCTTGACGATGTCCGAAGATATACACACTATATTATAGATATATTTTGCTGCTATATACATGAATTGTACGTTCGAGATAGACAGCTTATTAAGCATTGAATCGCTTTGCATTGTGCAGACTTCAAGCCCCGGCTCCTCCTCTTCTCTTTCGCTGTTTCGATGTTTCTTTGTATTTAATTCGTGATCTACTACGTACTAAGTTTCCTACAAAGCGCAGCATTTCAGCGATACTAAGTTCTTTGGATTTCGATAATTGCACATACTCAGTGATATGTTTGTTTTCTGGGATCTTTGTCCTCGGTGTCTATCTCCTTCTTTGCGTACTTAGCTGTATACATTATTATCTCTGCTGGAGTGCTAACGATAGGAGTCATCAGGGCCTCTTGAACCTCTTTACATTTGGTAGAAACCACGAACACAGGCTTGAAGCTTCGAGCTGGTTGCCACGTGAATAGTTATCTCTTGTCGTTGTTTCTTCATATGACATGAAAGCTAGCATGGCTTCATCATATGGGGCTGAACAGGCCCATCTGGAAAAGCCATTACACGTTTCGAATCTCTGTATATATATATATATATAAAACTCTAAGTATAAGTAGTTAATCATAATTACCGTAATCTTATATCAAACTCTTTGCATCTCATTTGCATGACTACGATGTTGAAATCCCAAGCTGTTTTATATGGCTCTCTCTCTTTTTTCTTAGGGAAGAAGACATCTTGCATTGATTCCTCAACAAAAACCAAACCTTTCGAGACATCAATGATAGTCCCAAGGATGGACCTCTTCTTAATGATCTTTTTTTTTTATCCTCACTGATTTAGTGTCGAAGGTGACATGTAATACGGTTCGCAAAGACCTTTTCCAAGATCTTGTAACCAATTTGTAGCATCGTAATTGGCTGCCAATTTTCACTTCTATTTTTTCTTCCTTTTTTATGAATGAACTTGATGACATCCTCATTGAGACAGTTGGAAAGCATGCCAAAAGAAATAGCCTCTTGCCACAGCAAACATAATGGAGTGTCCGCTACATGCTTGAAGTTCTTAAAGAACTCATGAGTAAGGCCATCCAACATCGGATTCTTGCCATTACTCAAGGAACCAATTACAGAAGTATTTCGATGGTGATGCCCACAGTGCACTTTCCTTCTTGAGAGCTCCACGATGATATCCTCAAAGTAGAAAAACACAATACACAGGGAGCACAAACACAGACTTCTTAGGTGTAATTACAAATGAGGTCGAACTTATAGTCTGTGACTGACCATGCCACTATATGTTTTATTAAAGAAGATATACAAAGAAGTGTCTGATGGCCATTTGGTCTTTCACATGGACACTTATGGTAATAGTCTCCCACTAATGGCCAATATGGCCAAAGTAACTATGGGAGAAAAATAAAGAATGATAAAGAGTACCTGAGTGTAAGTATAAAAACTTTACCTTCCACCTGATGGGCATGTTACACAGTATACAACTGATTGTGTAAGATCATGAATAGAGTAACCCCCATCAAGTGACAAGAGTGTTGAAAGTTATCTTGTGGTAGAGCTTTAGTCAAAGCATCTGTAACATTATCTCGAGTATGAACCTTCTCAAGAATAATGCGCTTAATCTAATGAAGTGATATCTAATCTCAATGTGCTTGGTCTTTGCATGAAAGACCGGATTTTAGCCACAGCAATGACACTCTGACTATCACTGAGCAAATTAGGTACATGCTAAGGTAGACCCATATCACAAGCAAGACAAGTAAGCCACAATTCTTCCTTACATGCCTCACTTGTTGTGACATACTCTGCTTTTGTGGTGGAAAGAGCTGTATATTCTTGAAGACGAGATCTCCAAGAGATAGCACCTCCACCAAAAATGAAAGATATACCTTGATGTAGACTTATGATGGTCTACACAACTAGCATAGTGAGAATCTGTGTAAGCAATAATGGATGTTTTCCCTCTACCTAACCATAAACACTTGTCCTTAATGCCACTCAGATATCTCAAAATCATCTTGACCACTACCCAATCTTTCTTGCCAAGATTAGATATATATCTACTCACAACTCCCAGTGCAAATGCAACGTCTGGTCGCGTAGCTACCATATCATACATGAGACAACCAACAGTAGACTGATAGGGAATTTTGATCATGAATTTGTTTTTACATCTGATTTGGCGCAATCATCCTTGCTCAATTTCACATATGTGGCTAAAGGTGTACTCAATGCCTTTCCATCCTCCATATTGGACCTATGAAGTACTTTGGATATGTACTCACTTTAAGAAAAGTATATGCATCTTTTACTCCTATCACGAGTAATGTGCATGCTAAGAATATGTTTGGCATACCCCGACAAGTCATAAGAGGACTTCCCAAACATCAACATATAGTGGACATAAAGTATCAAGCAACCATATGAGCATCTCATTGTGTAGAGTTAATGATCATCATTACTTTGAGAATAGCCATGAGACTTCATAAAAGCATCAAACTTTTGGTACCATTGTCTAGGGAATTGTTTAAGTCCATACTAGCTCTTCTTGAGCATACAAACTAGACTTTCCTTGCGAGGAACGAAGAACTACATAACCCTTTGGTTGTTCCATATAGATCTCATTTGTAAGATCTCCATGCAAGAAAGCAGTTTTCACATCCATTTGGACTAGCTCTAAGTGATCCATTGCAACGATACCAAGCAAGATGCATAGGGTAGTCATCTTCAAAACTAGAAAGAAGATTTCCTAAAAATCAACACCATGTTGTTGCTTAAAACCCTTTGCCACAAGTCGTGCTTTGTACTTTGGACAAGCACTACCTCATGTGAATTTTAGCTTATATACCCATTTACATGGTAAAGCTTTCCTACCCTTTGGAAAAGGTACTAAATCCCAAGTACCATTCTTGTGATCAAAATCCATTTTAATCTTCATGGCATGCTCCCGCTTGACATGATCCTCTATGTACATAGCCTCTTTGCAGCAAGAAGGCTCGCCGATATCTATTAGCATAACAAAATCTAAACCTACAACATATCTATCAAGTGGATGTGAGACATGTTTAGAGCGTCCCAATGGTTGCTGAACATGAACATATGTAGATTGATCTGAGTGAACATTCTCTTGAATGTCCCTACGTGCAACATTTTTATGCATGCTAACTAGAGGACTAGTATCCTCGAACACCACTTTTCTCACTTCAACCTCCTTAATGGGTTGTTTATGCATCTTAGATTTATTGAAAATGGCATCATTACTTTTGATCACTAACCCTGTTTTAGGATCCTATAAGAAATATCCAAATTATCCTTCTCGACCTATCCAAGAAGAATGTATTTCTTTGACTTATGGTCCAACTTTTGTCTAAGATTCTTGGGTATATGAACATATGCTTCACACCCAAAAACTCGAAGATGATCATAATATGGTGGCTTCCCTATCCATAACTCTTGTGCCGCTTTCAGACCTTTGGCAGTACTATGGAGAGAGGCTAGGGGTAACAATGCCAAATCCCAACCTTAACTACCGCATGCACCAAAGTGGTGGCCAAAGAGGTTCAGGAGTGGGCTAATTATGGATTCAGTAGCCAACTTCAATTAGGCCCCCAATTTGAGATTCTGACACCAGCAAAGCTTGGTGGCGGTATTCCCTGCTCGCTCATGGTGGAGCCCCAACTCAATAGGTGGTAGTCGCCCAATTACCTTGCAAAAATAAGTCACCCATGTGTTCCATGTTTAAAGAGAGATGCTTGATTTGCATTAATTATTGCCATGAGGGTGTGAGAGGAAATAGGTAGACACCTGAAATTATGCTCAATATTTTCATATAGCAAATGGTGGTCACCTTGGTTGAAGATGCCTTGTTGGAGGTCGCCCAATGAGAGTTGGAGGTGGAGGGGAAAGGTTGGAGGTGGTTGCCTTGGGAAGAGAGGAGAGTGAAGAGGAGGTGTAAAATGATGCAACAAGTGGTCGCCCCACATCTTCTTGGTGGTCACCCAACATGGATTATACCCATATATGGGTGGTCAAACTCTTTTGCAAGAAGCCCAAAAATGGGTGGTCGCGTAGATTTGCACAAATCCCACATGGGTGGTTGCCTTAGTTAGTGAGGTGTAGCACAAGAATTGGGTGGTCACCGAATTTGCACAAATCCATGTGGGTGGTCGCCCTAACTTGGCTTGAAGATGATGACGAGGTCTCCCAAGTTTGTACAAACCCACATGAGTGGTCGCCCTAATTTGACTTGAAGATGATGAGAAGTTCGTCCAAGTTTGCACAAACCCACATGGTGGTCACCTTAGTAAGTTTGGTCCTCATGGTGGTTGGTCTTCATGGTTGGTGGTCGCCCAATCTTGAACAAGCGCAACAAATTAGTGTCGCCGACAATGGAAATTTTATGTGATATTGCTTGCCCATAAAACTTGGCGTCGCCCTTGTTGTGCTATTGTCAAAACAATGCGTCGCCCATTCTTTGCTTAACACTAAATTAACTTATTGACTTCCTAAAAAAAGGGCGTCGCCCTTTTCGCATAGATGTAGTTGGATCTTGTAGAATTATGGCGTCGCCCATGCCACTTTGCAAGTGTATAGATGGAGCGTTCAACTTCCATACTTTTCGCTAAGTTGAAAAACAAAGTGGTATCTTATTGACTAAAGATTGAAGTTTTTTCAAAGAGGTTCACATGGGCGCAAGGGTGAGCAAATGGCTAGAGCCCACCTATGAGTACATTTTCTTCCACATATTTGTAGGGTTAAGGATTACCTTAGTTGCTTGTCTTGAATCCATGGTTTCCCAATGCCTTTGCTTCAAAAGTGTTGGTCATGCCTAGATTTTTTTTTTCAATTGCTCATGGCAATATTGTGACTCGTTACCTGTTTACCTCTTCTTGACGTTGAGCTTACCTCTTATTCATGTCTTGTGGCCGAGGGAGTGCCTCCAAGCCACAAGGGTGAGGATTTTTCGGGATGGCCCAAGACCCTCACCAAGGTCCCAAGATTCTCTTTGAAAATGTCTAGAACCCAAGAGATGTGTAGAGGGATTGGTCCCTAGAAAAGGAACAAAGGAGCTTCCACCTGCTCTACAACAACGAGATGTGGACAATTCGTAAAAAGTTGTATAAAGATGGTTTGGAGGCATTTAGACTACACTATTATATGGAGAACTCGTGAAATGTAGGACTAGTGAAATACAACCCTGTAGGAATACTTGTTCGTTTAAATAACAAATTTTCACACACTAAATTTATTTTCTTTTTTAGTTGTGCCATTCTTTACAAGGATCTATTGTTGGCTTATTGGCCACTAACCTATGGACCTACCTTGCTCTCCACCTTGGTCTCTTGAACCTGGTTCTCACCCATGCAAGGTATCTTGGATCCTCGAATCTAATGCTTGCATTGGAACATTCGTTTTGAGAGCTTTCCAATGATATCTTACACATCTAAATGTGACCTATGGATTGGGAGATACACTCTAATCTTTGATGGGATCATCTTTAAGAGTGACATGCATGCCTTCCATCCACCTTGCCCAAGCCTACTTCCTAGGCTCTAATACCGATTGTGGAAATTGAAATCATGACCTACCAGCTAGGAGTATGATGGGATAACCACTTGCACCAAAAGCCATGGTTGAGGATTACTTCCTAATCGTGGTTCAACCATCTATTGCGTGTCATTGCACCATCTATTGCCTATCATTCTTCAATCTAACAAAAATCTCAACACTCTTTTCTAGAACATCCACAAGAATATTATAAATTCAAGGTCGAACAAGCAAAAGAGTTCTTGAGATTTGTGATAGATAACATGAGCCATAACACTCGACTTTTCCCCCACAACTTTGAATACTTATAGTGTGATCATTGATTTTGAATTCAGTCATATCTCTTCATTTTAGATACGTTTGAGCTTCTTCTTAATTATTGAGGATGAAAAATCTTTCAAAGGGGAAAATTGGTGCAATTATTTCCATGAACATGAAATCATGGATAAACATGATGGGATAGAGAATTGACTGAGATATAAGTTTCAAGTATATTTTAGTCTCCAACGATTTTCCTAATCTTAAATTGAATTTCTCTAGATGAGTTCCAAAAAGCGTTAAAGAGATGATTAGACTTAAGCAATAGAGAGATTCTTTAAAAGCCTTAGGGTGGTTTCTACCAAATGAATCATGTCGTTAGCACTCTAGCAGAAATAATAATGTGTACACCTAAGTATGCAAAAAAGGAGATAGAGAGACAAGAACCCAGAAAACAAACATGTCGTTGAGGATGTGCAAACATGTCACTGAGTATCGCGATTGTATGAAACTCAATGAAGAAACCAAATAGACACCCTAAACCTACTAAAATCCCAATTTGAGTTGAGTTCCCAAACCTCCCCATCGACTTTTACCCATGGGTTGAAAATCTGGGTAAAACATTGGGTAGAGTCTTAGGACAAAGGACTAGGAACAACATTATTAATCCCAAGTGGGATCCTCAGATCTTACTTGAAGTGAATGTATCTAAGGACATTAAAACTCACATTGCTATCAAGGATTCCAGTGGTAGGAAGGTCCATGTAGGATACTAAACCTGCCTTGAATTTTACTTTTAATTAATTCAAGCATATCTAAAAGAGTAGGCCTCAAGAAGAACTTGCTTTTTTATTAATCACAATACAAGATAGAAAATATATAGGTATCATGGCCACTTTTAATACTCAAGATGAAAATAAACACTAAAATAACATATCAAACCATGTCCATAGTGTTAGCAATAGATCCAACAACATGGTTCCGACAAAAACTAGAAATCCCTTCGGAAGCGAAATTTTACCATAATAAAGCATTGCTGCTATGAGAGATAACCAAAGTAATCCCATCTCTGCCACGGAAGAATTGCGTAGCGCTCTCAAAAAGTTATGCTTTCAAACATAGTTTCAAAAAACCTTTAATTCAAGTTTAACTCGTAATACCACCACTATCAAGGGAAGGAACTTGTAATTCCTGAGGAAGTCTAGAATAATTCTAATATTTATACCACTATAATTATGAAAATTAACTAACTATCAAGGGAATGAATTTGTAATTCTTGAGGAAATCTAGAATAAGTCTAATATGTATACCACTGTACTTGCTTCATTATGAAACTAATTATCGAGAACTCATTAACCTGCATGTTTAGATCATTATTAGTTTTCTTTTTTTTTAAAGGAAGCTCGGCCTATGGCCTAGTCTGCCCAGAGATCCTTGAATTAATTGAAATTACAGATGAAGGTAGGCATAGTACCATGAGACCCCTTGCGTCCTTAAAGCAAGGGTTATATGCTTGGCACGGTAGAGATTACAAAGCTTGAAAGCCCACTAAGGTAAAACTTTGAAAGGGACAACCCTAAGGCCCAATGAGGAAATTCGTTTAAACTATTTCAAAGGCCTAATACAAAAGTGTTCAAATTTCGAATCATTATGAGGGTGCCCAAAGGCCAACATTTGACTCAACTAGAAGGCTAATGAGAACTGCCCATCAATGCAAAGGAAATATCCACAATGGGGGATGAACCCAGGACCCCCATCCTAGAAGCAAATTGCTCAACTAGTTTGCTATACATGTTGGTCAGATTATACTATTATTGTTAGTAAGGAAGTTCGGTAATTGAGACCTACTTTTCTAGATTAAGCTTGAATTAATTGAAAGGTACAAATGAAGGCATGCAAAGCACCCATGGGACCCACCATATCCCACAAAGTAGTAGTTAAACATTTGGCTTGTGTGGTTACAGAGCTCTAAGGCCCATCAAGGTAGAGTTAGGGAAGCGATTTCCCTAAGCCCAAACGAGATCATGGGACCCACCATATCCCAAAAAGAAGGAATTCAACACTTAGCATTGTCAGGTTAGAGAGCTCGATGCTCGACCAAGGTAGATCCAGGGAAGCAATGTGCAAAAACTTGTTTCGAGCCCATTAGGTAGAGTTAGGGAAGTGATGTCCCTAAGCCCAAACAAGATCATGGGATCCACCATATACCAAAAAGTAGGAGTTAAACACTTGGCAATGTTAGGATCCCCCTAGCATGCACGGGCTTGGTCATAGTATTTGATTGGGTACACTCATAATGAATAACTCCATTTTACTTCCCAAAACAAGTCGATGCTTTTAAGGGGCTTAGTAGTCTAAGTAATTTCCAATATGGTAGAATGGGTCAATATGCTATGATCTACGTTAACTTTACAAGCCTTCTGATATGAAGGAGCTCTTATCATAATGGAATCGACAAAATTCTTCGGCAAATTCTTGATATTCTTGAAGTATATAACAAGGTTAGAGCCGTTGTAGGAGAAAGAAAATATTTATAAAATAGACTCGGGTCCATAATTGTTGTAAGAAGCTAATCATACCTTGCGGTTTGAAGCCCAATCTTGTGCAATATACAGAAGACATTACAAATGAAGGTAGGAAATATAGGTTTTGTGGGGGCCTCGAACCTCAGCAAAAATAGATTAAGAATTCATAGAAAGTTTTTCTTTTAAATGGAGGTTTGTTAAGTGGGTACTCCCTTGAGCTTTAACTCTGTACAAGTGAATGGGCATAGTACCCATGGGACTCCCTGTATCCCACAAAGCATGGGTTCAACAAGTTTACAACTGGTTTCAACTTATTTACACTGGCAAAAGCCATAACATGTCCACTCTAGGGATTGAACTCTAGACCTCCGTCTCAAGATACTAAAGACTCAACCACTAGAACAAAAGTAGAGGACGTACTGGGGTACCCATTTCCAGCAATATTAGACTGTATACACTTCCACTACTTCATCTACTCAAGGGGGGGGTTCTCTTTAGGGAAGTATACCCTGCAACATTCCTGTGTGCACGTGTCACAAGGAAGGAGATAATGAAGACAGCTCACACACACACTCTAACAATCAAAGAGAAGCACAAACTCAGATTGAGGCAAGGAAGAATAATCTTTTTCTTCTTCTTCTTCTTCTATTACATAAAAAGGAATGTACAAGAATGACCTTAAAAACAAGGATACAACAAGTGCAATATATAAATATCAGTACATAAGGAAAAACCTAATGTCCGCGAATGAGTGAGCTAGCAAGGAACAAATGTGCCATCAATCTCCATAGATAAATCTAGTAAAGCTCAATGAAGTATCCCTCGCATATATCGGCGTGACCACTATACAGGTCAGAGAAATGAAAAACTGGTACGTGTCAGCCTGCATCATCACATGTTGAGCTTGATATCTCAAGACTCCCCCTCAAGCTCAATGCCATATCTGCTCCAAGTGCTTTAGTGAAAATATGAGCAACCTGCTCATTTGTTCTCACATAAACAAGATCAATATCACCTGCTAATACCTTCTCTCTGATGAGGTGATAATGTACCTCGATATGCTTTGTTCTAGCCTGGAAAACAAGATTTTGTGCTAACTATATGCTGCTAAGATTATCACGATGAATAGTGATAGGCTTTTGCACTTCCATACGTAAATCTGCAAGTAGCATCTCCAGCCATGATGCCTCACATGCTGCCATTGTAGCACCTCTATACTCAGCCTCTGTACTTGATAAAGCAACAGTGGGTTGCTTCTCGCTGTTGCATGTAATAGCTGCAGTCCCAGGTAAGAATAGAAAGCCACTGGTAGATCTTCTATCTAGAGTGCTACCAGCCCAATCTACATCGGTGTATCCATAAACCTGCAAATCTACACCAGCCTCATAAAACAATGCATAATCCAAAGTAGCACTTACATAACGTAGAGTGCACCTCACAGCATCCAAATGTGGCCTCCTTAGATCAGGCCTTGTAATTGTGAGATATAAGAGACTTCCCACAATTTTGTTGTACATAGTAGCATTTTCCAATGCTTCACCTGATGTAGGATCCAACTTCAACTTTTGATCTAATGGCATAGAAATGGCTTACAATCATCCATACCATACTTTTGCAGCATATTCAAGGCATATTGCCTTTGCAACATCCATATACGTGTCTTGTATGTATAAACTTAATGCCCAAGAAATAGCGCAACACACCAAGATCTTTCATGTCGAATTCCTACATAAGAAGTTGCTTTACCTCGTGCTTTCTTCATTATCACCACCTACAATCAGTTCATCAAGATAAATAACCACAATCGTGATGCCATCATCAGCCTTCCTTGCATATAGTGAATGATCTACATCACACATAGAAAACCCAATGCAGGTTAAGTAATCATCAATTCTGGAGTGCAATGCACGAAGAGCTTGCTTCAGCCCATACAAAACCTTTTGCAACCTGCAAACATATTATGGATGCTTTGAGTCTTCATATCCTTGTGGCTGGTCCATATATACTTCTTCTTGTAACTCACCATGTAAGAAAGCATTCTTCACATCCATCTGATGCAAAGTCCATCATTTTGCTATAGCTAATGCAACAAGTGTTCTGATAGTAGACATTTTAGCTACATGGCTGAATGCTTCCTAAGAATTAATACCATATGTCTATGCATATCATTTTGCTACCAATCATGGTTTGTACCTACTTATGCTACCATCAACATGGTGCTTTACCTTGTTAACCCACTTGCAGCCTATGGATTTCTTTGCTTGTGGTAGTGGAACCAGCTTCCATATATCATTTCCATAAAGTGCAACCATCTCCTCATCCATAGCTTTTTCCCAATTTGAACTTCCAATTGCATCATCAAAACAAGAAGGTTCAACATCTTGTATTACCTTGGTCATGTAAATGTCATACATCATCGTTGCACTGAATTCTGCGTCCTCCCAGATCTTCTTGGTCCTAGGTCACTTCTCCTTGTATCATGTGCATGTGCCCTTCTTACTCCTGGAGTGATCAAAGAGGGCAATCCAAGTTCCTCATCAAGACTCTTTTCTGAATTGCTTGAATCTCCATCAACATCTTCAAAACCTGCACATGTTTTACTACAAGCAAAATGCTTTTCTTAACCTTTCTTGGATGTATTTGATGAATTTGCTAGATTGGAATTTCCATGCAATCCTCCACTCCATGGATTTGAGTTGGAACTATGGCTTGGTGATGCATCTGGTCCACTCAAAACTTGAGATTTTGCACTTGCTTTTTCAATATTTTCTTTGTCATTTGGTTCAAGATTCAGTCCTTCTTTGGCATCTGCATAGAAGCTTGACATTTCATCAAATACCACATCTTTGCTCACCTTCACCTATCGTGTGAGTGGGTTATAACATTTGTTCCCTTTTTGCTCAAGGGAGTATCCAATGAAGACACATTTTTCTGCTTTCGGATTAGGCTTTGTCCTCAACTCATCTGGAACATGTACATATGCAATACAACCAAAAACTTTTAGATGTGATGAATTTGGATTTTTACCTATAAACTTCTCTTCAGGTGTAACTTGATGTATAGTAGCAGTCGAAGTTCTATTCATGATGTATACAGTAGTATGCACAACTTGTGCCTAATAACAATGAGGCATATTCTTGTCAGCCATCAAGGCTCTTGCTATTTCTACAATATGTCTATTTTTGCGTTCAGCAATGCTATTCTGTTGTGGTGTGTACCTGCATGAAAATTGACGTCAAATTCCATGACTTTTTAGAAAATTGCTAAACTCATTTGACATGTATTCACCTCCTCCATCAGATCTTAATGTCTGAATATACTTCCCTGTCTACTTTTCCACCATAGCTTTAAAATTCTGAAAGTGAATGAATACCTCACTCTTCTCTTTCATGAAATATACCCATTTTAGCATGTATGGTCATCAATGAAAGTGACATAAAACCTGCAACCACCCATAGATGTGGTCTTTGCTGGACCCCTAACATCTGTATGTACTATTTCTAGTACATTCTCACTAACATGCTTGTCATGTGGAAATGATGCTCTTGACTGTTTACCAAATTGACATGCTACACATACCTTTTGCATTTCTGCAACTTTGAAATTTGGTAGTCCATGGACAATCTCCTTTGACTGCATCAATTTCAACCTTTGCAAGTTTGCATGTCCAATCCGTTTGTGCCACATCTCTATATCTGCAATAACTCTTGCACGTTTTGCAAACATGGCTGCATTCATTTTAGGAATCTTCACATTTAATGTGAACATCCTATCAACTTTGCTTCCTTTGGCAACCAATCATCCATCCTCCTTGTACTCTTCTACATATAATCCATCAACATTGAACCTACCTTGTAATCCCTGGTCAACCATTTGTCCAACAGAAACCAGATTCTTTGTTATATTTGGAACATCCAACACATCAGCAAGATGTTTTACCTTTCCATCCTCCACAGATAGTGCTATATTTCCTGTATGCTCAATAGGATGTGATGTGTCATCATCTGTTTCAACATATCCAGGAACTGATAATTTTTACAAAGTACTAATCCATTCCGCATGACTGGTCATGTGATTTGAAGCACTTAAATCAACATACCAAACATTATTATTCAATTTTGAAACACCAACAAACATCATATTCATCATGTGATGTTGAACCATGAACAACTTCTTAGAATCATCTGTACTTGTGGATGCATAGTTGTTTTGCTGCCTTCTATTATTTTGATTCTTCAACCTGCAATCACGTTCAAAGTGTCTAGGTTTACCACAATTCTAGCATCCTTTACCATCATTACTTGAATCATTTCTTTGGAAAATTATGCGACCTCTTTGGCTCCCCCTGCCTCGAAACTCTCCTCATCCTCCTACCTGATTCTATTGTTCACCTTGGTCTTGGTTATTGTTTCCTCTTCCACTTCCAAAACCTCTACCTCTGCCTCTTCCTCTGCGAGAGTATAAAACCTGCTGAGAACTGGGCTTTCCATGGGAGTTTGAATCCTCACCTAGATTCTTTTCTTCAATAATCAGCATGGATACCAAATCAGCAAAATTCGTAATATTTTTCCTGGTCTATATAGAAGTTTTGAACTTCTTATATGTAGCTCCTAAACCATGAAGGCACACCCACCTTATCATCAGCATCTACACTCACACAAATAGATGCAAGTGACTCACCTCTGCTTTTGATTTTCAGAGTGTAGTCACTTACCGACTTGCTCTTTTTCTCCAATGTATGCAGCTCATTCTTGAGTTGCAATTTCTTTGCCTTTGTATTGCTCTCCTACAATGTGACCAAACTATTCCAAGCCTCTTTTGGAGTCTTGGCATCCCATATGTGCCCAATCATGCAATCTTGTATGCTAACAGATAGCCAATACATTACCTTTCGTGCTCCTTGATTCCATTCCTCATATGCTCTTAACTGTTCTCCACTCCGATTCATATTTGGTAATTGCGGAGCATTTTCGTTCTCTCCTTTGATGTACTTCCAGTAGCATTTTCCCATCAGGAAATTCGTCATTCTGAATCTCCAAGCATGGAAGTTGTTCTTGTCCAGCTTGTTGCTCATAAGCTTACTCATTCCATCTGCATTTGCCATTTCTACAACAATTCACAACACTACAAAACACTACAAGCAGCACTTCTGCTTGAAGATTGTTGCACTATGACCTGACAGTTTGATCTCAGAAAAACATAGTTTTCGTGTACCAACAGTACACAATATCGCTTGAAATTCAAGATCTAGAATATATGAGTGTTGTCGAACACAACGCAAGTTACAATTTATGAAATTGACCTGGTTTTTTTATGGGCCCTACCTTGGGGCTGGAAACAGATTGAGGCAAGGAAGAATAATCTTCTTCTTCTTCTTCTTCTTTTATTACATAAAAGGAATGCACAAGAATGACCTAAAAAACAAAGATACAACAAGTGCAATATATAAAGATCATTACATAAGGAAAAACCTAATGTCCACGAATAAGTGAGCTGGCAAGGAACAAATGTGCCATCACTCTCGGTAGATAAATCTAATAAAGCTCAATGAAGTATCCCTGATGTATACTGGCATGACCACTATACATGTCAGAGAAACAAAAAATTGGTACATGTCATCTTGTGTCATCACATGTTGAGCTTGATATCTCAACAGTAGGTACATTCACTATCTATAGAGACACCGATAGAAGAGAAAATGTACTCATGAAGAAAGGATCGATGAAAGTCAAAAAAGTGCAAGTACATTCACTGACAGCAGAGATACCAATAGAAGGCAAAATGGACAATCATGGAGAAAAGTGCTCATAAGAGAGGAAACCCAACTTCTTAGCTCCAAAAATGATCACAGAAGGCCACAATGCTACAAATGGATGAAACAAAGGGCTAGCATGCCATTGCAAAAACTAACCTAAAGCGGTACAAGAGTGCTAATCGACACAGTAAATACAACAAAGATGATGACTTGGTCCACAAGAAATTCACCGATGCATGCCAAATGACTAGATCCAAGCCACTCAATCACCCTCTAATGCTAATCACCAACTCCATTGGGAAGCCCATGCTATGTATACTCACCACAAATTGACCTCCAAGGGTGTGCTTGTAGCAACAAAGTGCAGAGAGTAGACCAAAAAATTGTTGACGACATGATTGCTCCTACTTCATGTACATTTGTATCCGCATGAGTGAATCTCCATTTTGTATCTAGGAGGCACTCCATTTCTAGTCTATTTCCATTTTACATTGTATTTCCTTTGTATTTGGGTAACTTGCCATGTGCTTCTACTAGTTGTATTCATTCTCCTTTCAGGAGACTTATCCCACATATGATGTACTTTTGAGAGCCCCTCCCCAATCTATATAAGGAGGGCCTGTCCTCTCATTTGTACTTGGTTAGAAGCTTCAGGAGCCTACTCCATGCTCTTGGCAAGCTTATTTCTAATCCACATGAGTTTACCCATTTCATGGTCTACTCATTTTGTGTCTCACACATTCTTTGTTTTGTGAGAGTACTTTACTTTTCATTTTGCTTCCGTATGCATACTCTCTACATGGTATCAGAGCTCTAGGTGGAGGTCTCAGTGGTGCGTTTGGCGGTGTTTTTGTGGCGGTGCTTGAGTTTGGTGGCGTGGATCTCCACTCACTTTGGACAAGCATTTTGCCATCACTTTACTCTTTGTGGCTTCATTTCGCCCATTTTTCCACCCTCCCACCCATTTTCTTCATCGATTTGTTCACCTTCACCCCATTTTACTTCTCCCTCCCATCCTCTCATCCTCTTCATGGTGGCATTTGACAAAACATTGAAGTTATTCCATTACGGTGGTGCACTACAATAGTTTTAGTGTTTTTAAACACTCTTTAGCATTCATCTTTGTAGCACTATTCCTAAATGTGTTGCTGCATCTCATATCTATGAAGTGTCTATAGATATGAGAAGTATTTGTATACACTTTGTGTGTGTTCGACTCTACTAAGACTGACAAGCTGAAGTGATGGCTTCCTCCAGGCTTGAACGTTCACGATGTGTGGCTGCACAATCTTGTTACACGTATGCAATGTAACTTTTGTAGCCTTTTGACACTGGATTCTACCAATTATTGGTTCTCCTGTAACTGATATAACAGAACATCTGTTATGAACTGTTGTTCCTCTCAGCCAACACAGAGAGAGGTGACAAAGAATAAGAGCCATTCAAAGATGCATATCTGTGCCTTAACGAGCAAGCTCGTAAGACTAGAGATCACACGGAGGAAATATTTGAGCAAATGAGGAAGCGCAGCCCTGCCTCCAACCCGATTGTTGGCTTTGTGCATGAGAGCCTCACCCTTACTGGTATTGCTATCACTCTCCTGCTTCTCACTCCTGTCCTCCTCTACTTCACTCTAATCCTCATGCAATCTGGCATCATATTCTGTATGCACGCTAAGCGCTAGTACATCTGTGTAGTAGACCGCCAGCACCTCTGCATACATGGACTCTCTGTAACACACAAAGAGAGAGTAAGAGAAGACAGAAGAAAGGAATAGAGAGCTATAATGTTGGCACTAGCATTGGTAGACTCTCCACTCTGTCCATCGATCTTCTCATCACGGCAAGCGACCTAGAAAAGGATGTATGGTATGACAATCTACAGAAAGGGGAAGGCGAGCGACCCCAACCATCGAGGCCCATACAATACCAGATGCCCGTGTGCGCTCCATCGCAATGCCACGCTTTTTGGAGAGCTGCTCCAACTGTAGGCCATCACTACTATGGTTCAGCCATCAAATTCTGACATCCCAGAAGGCTGAGGAATGAGGCTATCTATACCACACACTCTGCTCCACTCAAAAGCATATTCTAGCCACAACTCCTGTAGCAGCTTCACTTGGTGCAACTGCACCATACGGTGCCTCCACATTTATCATGGAGTAGAATCGCATGTCGTTTGACATCAGTAGTGATCTAATCGACATGTCAACTTGCACCAATATTAGCAAAGAATATTCTAACCCAAACACAGAACTACTAGACCAATGAGCACGCAAGTCAGATTGTCTCTGGACTTGACAGCTGAAGTCGAAACTTTGGGCCCTCATGATGATAAAGAACAAGTCAAAAAGAATCTTTCTCCAATGGTTTGGCTAATTCTCGCACTCTAATATGAACCTGTGCAAGAAAACGGGATTCCCCTTTGCATTTCTTGTCTTCCCAAGCAGTATGATCTATATTTGAGCCCCCAAAGCTTGCAACCTCATAAATACCATGAAGCTGATGGGTAGCGTAGTTGTAAAGAAATAATGGCCAACTAGCATTAGATCAGAGATATTTTACATAGTTCTCACATGATCGGCTTACATCATAATCCTTCTTGCCTAATCCTTCGGCATGGCAGATACTGCACCATCAAAATAAGAGTTAAATTTTAAATACAAATAGGACCCATGAAATGGAAAATGGTGGGTTCCAACTTTGAATTTATTCGGCTCACTTGGACGGTTTGTGCATAAATGCTTATCTCATTTTAAACCACATTATCAAGAATCATATAATTCTCACGGGTACCACCACTTTATTGTGGCACACTCAAGGCACTAAGTGCCTCCATCTGTGTACATCAAGAATATAGGAAGAAGACTCTTTTGTGTGTGCAGGTGTGGGTTGGAGGCTAGTCTAAGCCCACCCACCAAACTCTCTCCAAGAGTCTAAGCCTACTCTAAGGCTCCATTGGTGTACAAACGGGCCAATCTAAGCCCCGTCCTCTGGCCTCAACTTATCTTGGTGCTATATAAGTGCAGGGCTACTCTAAGCCCTTCCCCCTCCCCAACAATTTTAAGTGTGGTATCCAGTTGCTCATTTCAAGCTTCGCAATTATTTTGAAGCGGTGTTTTTGATAGTGCTTCTAAACACTTTATCCTCAAAGCATTGTAATGACCAAAAGCGAAGGTATCTCATCATCGATGGCTAAATTCTTATCCTCTTTCACAACTATTTTTATGCCTAAGGATGAATGCCTCAATGAACAAAATTACAATCTATGGAAAGATATCATGCACGCCTATCTCTACACGAATCTCCTTCATGAGGTAGTAGATGGGTCAGATCCCGAACCAATAGGGATACCAACTTAGACAATTGACATGTGTGGAATGTCAAGAACAAAAGAGCTTTAGGTGAGCTGTTACCTGCCTGCGACGAACTGAAAAAAGGGCATATCATGGCCTATAAGACATCCAAGTCATCAATAAGGGCAAAAGCACAAGTCATCATGCTAGCAATGGATCTAAGCAAGGATCACATACTTCATCAAAGAAGTTCACCTGTAATTTTATGGAAAATCAGGACAGTTAGAAAAGTTTTGCTATAAAAGAAAACAATCATTGAAGGCTTCTATATCTAGGCAAGCATCCAAAGGATCCCAACATCGATCCCACTGCTCAAGTGAGGAACTCTTCATCTCCACAGAATCCAATGTACTAGTTACTTCTAGCTCCCCACATGAGTGGATCTTTGATAGCAGAGCTACCTCCCATATGTTCAAAGGCAAGGACTCCTTTCAAGAACTCGAAGAGCACATGGGAGAAGTCTATCTTGGTAACAAAAAAAGTTTACCCATCGAAGAAGAAGGAAAAGTTCAAATTACAAACAATCAGGGGGAATACAAGTCATTGTCCAATGTTACATGCACACCTTCCATCCACCTTGCCCAAGCCTACTTCCTAGGCTCTGATACCAATTGTGGAAATTGAAATCATGACCTACTAGCTAGAAGTATGATGGTCTAACTACTTGCCCCAAAACCCATGGTTGAGGATTACTTCCTAATCGTGGTTGAACCATCTATTGCATGTCATTGAACCATCTATTGCCTATCATTCTTATGTCTAACAAAAATCTCAAAAATCTTTTCTAGAACATCTCCAAGAAAATTATAAATTCAAGGTTGAAAAAGCAAAAGAGTTCTTTGAGATTTGAGTTTTGTGATAGATAGCATGAGCTATAACACTTGACTTTTTCCCCACAACTTTGAATACTTATAGCTTGATCATTGATTTTGAATTCAGCCATATCTCTTCATTTTAGATAAGTTTGAGCTTCTTCTTAATTCATGGATTAAGAGAATTCAAGGAACTTGGTACTGCATTTGTCTTTTCTTGAAGAAAAGGCATTGATGGTGGAAGCATAAAAATCCTAGCAAGGAGAATCCTTTAACATCAAATTCTTTCGAGGCATTTGATCTCTATAATAGATAGATTAATGTATCTAGACTTGAAGATAAACATAAGTCACACATCTATGTTAAATACAAAAGTATGGTGGTATGGGACGCAAGACCTTGTATTCCCATAGGTGTGGGACGGATGGTGCGGGACATTTGGCCTTGACATGGTTATGTTGGAATCATTCCAAGAGATTTTAAAACTATCCTTGAAGAGAGATTAAATCCAAAAAAAGGATTGAAATTCACAACTAGAACTTGAACAAGTTAAATAGTAAGATGGTCAAGATTTTGACTTGAAATCAGTTCAAGAACTAACACCTAAACAAGAAGGAATATCGTCAAGTATATTTATACAGAGATTCGAAACTTTTAATGGCTTTTCCAGATGGACCTGTTCAGCCTCATTATCATGAAGCCATGCTAGTTTTTATGTCATATAAAGAAACGTCGACAAGGGATAGCTATTCAAGCCTGTGTTCGTGGTTTCTACCAAATGACCCCAGCTGAGTATGTGCAAACATCGCTGAGCAGTGAGTATGTCGCTGAGTATCGCCATTGTAGGAAACTCAGTGAAGAAACCAAACAGACGCATAACTAACACCAAAGGACACGTCCGCGTAGTAAACGGCTTCTTGATTATTATGGAAACAACGCTCCAACACTCAGCACGTAGTAGATCACGAATAGAATACAAAGAAGTACGTTTTAGATCACGAATAGAATACAAAGAAACAGCGAAACAGAGAAAGAGAAAGAGAGGAGCCGGCGCTTGAAGTCTGCAGAATGCAAAGCGATTCAATGCTTAATAAGCTGTCTATCTCGAATGTACAGTTCATGGATATAGCAGCAAAACATATCTATATTTGACGCATATGCTTACATGGGCATCGTCAAGGGATTGGCAGTTTACGATTAGTATCTGCAGTTGTCTTCCCAGCGTCGTTGTCGAAAGCTGTCAGTGGACTACCATAACTCCTCTTCATTGCATTCTTCCTCAGTTTTTGCAATGAAGAGGGTACTTCAATTTCATACAATCAACAGGGTACTTCTTTTTTTTTTTTTTGAGACAACAGGAAAAGAGAGTAAATTAAGTAATAAAAGTACAAAGTGCACAGGGAAGCAGTGATCCCATAAGGCAGAGGTTACAAGTTAAGGACCATGATGAATCTATCACTGGAGTAACAGTCCAGAAGGGCATCTCTCCATTTACAGGGAGAAAGGGACTTGATAATAACACTTTGGTCCTGAGGGCCCTGTTTGATAGACAAAAGACTCTGCATACCAGAGAGATACAAAGCTTTTCTAAGGGAGAACATATAGTTCTTTTTGCCACTTTTAAAGAGGGCTTGGTTCCTACTAATCCAAATGTGCCAAAGAATGTGGCCCCTCCATTAGTGCCAAAGAGCTAAATCTAAATTTTTACAACAACCGAGAATGATCTCCTCAAAACCAAGTTGGGGAAGTTTTTTGAAGGCCAGAATAGGATCCAACAGTTTCCAGAACTGTTTAGCATGCCAGCAATTACAAAAGAGATGGGTTAAATCCTCTTCCCTGCTGCACAGGGTACTTCGAAGCATTCTTCCTCAGCTTTTCCAGCGCCGCTTCACCAAGATTTACATTGCACACGTGCGCCAGACGGACCAAATACAGGAGAACGTCTGACAGCTGGTCCTCTTAATGCTCTTTTTCGTCCGCACTCCAATCAGACAATCCTGGCGGTACCTCGCCTCTCCACTGAAATATCTCTGACAGTTCCCCCACTTCACCAACCTGCAGCATTCACAACCCCAAAGTTTACAATGAGCAGAATGTTTACACTTGCGTTTCAATCTACTCTTTACGGGATATCATGCTCCAGACTCACAGAACAATGATGGGGAAGATAGAGGAAGCGAACAGTTTTCCGTCTCTATAAATTTCTTTACATTTTCCGTGTAGTATGTTTCGCTCACTTCCTCCAGAAACATATAGATGTACATACTAGAGCTAATAGAAGGTTTCTGGGGCTGTGGAAGCTCTCCCAATCGCGCTCTCTGGCGAACACTGCCACCATTCTTGTCAGGTCTGTAAGCGCCACATCAGAACGAAGAAACTTCTGTGTCTTGGTCTGTGTAATTAAGTTTTCCATGCTCTCTCTCTCTCTCTCTCTCTAAATAAGTTCACCTGCACAGCCGAGGGCTGTGTACCTAGAATTTGCCAATTGCATTCTTGTGCCCAAACAGAGTGTCCAGATATAACTTGTCGTAGATGAATGGAGAGAGAGAGAGAGAGAGAGAGAGAGAGAGAGAGAGAGAGATGACGGGACATGTCATGTCCTTGTTACCCAAACTAGAGTGGTATCCACACATAATGACAAAACAAACAACCGGTGCAAATGAGTCTGCTTTGGGCACTTGGAAGGCGACATCATATTATGCTTCTCAATTGTTATAATACTCTCATGAAATCATAGCCAAAGACAAAAGTGAAGCAGCATTCCGTTACGGGTAGATCTTTTGTTCTTTTTGATGACTGTTTACGACGCATACATCAGTACAGTGATTGACGATCGTGGCAAGATTGACGGCTGAAGGGACTGCACAAACATGAGCGTCTCCAGCAAGTCCAAGAAAACATTAAGTAGTTAAGGCTCAATGATGATTCGATTGTAAAACCATAAAGGCTCAGTGATGAATCGGGCAAGGATGCTTTCTAATCCACCCTTATCATTACTTGTGTAATATTACTTATGTAATTATGTAATATGAAATAGGTCCAATTTATCAAGTGTAAAGTTCGATATGGTTCGGGTAGGGATCATATCACCAAGATTCTCGTCTTTTTAGATAAATTCTAGGATATAGTCCCCTTAGAAGAGGCATATTGAAGAGATGAAAACCATTCTCCTCAGTTGGAGCATGGGCTTAGGGGAATACCATTATAGACCTCATAACTTGACTTATATTTTTGAGAGCAAAAATTTTCTTCATCTCGTTGAAGTTGAAGAGTTGAAGAAAATTTTTGTTCTCAAAAATATAATTCAAGTTATCATGTCTATAATGGTATTTGCCAAACTGAGGAGAATGGTCTTCATCTCCATTGTGCTTGGTTTGGCAAGAGGCATTGGCCTTTGATGCGCTTCTCGAATGCCTAAACAATGGTGTCATCAAGCTTATCCATAAAAAAGATAATAAGAATAGGATCGAAAACTGGCACCTGATCACGATGCTTCAAACTGGGTACATGATTCTTGCAAAAGTAATTGCCAACAAAATTTCTTACCACTTGAAGAGGTGGCTTTGTGAGGACCAAAAAGGATTCATCAAGGGTAGGTCAATACTGGAAGCCATTATTGATATTTGGGAAGGTCTCAATTTTGCTTAAGCATCCGAGCAAGATGTGGTATTCCTTAAAATTGACTTTGATAAAGCCTATGATAGACTAGAATGGGACTTTGTCCTCCAATCTCTTAAAGACCTCGACTTCAATAAAAAATTCACAAAGATGATCACTACTCTAATGCATGGGAAATGCGTTAACACAAATAAATATCAATGATCAGCTATCGAAGGCTATCAAATTAAAACTTCGAAACGGGTCATATTAAAGGTCTCTCTCTACCTCTCAACCATGGCCAGATGATCATGAGGCTAGTTGCACATGACATGAACGCATTTGTGCATAACCATCTGACCAACATTGAAACCTTTTGGGGGTGCCTTAACACATTCTGTGTGGCATCTGGCTCCAAAATAAACCATTCAAAAACCGCTTTTAGAGCCATCATCGGATCCCAACTATTGGTGAACCATGGTTTCCAAATTATCCCTAGGGGTAGAGTTTTTCGCCTACTTGGTATTCGGATGGGCTTTGGTGTCTCCATGGAGCAACAATGGAATTGGGTCCTATCCAAGCTAGACAACATGTTAACGTATTGGAAGGGCATGCAAATCAACCTCGTAGGCCGTACCATGGTAATTAATACCTTCCTCATCGCCTCAACCAATTACTTTCTCTCTTGCTAGAGACCGAAGGATCAAGAGCTTAGCAAATTGGAAAAAATCTGTAGAATTTTTCTTTGGACAGGGGACCACAATAGAAGGGGGGTTCCAGAAATTAAATGGTGCACGTGCATCAGCCAAAAGGATTGTGGGGGTCGGGGCATTATCGATATTGAAGGCATGGCTGACAAGTTGGCAAAAAAATGGATCATTAGAGCTTGGTGCAACCCTGAGACTTCTTGGTCCAAGCTCATTTTCAGGAACAAGAACAAGATTGCACTGGTTCTCTTCCCTGGTTGCAAGGACTTGGGCCCTTTACCCTATTATTCTCTCCGATTTTGGTTTCCCCTAAAGTTTCAAATCTTGTGCGCTTCCTATGGAAAAGTTGGAACAAGTTCAAACAATTTATTAGAATCACAGAAGATTGGAAATGGGCAGCATATATGAGAGAAAAGCAGTAATCAATCTCGTTTCTAATCAACGTCATTAGGGGTGTGGCTTGCCAAGACCTCAAAAATGCTAAGAGGCTCTAGATAAATGATTTTAGACATTGGAAACACCTCTCAAAATACGAAATTGACCAGTGGATCAACTTTGAAGACATAGACCCTTAAATAAGAGTGAACTACAAAGAATGGACTCTCCTTCAGGGCAGATGCATCACATGGGAACGACCAAAAACTCGTCTCTTGAGTGGGCAAGATGTGTTGTGCCATGAGGGTATCATTTGGCACAACGGCAATTGCTTGTCCAAAATTCCTAGAATCAAGGAGAACATGGACTATCATATCACGCTTAATAAGAAGTGGTGCCTGACTTGGACCAGCCTACATTGGGATTCGAAGTTCATGTCTATCTGGCACCCCCTTATCGAGATCAAAAAGTCAATGCTCATGTGGCAGATTCTCCACCATGGTATCTGAGCCAATCTAAAGGCTAACAAAATTTGTGGTGTTGTGCTGTGGTGCAAGCGTTGCCATCACAGCATTGAGGACTTGAGTCACATCTTCTTTGCCTGCCCCAAGTCTCTCCAGCTCTAGCACATCCTAGGAAATATCTTGAGTTTGAAGGAGCAAATCACCTAGAAGCAAGTGCTTTTGGGCAAAGCCATTGGCTTCTTTATAGCTCTGTGAAATGTGATAAGAGAGGAAACCCTTTGGAAGGTTTGGGGGGAGCGGTGTGCCTACAATTTTGGACACCCACCTAAAGAATGGTCGATCGAGAAGTCCCTGTTCCTCTTTGGCAAAAGAATCTTCAATTGCAAGAGTTCCCCAACCTTAAGGCATCATAAAGTGTATTTCATCCAGAACAAGAAGCTTATATCCAAGTGGGCCCCACATGAGCGGGCCGAGAGGGTTATTAAACTCTTTTGCAATGCTCTCTAGAGCACCAAGTTTTGCCCCTCCTTTGTGGGATTCGGGGGGTCCCAAGGGCACGAGTCCCATTCACTTGTATCATTTTCTTCTTTTTTAATTAAAGTTTCGGAGAGTAGGCTACGGTTGAAATTCCTTTTATATAAAAAAAAAAATTCTTCAAGGGGGAGGTGGGGATGTTATAAAGTAAGCTTGAGCAAGGTTAATGACAAGATAACATCAATGGATTATAGAGCCAAGTCAACTGGAGAAAGATTTACTTGGAGAACGGTCTTTTGTCCTTTTGCCTTGTGGAATTCTATTAGGGGAAAAGCACTCTCAAAGATATGGAAAGAAATATGTGCTCTCAACTTTGACAAACCTTCAAAAGAATGACATATAGAAAAATATATTTACCTTCTTAGGCAAAATAATCTATAATTCTAAGAAGTCCCATCCAATTCAGAGACCATTGGATTTTTATTCACTACAACAGATCGATGGTATACCGAGGTTTTTACCGAGGAAAATGAACACGGCTTAATTTGCTGCGATGCCGGTGTAAAGGTCGGTTTGCGCGTCGGTACCAAAGCGTCCATATAAGCGTCGGTGTATGCGTCGGTATTGCCGATGCAAATACCGAGGCTTCTGTTAGAGATACCGTCACCTATACCGTCGCTTGCTGGGTGTACCGACGCTTATTCCGATGACACTATTGGGAGTAGTGCCGCGTAAACCGACGACCATACCTACAAATTTTTTTTTGGGCAGAGTGTTTTGTCTTTTGCTACAGCAACATTACCATGATGTTGCTTAACAAAACACAATACACTCTGCCCAAAAAAAACCGAGTACATGTGATGGACTCTAATGACAACCGAAATATGATTTCATGAAACAGAGTATTATTGGACACAAAAGAGATAATCAGAATGAACTATGAACCATGTACAAAAGAAGTTATATATTTCAATAATGAAGCATGTACAAGAGTGTGGCAAACCACTGTCATATATGACGCTTTTACAAAATGTGGCAAACCAATGTATTGCCATATGAAAATCAAATACAAAATATTGGTCTTTCACTGCCATACACATGCAAAGAACGTTCCATATCAACAGTCCTGCAACAAAGAACATTAATGGAATGAGATAAATTCACATGAAAATTAAAAACAACAAGTAAAAGCCAAGTTTATAAATTAATTACCTCATTGTAAATGCTCCCATGAAACTACCGCACCGCGTCCCTCCAAGTCCTGCAATAGTGCAGTCAACCCATGACTATATCCGTTAGACTCCTCCGATCGTGTTGGAGGACGACCCATTGCCAGCTCTTCAAACAAATATAAAAAGATTAGAGAAACATACATGAGAAATTCAACACAAATAAATTCAATAAATGAAATGGTACTTCCAACCAACTTACAACACAAGATTGGCTGAAAACAAAACTCATATCATCTTCAAAGTTGTCTTCTTAGATAAGCTTTCTTGCCATGAACGAGATATATCAAAACTGTCAAGAACAACCTCTAGATACCTGTTTTGATGTAGCTAATGCTCTTGCTCTTTAAATAATGAAAGTGTTTGAAAGCACTTCTTCAACCCTTCAAATCTCTTTATAACTGCTCTTCTAATATATGACCTGCAAATAACAATCTAATAGTAGAAATGAATACCTGTGATTTGATGTTGATCTGGTTCCTTCATCTTCTCCAAACCATTATTTTTCCTTGAATTTGAAGAAGCCTTCTATTCATTATATTGGTTATAGAAATTCTAATTATTTTGGTTATGTAGACAATTGTAAGTCTACATCAAGGTACGTTTTTCATTTTGTTGGAGCTGCGATCTCTTGGAAATATGATCTTCAAGAATGTAGAGTTGTTTCCACTACAAAAGAAAAGTATGTTGTAGTAAGTAAGGCATGTAAGGAAGCATTGTGGCTTTCCATCTTGCTTCTCATATAGGTTTACTTCAGCTTGTACCTTGTTTGCTCATCGATAGACAGAGTACCATTGCATTGGCTAAGAATCCACTCTACTATGCAAAGAGTAAGCACATTGAGGTGCAATATCAGTTCATTCGAGATTGCTTAGCCATTGAGCGCATTATTCTTAAGAAGGTTCATACTCAAGATAATGTTGCAGATGCTTTGCCTAAAGCTCTACTACACGATTCCTTTTGATACTATTGTCACTTGATGGGGGTTACTTGGTCGATGATCTTACACAATTACTTCTATATTATGTAACATGCCCATCATGTGGGAGCTATAGTTTTTATACTTAGGTATTCTTTAACCTTCTTTATTTTTCTCCCATAGTGACTTTGGCAATATTGGCATTTAATGGGAGATAATTACCATTAGTGCCCATGTGAAAAGCCAAATGGCCATCGGACACTTTTGTATATATTCTTTAATGAAACATTTAGTGGCTTGGTCATCCATAGACTGTAACCTTGACCACATTTGTAACACCCAAGAAATCTGTGTTCGTGCTCCCTTTTTACTATGTTCTCTAAGTATTTTGTAGGCTCTATACAGAGTACTGAGTGTCACATCTGGATCTAAGTATTTCGCATTGAGGGTATCATTGTGGAGCTCTCAAGAATGAGAGACCATTGAGATGCATCGGTATCAAAATACTAAAGTAAGACTTCATCAACAAAAATCAACTATCCCTTCAAATCTTTTATCTTTGTCAAAAAACTATGCATAGAATCTCCTCCATTCATATGCTCACTCTCTAACTATTTATGAAAGTAAGCAACATGTGCGTGTTTTCTTGCCTAATATGAAGTGGTAAGTGTATCCCAAACATCATTTGTTGTTTCACAAGAGTGAATGTAAGGGATCATGACATGTTTGAAATGCAAAGCTATGAATGCATGTGCTTGAGCATCTCCGCCATCCCGACAAAGTTTCTCTACAATATGGGAGTAGGAACCACAATAGGAATAGGAATTTGAAGATCATCATCTTCAATACCATATTCATCACCTTCAATAATTGTATTTACAGGTGTAATAGGACATTTTTTAACCACTTACACAATATTCCATAGCCCTTTTGCTACCGGTTCATGATGCATCATCATATATATATGTCTGCGCCAAGGTGTAACAACCAACATATGGGATACATCATTGCTTTCATCCGTGGTTGTGTTCCTGTTTTAGGATGATCTTCATAGATCTGTGCTAACTTAATAGCATCTTCTAAACTTTCTGGAGCACTTCTTTTCACTTCATGTTTGAGTTGCTTGTCAAGACCACAGATGAAACCTCTTACCTTATGAAAGTCATCAAGGTTTTGCAATTAAAGTACTATTTCTCGATAATCAGAAATATATAGAGAAAGGGGACGTCCTCTCTATAGGACTTTGTCCCATTCTTCCCAGTTTCTTTCATCCTCATTTTCTGGTAAGCATTCTTTTTTGACGAATTCTTCAAATTGATTCAAGGTTTCTGGGATTCTTTGAGCCTCCTTTAAGCTCATCCACCAGTTATAAGCCTTAGATCCAAGTGATAAACTTGTTTCTAAGACTTGATAAGCTTCAGAGGTGTTTTTCAACTGATGCAAGTCTTGCCATTTATCTAAAAATATCAAGACTGCATCTTTGTTTTGGTCTTTATCTTCCCCTGAAAATTGAGGTGGTTTTAAGTTTTTTGCAAAAGAAAGGCTTCTAGACTTCAGGGCAGTATGAGGAGGATTTACTTCATTATCTTTATTTTTTAAAGATACATTACTATGCAAGGGTAAAGGGGCATCAGCTCTTTTACTAGGTGATGGGTTCCTTGGTCCAATAGACAAGGAACCCCTTTGTGTAGGTAAAGGTAAGGATGAAAAAATCATATTAAGAATTTGTTCCATCTTCCCTTGAACTTCATTGATTGACCTACGAAGGGTACCCATCTTGTTTTGGATTTCTTTAACAATGAACATATCTTCTTGGATATCGTTCATTTTTTCATCCAAACCATTCAACTCTTTATAAATATCTAATTTCTGTATTTCTTCTTGGCCTATCTCTGAAAGACTCGGAGTGTAATCTATTTTTCTAACCCCTTCCTGCGGTGCATAATCCTCTTCTTGCCTAGGAATGTCTAATAACAAGTTACTTGCATATGAATCCCCCATAATTCAGTGAATACTTTGGAATCAACTAGAAATAAGATAATGTTGTTTCTAATACTCAAGGAAAATAGATGAATAATTAAATCTAGTATTTCCCTGATTTTTTTCTTTGATATCAGCTTCTAGTTGTAGGTCGGCATGGGCTGCCTTGGACGATTCGCTATTTCACTACCTCGGTTGAACTTTCTTAGGCTCTTCAATGTTTAATCCTCCGTTGCTCCTTCTTTCGGCCGATGTGTGAAGTCCCTTCCTTAATTGGATAAGCAGACTTTTGTATATGATGAAGTTGCAGGTTTGAACTCCATACACGATGGAATTCTATCAAATGGTCGTTGGCTATGGCTCCCGCAAGAGTCGCTCGGCCCCGTGGATAGAGGAGATTGCTATTCTTATGACATCAAGAGTTTGAACCTCGGATGCCACCCTTGCTAGAGCTCTCCTCTTTTGAACGTGCCTTGCTATGTTGCATAATAGGAAGCCCTCAATACTATAAGGTCACGAGATCAAGCCTCGTATAATGCAACTTCTCTGTGGATATCGCCCTCCTCTTTTTTCTGTGAATCAAGAAACACTCTGTGTCTCTGAGCGGAAGGGCAGCGCGTGGGCATATGCGGGCAGAAAATGCTCTATTCAGGCAGGTCCAGTAAGGCTTCCTATGTGTGGACTATATGTTAGAAAGAGAGGGGTCGTGGGCATCCCGTTCAATGCTCCTAGTGAGTGTCAACCGTGCACTTTTCTGAAATACGTGCGTGCACACATCACGTGGTCAGTTCGATGCACAAAGCTTTAAATGAGCGGGTCGTTGGCTAGAGGGTCCTCCTCTGGTCATTGGGGGCTTCACCCATCTACAACTCAAGTACCATCATTAAATGCTCACAGGCGATAATACTCCGGGCGGCGGCAGTCAGACGATTATCCTTTACAGAGAGAGGGACAAAAGAGCTCATGTGCGTAGAACTCGAGGTCAACGGTGTTCAAAACTCTGAGTCTCTGAGCATTAAAGGCTGCACGCAACTGTTGTGGCTCCACTACTCTAGATTCTACTTGGCGGCGATAGAAATCAAACGCATACTTTGGAGCTGATGAGGACTTGCTATGCACGTGGGCTCCTGGAGATTCTTTGAGTATTCACTGGCTGGGGCTTTTACCTAACCATCTTTAGGCTTCTAGCGGCAGAACTGAGAGCACGCACAAATTTCCATCGAAAAAAATATTGACGCAGTTACTGATGAATTTGGAACTTTCCCATAGCCTCCAGTAGATTGCTTGCACACGAATCAAGAAAACACTACAAGTACTTGAAAAAGAACTTGCCTCTGATACCACTGTTGTGAAAGCTCCTTCCAACAGTGTAGCATCCACCAGAGAGTGAGTGAGTACGTATCCACCCATCCAACTCCATCCATATATATACCAAAGGTCCAAGAGTTGCATGCTTTAATTTTTAGCCATGTCTCCTTTCCAGTGTCCTTCATGTGGATACTTTCCAAAGAGAAATCACATGGCTTCTATTTCAATTGAAGTCACGTACAGGTCAAGGTGTCACTTGGGAGAAGCTTCTCCCAAGACTAAGGTTTTATTCCCTTAGGTTGATTTCCTAAGGTAACAAACCCTTCAATTTGAGACTTCTATGAAATAAAACCTCAAGGGTTAAATCCAAGAAACATAGGTTCCTTTTGGAGGGTCTAACCCTTGATTTATGCAACACATACCTTTTGTTCTATTCATCTTGAAGTAGCAAGCACTCTTAACTTCTTTAAATGAATTTTTCTCTTTCTCTAATGCTAAGAGTAAGAGACGAAACAAACATGGGATATAAATGGAAGTGAACTTAGAATAATGTTTTAACATCTCCTCATATCTCTGAATCAAATTTCTGCTTCAAATGTGACTCATATGACTGAATTCACCAATCTTTTGGCTGAATACTGAAGTACCTCTCTAGTGTACCTAGATCAAATTCTGTACCAAGATAAAAAACTTCCAACCAACTTACAACACAAGGTTGGCTGAAAACAAAACTCATCTCATCTTCAAAGTTGTGTTCTTAGATAAGCTTTCTTGCCATGGAAGAGATATACCAAAACTGTCGAGAACAACCTCTAGATACGTGTTTTGATGTAGCTAATGCTTTTACTTTCAAAATAATGAAAGGGTTTGAAAGCACTTCTTCAATCCTTCAAATCTCTTCATAACTGCTCTTCTAAGATATGACGTGCAAATGACAATCTGATAGTAGAAACGAATACCTGTGATTTGATGGTTATCTGGTTCCTTCATCTTCTCCAAACCATTGTTTTTCCTTGAATTTGAAGTAGCCTTCTATTCATTATATTGGTTATAAAAATTCTAATTATTCTGGTTATGTAGACAATTGTAAGTCTACATCAAGGTACATTTTTCATTTTGTTGGAGGTGCTATATCTTGGAAACATGATCTTCAAGAATGTACAGTTGTTTCCACTACAAAAGCAAAGTATGCTGTAGTAAGTAAGGCATGTAATGAAGCATTGTGGCTTTCCATTTTGCTTCTGATATAGGTTTACTTCAGCATGTACCTTGTTTGCTCATCGATAGTCAGAGTGCCATTGCATTGGCTAAGAATCCACTCTACTATGCAAAGAGTAATCACATTCAGGTGCAATATTAGTTCATTCGAGACTACTTAAGCATTGAGCGCATTATTCTTGAGAAAGTTCATACTCAAGATAATGTTGCTGTTCTCGACGTGCTGTGTGCAGGATCTTAAGTTTCAGCATGGTATCATCGGAGCCTTCAGCCCTGGTGAGCCTGTGAGGCCCACACCTTCCGCCTTTATTCCACGAACTGTCCTGCATAGCAAATGCTGTCAACGAATGCTCTCTTCTTGCCGCCATCACTGCGCTTTAATCTTGGGCTTTTATGCTATTCTGGATTCTCGAGCGCATACAAGATTTTGAGATCCTGCCTATGGAGTCCAGTTTTCCCCTCGTTTGATCCCACCTTCTACACTCACAGAGGCTTGTGTAGACCTCCTACCTCACTTCCTCTTACGTTGTTGTAAACAAGCACCACAACAAACGGTGATGCTCTGCCATATGGTTCCGACTACTGGACGCTTGGGATGCTACATCATGCCTGTGCTTCGTACACGAAACGCTAAGTCTGAGAAAATCATGGTAGCGCTCTCCAAAATTTGCCATCGTGGAAGAATGCCCTCTACACATCGGCAAAGAACTTTACCACGAGATTGTTAGCCGTGTTCTTGTACTTGCTGCGACAATTATATTTGATGTGCGCAGCATTTGCAGAGACCTTATCACACGGAAGTATCTCTTTCTTGATCTATTCAAGATTCATAAATATCTTTCTTTTTCTTTCTCTGCACATAATTGGTATTGCGTATGCCTTTCACTATACGAAACAGTCATCCTTATTGAGAATTGTCGTTACATCTCAGGCTATCTCAGGGTCAAGGACATGCTACTCCTGCGAGGGCTATTCTTGAATAAGGATTCCCATCACTATGTATAATCATAAGTCTCACACTTTGGCATAGTTTTCCTTGCATCTCAGTGGTTCTTAATGGTAGATCTGAATGTTTTGCCTCGCATGAAGAATGTTCCCTGAGCCTTAGGAGGATGGCCAGGCCAAAGTTCATTTGGCAAGCTTGCGATTGCATCTGTTCATGCTTGATCACCATGACACATATGCCTCGCTTCTTAGTAGAGGATGAAAAAATTACCTCCTTATGAGCACCTATTCACACACATCCGATGCTAGGATTTATCCAATTACTGAGACATTCCATCACTCTAATTCACACTCTCCTATACTTATGTTTTTTGAAACTAACATCATTCTTTTTACAGTGACTTCTCTTTGCAGCAAAGTACAACCTTGTACTTGAGGGGGAGGAAATAGGATTCAAGTTCAAGCTCCACTTTTCAAAGCTCAATGTCCAAGTTTTTTGCCATCACATGATGGTTTAACTTTACTTGTCATAACTTCTGTATATTCCATTATCTACCACACCTCCCCTAGGCGGACATTCGCATTAAGGGAGAGTGTTGGACTTAATGCTTAATGTCCACATTATCTGAACATGAAAGCGACGTATGAACCGTTGCTTAAAATTGTATAAATATAATCATTTATCAATCAAATATACAATGGACTTTTGTCTCTTCGTTCGTGTCGTCCTCTTCCCGCTCTGCTGTTCTCGGCGTGCTGTCTACAGGATCTTAAGTTTCAGCAGGTGAGGTGGGGGAACTGTCAGAAATATTTTAGTGGAGAGGCGAGGTACCGCCAGGACTGCCTGATTCGAGTGCGGACGAGAAAGAGCATTTAGAGGAGGAGTTGTCGGACGTTCTCCTGTATTTGGTCCGTCTGGCGGACGTGTGCAATGTAAATCTTGGTGAAGCGGCGCTGGAAAAACTGAGGAAGAAGGGTTCGAAGTACCCTGTCGATGCAACGAAGAGGAGTTATGGTAGTCAGCTGACAGCTTTCGACAATAATGCTGGAAAGACAACGGCAGATACTAATCGTAAACTGCCAATCGCTTGACGATGTCTGAAGATATACACACTATATTATAGATATGTTTTGCTGCTATATACATGAATTGTACGTTCGAGATAGACAGCTTATTAAGCATTGAATCGCTTTGCATTGTGCAGACTTCAAGCCCCGGCTCCTCCTCTTCTCTTTCGCTGTTTCGATGTTTCTTTGTATTTAATTCGTGATTTACTACGTACTAAGTTTCCTACAAAGCGCAGCATTTCAGCGATACTAAGTTCTTTGGATTTCGATAATTGCACATACTCAGTGATATGTTTGTTTTCTGGGATCTTTGTCCTCGGTGTCTATCTCCTTCTTTGCGTACTTAGCTGTATACATTATTATCTCTGCTGGAGTGCTAACGATAGGAGTCATCAGGGCCTCTTGAACCTCTTTACATTTGGTAGAAACCACGAACACAGGCTTGAAGCTTCGAGCTGGTTGCCACGTGAATAGTTATCTCTTGTCGTTGTTTCTTCATATGACATGAAAGCTAGCATGGCTTTATCATATGGGGCTGAACAGGTCCATCTGGAAAAGCCATTGCACGTTTCAAATCTCTGTATATATATATATATATATATATATAAAACTCTAAGTATAAGTAGTTAATCATAATTACCGTAATCTTATATCAAACTCTTTGCATCTCATTTGCATGACTACGATGTTGAAATCCCAAGCTGTTTTATATGGCTCTCTCTCTTTCTTAGGGAAGAAGACATCTTGCATTGATTCCTCAACAAAAACCAAACCTTTCGAGACATCAATGATAGTCCCAAGGATGGACCTCTTCTTAATGATCTTTTTTTTTTATCCTCACTGATCTAGTGTCGAAGGTGACATGTAATACGGTTCGCAAAGACCTTTTCCAAGATCTTGTAACCAGTTTGTAGCATCGTAATTGGCCACCAATTTTCACTTCTATTTTTTCTTCCTTTTTTATGAATGAACTTGATGACATCCTCATTGAGACAGTTGGGAAGCATGCCAAAAGAAATAGCCTCTTGCCACAACAAACATAATGGAGTGTCCGCTACATGCTTGAAGTTCTTAAAGAACTCATGAGTAAGGCCATCCAACATCGGATTCTTGCCATTACTCAAGGAACCAATTACCGAAGTATTTCGATGGTGATGCCCACAGTGCGCTTTCCTTCTTGAGAGCTCCACGATGATATCCTCAAAGTAGAAAAACACAATACACAGGGAGCACAAACACAGACTTCTTAGGTGTAATTACAAATGAGGTCGAACTTATAGTCTGTGACTGACCATGCCACTATATGTTTTATTAAAGAAGATATACAAAGAAGTATCTGATGGCCATTTGGTCTTTCACATGGACACTTATGGTAATAGTCTCCCACTAATGGCCAATATGGCCAAAGTAACTATGGGAGAAAAATAAAGAATGATAAAGAGTACCTGAGTATAAGTATAAAAACTTTACCTTCCACGTGATGGGCATGTTACACAGTATACAACTGATTGTGTAAGATCATGAATAGAGTAACCCCCATCAAGTGACAATAGTGTTGAAAGTTATCTTGTGGTAGAGCTTTAGTCAAAGCATCTGTAACATTATCTCGAGTATGAACCTTCTCAAGAATAATGCGCTTAATGGCTAAGAAATCTGTAATGAAGTGATATCTAATCTCAATGTGCTTGGTCTTTGCATGAAAGAACAGATTTTAGCCACAGCAATGACACTCTGACTATCACTGAGCAAATAAGGTACATGCTAAGGTAGACCCATTTCACAAGCAAGACAAGTAAGCCACAATTCTTCCTTACATGCCTCACTTGTTGTGACATACTCTGCTTTTGTGGTGGAAAGAGTTGTATATTCTTGAAGACGAGATCTCCAAGAGATAGCACCTCCACCAAAAATGAAAGATATACCTTGATGTAGACTTATGATGGTCTACACAACTAGCATAGTTAGAATCTGTGTAAGCAATAATGGATGTTTTCCCTCTACCTAAGCATAAACACTTGTCCTTAGTGCCACTCAGATATCTCAAAATCATCTTGACCACTACCCAATCTTTCTTGCCAAGATTAGATATATATCTACTCACAAATCCCAGTGCAAATGCAACGTCTGGTCGCGTAGCTACCATATCATACATGAGACAACCAACAGTAGACTAATAGGGAATTTTGATCATGAATTTGTTTTTACATCTGATTTGGCGCAATCATCCTTGCTCAATTTCACATATGTTGCTAAAGGTGTACTCAATGCCTTTCCATCCTCCATATTGGACCTATGAAGTACTTTGGATATGTACTCACTTTAAGAAAAGTATATGCATCTTTTACTCCTATCACGAGTAATGTGCATGCTAAGAATATGTTTGGCATACCTCGACAAGTCATAAGAGGACTTCCCAAAAATCAACATATAGTGTACATAAAGTATCAAGCAACCATATGAGCATCTCATTGTGTAGAGTTAATGATCATCATTACTTTGAGAATAGCCATGAGACTTCATAAAAGCATCAGTCTTTTGGTACCATTGTCTAGGGAACTATTTAAGTCCATACTAGCTCTTCTTGAGCATACAAACTAGACTTTCCTTGCGAGGAACGAGGAACTACATAACCCTTTGGTTGTTCCATATAGATCTCATTTGTAATATCTCCATGCAAGAAAGCAGTTTTCACATCCATTTGGACTAGCTCTAAGTGATCCATTGCAACGATACCAAGCAAGATGCATAGGGTAGTCATCTTCAAAACTGGAAAGAAGATTTCCTAAAAATCAACACCATGTTGTTGCTTAAAACCCTTTGCCACAAGTCGTGCTTTGTACTTTGGACAAGCACTATCTCATGTGAATTTTAGCTTATATACCCATTTACATGGTAAAGATTTCCTACCCTTTGGCTAAGGTACTAAATCCCAAGTACCATTCTTGTGATCAAAATCCATTTTAATCTTCATGGCATGCTCCCGCTTGACATGATCCTCTATCTAGATAGCCTCTTTGCAGCAAGAAGGCTCGCCGATATCTATTAGCATAACAAAATCTAAACCTACAACATATCTATCAAGTGGATGTGAGACATGTTTAGAGCGTCCTAATGGTTGTTGAACATGAACATATGCAGACTGATCTGAGTGGACATTCTCTTGAATGTCCCTACGTGCAACATTTTTATGCATGCTAACTAGAGGACTAGTATCCTCAAACACCACTTTTCTCACTTCAACCTCCTTAATGGGCTGTTTATGCATCTTAGATTTATTGAAAATGGCATCACTACTTTTGATCACTAACCCTGTTTTAGGATCCCATAAGAAATATCCAAATTATCCTTCTTGACCTATCCAAGAAAAATGCATTTCTTTGACTTATGGTCCAACTTTTGTCTAAGATTCTTGGGTATATGAACATATGCTTCACACCCAAAAACTCGAAGATGATCATAATATGTTGGCTTCCCTATCCATAAATCTTGTGCCACTTTCAGACCTTTGGCAGTACTATCCAGAGAGGCTAGGGGTAACAATGCCAAATCCCAACCTTAACTACCGCATGCACCAAAGTGGTGGCCAAAGAGGTTCAGGAGTGGGCTAATTATGGATTCCGTATCCAACTTCAATTAGGCCCCCAATTTGAGATTCTGACACCAGCAAAGCTTGGTGGCGGTATTCCCTGCTCGCTCATGGTGGAGCCCCAACTCAATAGGTGGTAGTCGCCCAATTACCTTGCAAAAATAAGTCACCCATGTGTTCCATGTTTAAAGAGAGATGCTTGATTTGCATTAATTATTGCCATGAGGGTGAGAGAGGAAATAGGTAGACACCTGAAATTATGCTCAATATTTTCATATAGCAAATGGTGGTCACCTTGGTTGAAGATGCCTTGTTGGAGGTCGCCCAATGAGAGTTGGAGGTGGAGGGGAAAGGTTGGAGGTGGTTGCCTTGGGAAGAGAGGAGAGTGAAGAGGAGGTGTCAAATGATGCAACAAGTGGTCGCCCCACATCTTCTTGGTGGTCACCCAACATGGATTATACCCATATATGGGTGGTCAAACTCTTTTGCAAGAAGCCCAAAAATGGGTGGTCGCGTAGATTTGCACAAATCCCACATGGGTGGTTGCCTTAGTTAATGAGGTGTAGCACAAAAATTGGATGGTCACCGAATTTGCACAAATCCATGTGGGTGGTCGCCCTAACTTGGCTTGAAGATGATGACGAGGTCGCCCAAGTTTGCACAAACCCACATGAGTGGTCGCCCTAACTTGACTTGAAGATGATGAGAAGTTCGTCCAAGTTTGCACAAACCCACATGGTGGTCACCTTAGTAAGTGAGGTCCTCATGGTGGTTGGTCTTCATGGTTGGTGGTCGCCCAATCTTGAACAAGCGCAACAAATTAGTGTCGCCGACAATGGAAATTTTATGTGATATTGCTTGCCCATAAAACTTGGCGTAACCCTTGTTGTGCTATTGTCAAAACAATGCGTCGCCCATTCTTTGCTTAACACTAAATTAACTTATTGACTTCCTGAAAAAAGGGCGTCGCCCTTTTTGCATAGATGTAGTTGGATCTTCGTAGAATTATGGCGTCGCCCATGCCACTTTGCAAGTGTATAGATGGAGCGTTCAACTTCCATACTTTTCGCTAAGTTGAAAAACAAAGTGGTATCTTATTGACTAAAGGGTGAGCAAATGGCTAGAGCCCACCTATGAGTACATTTTCTTCCACATACTTGTAGGGTTAAGGATTACCTTAGTTGCTTGCCACAAGGGTGAGGATTTCCCGGGATGGCCCAAGACCCTCACCAAGGTCCCAAGATTCTCTTTGAAAATGTCTAGAACCCAAGAGATGTGTAGAGGGATTGGTCCCTAGAAAAGGAACAAAGGAGCTTCCACCTGCTCTACAACAACGAGATGTGGACAATTCGTAAAAAGTAGTATAAAGATGGTTTGGAGGCATTTAGACTACACTATTATATGGAGAACTCGTGAAATGTAGGACTAGTGAAATACAACCCTGTAGGAATACTTGTTGGTTTAAATAACAAATTTTCACACACTAAATTTATTTTCTTTTTTAGTTGTGCCATTCTTTACAAGGATCTATTGTTGGCTTATTGGCCACTAACCTATGGACCTACCTTGCTCTCCACCTTGGTCTCTTGAACCTGGTTATCACCCATGCAAGGTATCTTGGATCCTCAAATCTAATGCTTGCATTGGAACATTCGTTTTGAGAGCTTTCCAATGATATCTTACACATCTAAATGTGACCTATGGATTGGGAGATACACTCTAATCTTTGATGGGATCATCTTTAAGAGTGACATGCATGCCTTCCATCCACCTTGCCCAAGCCTACTTCCTAGGCTCGAATACTGATTGTGGAAATTGAAATCATGACCTACCAGCTAGGAGTATGATGGGCTAACCACTTGCACCAAAAGCCATGGTTGAGGATTACTTCCTAATCGTGGTTCAACCATCTATTGCATGTCATTGCACCATCTATTGCCTATCATTCTTCAATCTAACAAAAATCCCCAAACTCTTTTCTAGAACATCCACAAGAATATTATAAATTCAAGGTCGAACAAGCAAAAGAGTTCTTGAGATTTGTGATAGATAACATGAGCCATAACACTCGACTTTTCCCCCACAACTTTGAATACTTATAGTGTGATCATTGATTTTGAATTCAGTCATATCTCTTCATTTTAGATACGTTTGAGCTTCTTCTTAATTATTGAGGATGAAAAATCTTTCAAAGGGGAAAGGAAATGGTGAAGTAATCATCATTTGGAGAAAATTGGTGCAATTATTTCCATGAACATGAAATCATGGATAAACATGATGGGCTAGAGAGTGTAAGAAAAACATATTCTAGATAATACATGTTAAGAAAAAGAAAGCAACAAGATGTTGGTTAGTAAGAAACTTCATGGCATGCATAAGTAATAAAAAATCTAGATAAAGAATTCCAAGAGAATTGACTGAGATATAAGTTTCAAGTATATTTTAGTCTCCAACGATTTTCCTAATCTTAAATTGAATTTCTGGAGATGAGATCCAAAAAGCGTTAAAGAGATGATTAGACTTAACCAAATGAATCATCTCGTTAGCACTCTAGCAGAAATAATAATGTATGCAAAAAAGGAGATAGAGAGACAGGAACCAGAAAACAAACATGTCGTTGAGAATGTGCAAACATGTCACTGAGTATCGCGATTGTATGAAACTCAATGAAGAAACGAAATAGACACCCTAAACCTACTAAAATCCCAATTTGAGTTGAGTTCCCAAACCTCCCCATCGACTTTTACCCATGGGTTGAAAATCTGGGTAAAACATTGGGTAGAGTCTTAGGACAAAGGACTAGGAACAACATTATTAATCCCAAGTGGGATCCTCAGATCTTACTTGAAGTGAATGTATCTAAGGACATTAAAACTCACATTGCTATCAAGGATTCCAGTGGTAGGAAGGTCCATGTAGGATACTAAACCTGCCTTGAATTTTACTTTTAATTAATTCAAGCATATCTAAGAGAGTAGGCCTCAAGAAGAACTTGCTTTTTTATTAATCACAATACAAGATAGAAAATGTATAGGTATCATGGCCACTTTTAATACTCAAGATGAAAATAAACACTAAAATAACATATCAAACCATGTCCATAGTGTTAGCAATAGATCCAACAACATGGTTCCGACAAAAACTAGAAATCCTTTCGGAAGCGAAATTTTACCATAATAAAGCATTGCTGCTATGAGAGATAACCAAAGTAATCCCATCTCTGCCACGGAAGAATTCCATAAGTACAATCATGAAAACCGATGTCAAAACATGTAACAGAATTGCGTAGCGCTCTCAAAAAGTTATGCTTTCAAACATACTTTCAAAAAACCTTTAATTCAAGTTTAACTCGTAATACCACTATAATTATGAAAATTAATTAACTATCAAGGGAATGAATTTGTAATTCTTGAGAAAATCTAGAATAAGTCTAATATGTATACCAATGTACTTGCTTCATTATGAAACTAATTATCGAGAACTCATTAACGTGCATGTTTAGATCATTATTAGTTTTCTTTTTTTTTTTAAGGAAGCTCGGCCTATGGCCTAGTCTGCCCAGAGATCCTTGAATTAATTGAAATTACAGATGAAGGTAGGCATAGTACCATGAGACCCCTTGCGTCCTTGAAGCAAGGGTTATATGCTTGGCACGGTAGAGATTACAAAGCTTGAAAGCCCACTAAGGTAAAACTTTGAAAGGGACAACCCTAAGGCCCAATGAGGAAATTCGTTCAAACTATTTCAAAGGCCTAATACAAAAGTGTTCAAAGTTCGAATCATTATGAGGGTGCCCAAAGGCCAACATTTTATTCAACTAGAAGGCTAATGAGAACCGCCCATCAATGCAAAGGAAATATCCACAATTGGGGATGAACCCATGACCCCCACCCTAGGAGCAAATTGCTCAACTAGTTTGCTATACATGTTGGTCAGATTATACTATTATTGTTAGTAAGGAAGTTCGGTAATTGAGACCTACTTTTCTAGATTAAGCTTGAATTAATTGAAAGGTATAAATGAAGGCATGCAAAGCACCCATGGGACCCACCCTATCCCACAAAGTAGTAGTTAAACATTTGGCTTGTGTGGTTACAGAGCTCTAAGGCCCATCAAGGTAGAGTTAGGGAAGCGATTTCCCTAAGCCCAAATGAGATCATGGGACCCACCATATCCCAAAAAGAAGGAATTAAACACTTAGCATTGTCAGGTTAGAGAGCTCGATGCTCGACCAAGGTAGATCCAGGGAAGCAATGTGCAAAAACTTGTTTCGAGCCCATTAGGTACAGTTAGGGAACTGATGTCCCTAAGCCCAAACAAGATCATGGGATCCACCATATACCAAAAAGTAGGAGTTAAACACTTGGCAATGTTAGGTTAATAGCTCGAAGGCCTACCAAGGTAGATCTAGGGAAGCAATGTTGAGCCAAAAGGCCATAGCAACATTGAAGTGTTCAAATGCTGAATGAGAAGTCTTCTTTGTCAATATAGAACAAAGGGACATCTACGGCTGCTAGAGGGGGTGAACTCTCGCCCCCTAGCATGCACGGGCTTGGTCACAGTATTTGATTGGGTACACTCATAATGAATAACTCGATTTTACTTCCCAAAACAAGTCGATGCTTTTAACGGGCTTAGTAGTCTAAGTAATTTCCAATATGGTAGAATGGGTCAATATGCTATGATCTACGTTAACTTTACAAGCCTTCTGATATGAAGGAGCTCTGATCATAATGGAACCGACAAAATTCTTCGGCAAATTCTTGTATTCTTGAAGTATGTAATGAGGTTAGAGCCGTTGTAGGAGAAAGAAAATATTTATAAAATAGACTCGGGTCCATAATTGTTGTAAGAAGCTAATCATACCTTGCGGTTTGAAGGCCAATCTTGTGCAATATACAGAAGACATTACAAATGAAGGTAGGAAATATAGGTTTTTTGGGGGCCTCGAACCTTAGCAAAAATAGATTAAGAATTCATAGAAAATTTTTTCTTTTAAATGGAGGTTTGTTAAGTGCGTACTCCCTTGAGCTTTAACTCTGTACAAGTGAATGGGCATAGTACCCATGGGACTCCCTGTATCCCACAAAGCATGGGTTCAACAAGTTTACAACTGGTTTTGACTTATTTACACTGGCAAAAGCGATAACATGTCCACTCTAGGGATTGAACTCTAGACCTCCGTCTCAAGAGACTAAAGACTCAACCACTAGAACAAAAGTAGAGGACGTACTGGGGTACCCATTTCCAGCAATATCAGACTGTATACACTTCCACTACTTCATCTACTCAAGGGGGGGTTCTCTTTAGGGAAGTATACCCTGTAACATTCCTGTGTGCACGTGTCACAAGGAAGGAGATAATTAAGACAGCTCACACACACACTCTAACAATCAAAGAGAAGCACAAACTCAGATTGAGGCAAGGAAGAATAATCTTTTTCTTCTTCTTCTTCTATTACATAAAAAGGAATGTACAAGAATGACCTTTAAAACAAAGATACAACAAGTGCAATATATAAAGATCAGTACATAAGGAAAAACCTAATGTCTGCGAATGAGTGAGCTAGCAAGGAACAAAGGTGCCATTAATCTCGATAGATAAATCTATTAAAGCTCAATGAAGTATCCCTCGCATATATCGGCGTGACCACTATACATGTCAGAGAAATGAAAAATTGGTACGTGTCATCCTAGATCATCACATGTTGAGCTTGATATCTCAACACTCCCCCTCAAGCTCAATGCCATATCCTCCAATCCAAGCATCTTCCGAAAGATCTTCAGCTTCTCTGCTCCAAGTGCTTTAGTGAAAATATGAGCAGCGTGCTCATTTGTTCTCACATAAACAAGATCAATATCACCTGCTAATACCTTCTCTCTGATGAGGTGATAATGTACCTCGATATGCTTTGTTCTAGCCTGGAAAACAAGATTTTGTGCTAACTATATGCTGCTAAGATTATCACAATGAATAGTGATAGGCTTTTGCACTTCCACACGTAAATCTGCAAGTAGCATCTCCAGCCATGATGCCTCACATGCTGCCATTGTAGCACCTCTATACTCAGCCTCTGTACTTGATAAAGCAACAGTGGGTTGCTTCTCGCTGTTGCATGTAATAGCTGCAGTCCCAAGTACGAATAAAAAGCCACTAGTAGATCTTCTATCTAGAGTGCTACCAGCCCAATCTACATCGGTGTATCCATAAACCTGCAAATCTACACCAGCCTCATAAAACAATGCATAATCCAAAGTAGCACTCACATAACGTAGAGTGCACCTCACAGCATCCAAATATGGCTTTCTTGGAACCTACATAAACTAACTTTCAAGTCCAACAGTATAACTTAGATCAGGCCTTGTAATTGTGAGATATAAGAGACTTCCCACAATTTTGTTGTACATAGTAGCATTTTCCAATGCTTAACCTAATGTAGTATCCAACTTCAAATTCTAATCTAATGGCATAGAAACGGCTTACAATCATCCATACCATACTTTTGCAGCATATTCAAGGCATATTGCCTTTGCAACATCCATATACGTGTTTCTGTATGTATAAACTTAATGCCCAAGAAATAGCGCAACACACCAAGATCTTTCATGTCGAATTCCTGCATAAGAAGTTGCTTTACCTCTTTGATGCTTTCTTCATTATCACCACCTACAATCAGTTCATCAAGATAAATAACCACAATCGTGATGCCATCATCAGCCTTCCTTGCATATAGTGAATGATCTACATCACACATAGAAAACCCAATGCAGGTTAAGTAATCATCAATTCTGGCATGCAATGCACGAGGAGCTTGCTTCAGCCCATACAAAACCTTTTGCAACCTGGAAACATATTATGGATGCTTTGAGTCTTCATATCCTTGTGGCTGGTCCATATATACTTCTTCCTGTAACTCACCATGTAAGAAAGCATTCTTCACATCCATCTGATGCAAAGTCCATCATTTTGCTATAGCTAATGCAACAAGTGTTCTGATAGTAGACATTTTAGCTACATGGCTGAATGCTTCCTAAGAGTTAATATCATATGTCTATGCATATCATTTTGCTACCAATCATGCTTTGTACCTACTTATGCTACCATCAACATGGTGCTTTACCTTGTAAACCCACTTGCAGCCTATGGATTTCTTTGCTTGTGGTAGTGGAACCAGCTTCCATATATCATTTCCATAAAGTGCAACCATCTCCTCATCCATAGCTTTTTCCCAATTTGAACTTCCAATTGCATCATCAAAACAAGAAGGTTCAACATCTTGTATTACCTTGGTCATGTAAATGTCATACATCATCGTTGCACTGAATTCTGCGTCCTCCCAGATCTTCTTGGTCCTCAGTCACTTCTCCTTGTATCATGTGCATGTGCCCTTCTTACTCCTGGAGTGATCAAAGAGGGCAATCCAAGTTCCTCATCAAGACTCTTTTCTGAATTGCTTGAATCTCCATCAACATCTTCAAAACCTGCACATGTTTTACTACAAGCAGAATGCTTTTCTTTACCTTTCTTGGATGTATTTGATGAATTTGCTAGACTGAAATTTCCATGCAATCTTCCACTCCATGGATTTGAGTTGGAACTATTGCTTGGTGATGCATCTAGTCCACTCAAAACTTGAGATTTTGCACTTGCTTTTTCAATATTTTCTTTGTCATTTGGTTCAAGATTCAGTCCTTCTTTGGCATCTGCATAGAAGCTTGACATTTCATCAAATACCACATCTTTGCTCACCTTCACCTATCGTGTGAGTGGGTTATAACATTTGTTTCCTTTTTGCTCAAGGGAGTATCCAATGAAGATACATTTTTCTGCTTTCGGATCAAGCTTTGTCCTCAACTCATCTGGAGCATGTACATATGCAATACAACCAAAAACTTTCAGATGTGATGAATTTGGATTTTTACCTATAAACTTCTCTTCAAGTGTAACTTGATGTATAGTAGCAGTCGAAGTTCTATTCATGATGTATACAGCAGTATGCACAACTTGTGCCCAATAACAATGAGGCATATTCTTGTCAGCCATCAAGGCTCTTGCTATTTCTTCAATATGTCTATTTTTGCGTTCAGCAATGCTATTCTGTTGTGGTGTGTACCTGCATGAAAATTGACGTTGAATTCCATGACTTTTTAGAAAATTGCTGAACTCATTTGACATGTATTCACCTCCTCCATCAAATCTTTATGTCTGAATATACTTCCCTGTCTACTTTTCCACCATAGCTTTAAAATTCTGAAAGTGAATGAATACCTCACTCTTCTCTTTCCTGAAATATACCCATTTTAGCATGTATGGTCATCAATGCAAGTGACATAAAACCTGCAACCACCCATAGATGTGGTCTTTGTTGGACCCCTAACATCTGTATGTACTATTTCTAGTACATTCTCACTAACATGCTTGTCATGTGGAAATGATGCTCTTGACTGTTTACCAAATTGACATGCTGCACATACCTTTTGCATTTCTACAACTTTGAAATTTGGTAGTCCATGGACAATCTCCTTTGACTGCATCAATTTCAACCTTTGCAAGTTTGCATGTCCAATCCGTTTGTGCCACATCTCTATATCTGCAATAACTCTTGTACGTTTTGCAAACATGGCTGCATTCATTTTAGGAATCTTCACATTTAATGTGAACATACTATCAACTTTGCTTCCTTTGGCAACCAATCATCCATCCTGCTTGTACTCTTCTACATATAATCCATCAACATTGAACCTACCTTGTAATCCCTGGTCAACCATTTGTCCAACAGAAACCAGATTCTTTGTTATATTTGGAACATGCAACACATGAGCAAGATGTTTTACCTTTCCATCCTCCACAGATAGTGCTATGTTTCCTGTATGCTCAATAGGATGTGATGTGTCATCATCTGTTTCAACATATCCAGGAACAGACAATTTTTACAAAGTAGTCATCCATTCCGCAGGACTGGTCATGTGATTTGAAGCACTTAAATCAACATACCAAACATTGTTATTCGATTTTGAAACACCAACAAACATCATATTCATCATGTGATGTTGAACCATGAACAACTTCTTAGAATCATCTGTACTTGTGGATGCATAGTTGTTTTGCTGCCTTCTATTATTTTGATTCTTCAACCTGCAATCACGTTCAAAGTGTCTACGTTTACCACAATTCTAGCATCCTTTACCATCATTACTTGAATCATTTCTTTCGAAAATTATGCGACCTCTTTGGCTCCCCCTGCCTCGAAACTCTCCTCTTCCTCCTACATGATTCTATTGTTCACCTTGGTCTTGGTTATTGTTTCCTCTTCCACTTCCAAAACCTCTACCTCTGCCTCTTCCTCTGCCAGAGTATAAAACCTGCTGAGAACTGGGCTTTCCATGGGATTTTGAATCCTCACCTAGATTCTTTTCTTCAATAATCAGCATGGATACCAAATCAGCAAAATTCGTAATATTTTCCCTAGTCTATATAGAAGTTTTGAACTTCTTATATGTAGCTCCTAAACCATGAAGGCACACCCATTTTATCATCAGCATCTACACTCACACAAATAGATGCAAGTGACTCACCTATGCTTTTGATTTTCAGAGTGTAGTCACATACCGACTTGCTCTTTTTCTCCAATGTATGCAGCTCATTCTTGAGTTGCAATTTCTTTGCCTTTGTATTGCTCTTCTACAATGTGACCAAACTATTCCAAGCCTCTTTCGGAGTCTTGGCATCCCATATGTGCCCAATCATGCAATCTTGTATGCTAACAGATAGCCAATACATTAACTTTCATGCTCCTTGATTCCATTCCTCATATGCTCTTAACTGTTCTCCACTCCCATTCGTATTTGGTAATTGCGGAGCATTTTCGTTCTCTCCTTTGATGTACTTCCAGTAGCATTTTCCCATCAGGAAATTCGTCATTCTGAATCTCCAAGCATGGAAGTTGTTCTTGTCCAGCTTGTCGCTCATAAGCTTACTCATTCCATCTGCATTTGCCATTTCTACAGCAATTCACAACACTACAAAACACTACAAGCAACACTTTTGCTTGAAGATTGTTGCACTATGACCTGACAGTTTGTTCTCAGAAAAACATAGTTTTCGTGTACCAACAGTACACAATATCCCTTGAAATTCAAGATCTACAATATATGAGTGTTGTCGAACACAACGCAAGTTACAATTTATGAAATTGACCTGGTTTTTTTGTGGGCCCTACCTTGGGGCTCGAAACGGATTGAGGCAAGGAAGAATGATCTTCTTCTTCTTCTTCTTTTATTACATAAAAGGAATGCATAAGAATGACCTAAAAAACAAAGATACAACAAGTGCAATATATAAAGATCCTTACATAAGGAAAAACCTAATATCCACGAACAAGTGAGCTGGCAAGGAACAAATGTGCCATCACTCTTCGTAGATAAATCTAATAAAGCTCAATGAAGTATCCCTGATGTATACTGGCATGACCACTATACATGTCAGAGAAACAAAGAACTGGTACATGTCATCTTGTGTCATCACATGTTGAGCTTGATATCTCAACAGTAGGTACATTCACTATCTATAGAGACACCGATAGAAGAGAAAATGTACTCATGAAGAAAGGATCGATGAAAGTCAGAATAGTGCAAGTACATTCACTGACAACAGAGATACCAATAGAAGGCAAAATGTACAATCATGGAGAAAAGTGCTCATAAGAGAGGAAACCCAACTTCTTAGCTCCAAAAATGATCACAGAAGGCCACAATGCTACAAATGGATGAAACAAAGGGCTAGCATGCCATTGCAAAAACTAACCTAAAGCGGTACAAGAGTGCTAATCGACACAGTAAATACAACAAAGATGATGACTTGGTCCACAAGAAATTCACCGATGCATGCCAAATGACTAGATCCAAGCCACTCAATCACCCTCTAATGCTAATCACCAACTCCATTGGGAAGCCCATGCTATGTATACTCACCACAAATTGACCTCCAAGGGTGTGCTTGTAGCAACAAAGTGCAGAGAGTAGACCAAAAAATTGTTGACGACATGATTGCTCCTACTTCATGTACATTTGTATCCGCATGAGTGAATCTCCATTTTGTATCTAGGAGGCACTCCATTTCTAGTCTATTTCCATTTTACATTGTATTTCCTTTGTATTTGGGTAACTTGCCATGTGCTTCTACTAGTTGTATTCATTCTCCTTTCAGGAGACTTATCCCACATATGATGTACTTTTGAGAGCCCCTCCCCAATCTATATAAGGAGGGCCTGTCCTCTCATTTGTACTTGGTTAGAAGCTTCAGGAGCCTACTCCATGCTCTTGGCAAGCTTATTTCTAATACACATGAGTTTACCCATTTCATGGTCTACTCATTTTGTGTCTCACACATTCTTTGTTTTGTGAGAGTACTTTACTTTTCATTTTGCTTCCGCATGCGTACTCTCTGCATGGTATCAGAGCTCTAGGTGGAGGTCTCGGTGGTGCGTTTGGCGGTGTTTTGGTGGCGATGGTGCTTGAGTTTGGTGGCATGGATCTCCACTCACTTTGGACAAGCATTTTGCCATCACTTTACTCTTTGTAGCTTCATTTTGCCCATTTTTCCACCCTCCCACCCATTTTCTTCATCGATTTGTTCACCTTCACCCCATTTTACTTCTCCCTCCTATCCTCTCATCCTCTTCATGGTGGCATTCGACAAAACATTGAAGTTATTCCATTACGGTGGTGCATTACAATAGTTTAAGTGTTTTTAAACACTCGTTAGCATTCATCTTTGTAGCACTATTCCTAAATGTGTTGCTGCATCTCATATCTATGAAGTGTCTATAGATATGAGAAGTATTTGTATACACTTTGTGTGTGTTCGACTCTGCTAAGACTGACAAGCTGAAGTGATGGCTTCCTCCAGGCTTCAACGTTCACGATGTGTGGCTGCACAATCTTGTTACACGTATGCAATGGAACTTTTGTAGCCTTTTGACACCGGATTCTACCAATTATTGGTTCTCCTGTAACTGATGTAACAGAACATCTGTTATGAATTGTTGTTCCTCTCAGCCAACACAGAGAGAGGTGACAAAGCATAAGAGCCATTCAAAGATGCATATCTGTGCCTTAACGAGCAAGCTCGTAAGACTAGAGATCACACGGAAGAAATATTTGAGCAAATGAGGAAGCGCAGCCCTGCCTCCAACCCGATTGTTGGCTTTGTGCTTGAGAGCTCGCCCTTACTGGTATTGTTATCACTCTCCTGCTTCTCACTCCTGTCCTCCTCTACTTCACTCTAATCCTCATCCAATCTGGCATCATATTCTGTATGCACGCTAAGTGCTAGTACATCTGTGTAGTAGACGGCCAGCACCTCTGCATACATGGACTCTCTATAACACACAAAGAGAGAGTAAGAGAAGACAGAAGAAAGGAATAGAGAGCTATAATGTTGGCACTAGCATTGGTAGTCTCTCCACTCTGTCCGTCGATCTTCTCATCACGGCAAGCGACCTAGAAAAGGATGTATGGTATGACAATCTGCAGAAAGGGGAAATCGAGCGATCCCAACCATCGAGGCCCATACAATACCGGATGCCCGTGTGCGCTCCACCGCAATGCCACGCTTTCTGGAGAGCTGCTGCAACTGTAGGCCATCACTACTATGGTTCAACCATCAAATTCTGACATCCCAGCAGGCTGAGGAATGAGGCTATCTGTACCACACACTGCGCTCCACTCAAAAACATATTCTAGCCACAACTCGTCTAGCAGCTTCACTTGGTGCAACTGCACCATACGGTGCCTCCACATTTATCATGGAGTAGAATCGCATGTCGTTTGACATCGGTAGTGATCTAATCGACATGTCAACTTGCACCAATATTAGCAAAGAACATTCTAACCCAAACAGAGAACTACTAGAGCAATGAGAACGCAAGTCAGATTGTCTTTGGACTTGACAGCTGAAGTCGAAACTTTGGGCCCTCATAATGATAAAGAACAAGTCAAAAAGAATGTTTCTCCAATGGTTTGGCTAATTCTCGCACTCTAATACGAACCTCTGCAAGAAAACGGGATTCCCCTTTGCATTTCTTGTCTTCCCAAGCAGTATGATCTATATTTGAGCCCCCAAAGCTTGCAACCTCATAAACACCGTGAAACTGATGGGTAGTGTAGTTGTAAAGAAATAATGGCCAACTAGCATTAGATCAGAGATATTTTACATAGTTCTCACATGATCGGCTTACGTCATAATCCTTCTTGCCTAATCCTTCGGCATGGCAGATACTGCACCATCAAAATAGGAGTTAAACTTTAAAGACAAATAGGACTGATGACATGGAAAATGGTGGGTTCCAAATTTGAATTTAATCGGCTCACTTGGACGGTTTGTGCATAAATGCTTATCTCATTTTAAACCACATTATCAAGGGTCATATAATTCTCACGGGTACCACCACTTTATTGTGGCACACTCAAGGCACTAAGTGCCTCCATCTGTGTACATCAAGAATATAGGAAGAAGACTCTTTTGTGTATGCAGGTGTGGGTTGGAGGCTAGTCTAAGCCCACCCACCAAACTCTCTCCAAGAGTCTAAGCCTACTCTAAGGCTCCATTGGTGTACAAACGGGCTAATCTAAGCCCCGTCCTCTCGCCTCAACTTATCTTGGTGCTATATAAGTGCAGGGCTACTCTAAGCCCTCCCCCCTCCCCAACAATTTTAAGTGTGGTATCCAGTTGCTCATTTCAAGCTTCACAATTATTTTGAAGCGGTGTTTTTGGTAGTGCTTCTAAACACTTTATCCTCAAAGCATTGTAATGACCAAAAGTGAAGGTATCTCATCATCGATTGCTAACTTCTTATCCTCTTTCACACCTATTTTTATACCTAAGGATGAACGCCTCAATGAACAAAATTACAATCTATGGAAAGATATCATGCACGCCTATCTCTACACGAATCTCCTTCATGAGGTAGTAGATGGGTCAGATCCTGAACCCAATAGGGATACCAACTTAGACAATTGACATGTGTGGAATGTCAAGAACAAAAGAGCTTTAGGTCAGCTATTACCTGCCTGCGACGAACTGAAAAAAGGGCATATCATGGCCTATAAGACATCCAAGTCATCAATAAGGGCAAAAGCACAAGTCATCATGCTAGCAATGGATCTAAGCAAGGATCGCATACTTCATCAAAGAAGTTCACCTCTAATTTTATGGAAAATGAGGACAGTTAGAAAAGTTTTGCTATAGAAAGAAACAATCATTGAAGGCTTCTACATCTAGGCAAGCATCCAAAGGATCCCAACATAGATCCCACTGCTCAAGTGAAGAACTCTTCATCTCCAGAGAATCCAATGTACTAGTTACTTCTTTGATAGTAGAGCTACCTCCCATATGTTGAAAGGCAAGGACTCCTTTCAAGAACTCGAAGAGCACATGGGAGAAGTCTATCTTGGTAACAAAAAAAGTTTACCCATCGAAGAAGAAGGAAAAGTTCAAATTACAAACAATCAAGGGAAATACAAGTCATTGTCTAATGTTACATGCACACCTTCCATCCACCTTGCCCAAGCCTACTTCCTAGGCTCTGATACCAATTGTGCAAATTGAAATCATGACCTACTAGCTAGAAGTATGATGGTCTAACTACTTGCCCCAAAATCCATGGTTGAGGATTACTTCCTAATCGTGGTTGAACCATCTATTGCATGTCATTGAACCATCTATTGCCTATCATTCTTGAGTCTAACAAAAATCTCAAAAATCTTTTCTAGAACATCTCCAAGAAAATTATAAATTCAAGCTTGAAAAAGCAAAAGAGTTCTTTGAGATTTGAGTTTTGTGATAGATAGCATGAGCTATAACACTTGACTTTTTCCCCACAACTTTGAATACTTATAGCTTGAACATTGATTTTGAATTCAGCCATATCTCTTCATTTTAGATAAGTTTGAGCTTCTTCTTAATTCTTAAGGACAAAAAATCTTTCAAAGGGGAAACAAAATGGTGAAGTACTCATCATTTGGAGAAATTTGGTGCAATTATTTCCATGAACATGAAATCATGGATGAACATGATGGGCTAGAGAGTGAAAGAAAAACATCTTCTGGATAATACATGTTAAGAAAGCAAAAAGATCTTCTTGATGGCATGCATAAGTAAAGTACCATCCCCTTAGGATATGAAATGATCCCAAAAGATAATTGTAATAAAAAATGTAGATAAAGAATTCCAAGAGAATTGAGTGAGATATAAGTTTCAAGTATGTAGTCTCCAATGGTTCGTCTAACCTTAAATTGAATTTCTAGAGATGAGATCCAGAAAGCGTTAAGTAGATGATTAGACTTAAGCAATAGGGAGATTCTTTAAAAGCCCTAGGGTGCCTTAAAAAAAAAGGAATTTAACGACAAGGATAATCTATTCTCACTATAAGTTGGTTAAGTGAGAACCAAGAGGTCATGGATTAAGAGAATTCAAGGAACTTGGTACTGCATTGGTATTTTCTTGAAGAAAAGGCATTGATGGTGGAAGCATAAAAATCCTAGCAAGGAGAATCCTTTAACATCAAATTCTTTCGAGGCATTTGATCTCTATAATAGATAGATTAATGTATCTAGACTTGAAGATAAACATAAGTCACACATCTATGTTAAATACAAAAGTATGGTGGTATGGGACGCAAGACCTTGTATTCCCATAGGTGTGGGACGGATGGTGCGGGACATTTGGCCTTGACATGGTTATGTTGGAATCATTCCAAGAGATTTTAAAACTATGCTTGAAGAGAGATTAAATCCAAAAAAAGGATTGAAATTCACAACTAGAAGTTGAACAAGTTAAATAGTAAGATGGTCAAGATTTTGACTTGAAATCAGTTCAAGAACTAACACCTAAACAAGAAAGAATATCGTCAAGTATATTTATACAGAGATTCGAAACTTGTAATGGCTTTTCCAGATGGACCTGTTCAGCCTCATTATCATGAAGCCATGCTAGTTTTTATGTCATATAAAGATAGTCGACAAGGGATAGCTATTCAAGTCTGTGTTCGTGGTTTCTACCAAATGACCCCAGCTGAGTATCTGCAAACATCGCTGAGCAGTGAGTATGTCGCTGAGTGTCGCCATTGTAGGAAACTCAGTGAAGAAACCAAACAGACGCATAACTAACACCACAGGACACGTCCGCGTAGTAAACGGCTTCTTGATTATTATGGAAACAACGCTCCAACACTCAGCACGTAGTAGATCACGAATAGAATACAAAGAAGTACGTTTTAGATCACGAATAGAATACAAAGAAACAGCGAAACAGAGAAAGAGAAAGAGAGCCGGCGCTTGAAGTCTGCAGAATGCAAAGCGATTCAATGCTTAATAAGCTGTCTATCTCGAATGTACAGTTCATGGATATAGCAGCAAAACATATCTGAAATATTTGACGCATATGCTTACATGGACATCGTCAAGGGATTGGCAGTTTACGATTAGTATCTGCAGTTGTCTTCCCAGCGTCGTTGTCGAAAGCTGTCAGTGGACTACCATAACTCCTCTTCATTGCATTCTTCCTCAGTTTTTGCAATGAAGAGGGTACTTCAATTTCATACAATCAACAGGGTACTTTGAAGCATTCTTCCTCAGCTTTTCCAGCGCCGCTTCACCAAGATTTACATTGCACACGTGCGCCAGACGGACCAAATACAGGAGAACGTCCGACAGCTGGTCCTCTTAATGCTCTTTTTCGTCCGCACTCCAATCAGACAATCCTGGCGGTACCTCGCCTCTCCACTGAAATATCTCTGACAGTTCCCCCACTTCACCAACCTGCAGCATTCACAACCCCAAAGTTTACAATGAGCAGAATGTTTACACTTGCCTTTCAATCTACTCTTTACGGGATATCATGCTCGAGACTCACAGAACAATGATGGGGAAGATAGAGGAAGCGAACACTTTTCCGTCTCTATAAATTTCTTTACATTTTCCGTGTAGTATGTTTCGCTCAGTTCCTCCAGAAACATATAGATATACATACTAGAGCTAATAGAAGGTTTCTGGGGCTGTGGAAGCTCTCCCAATCGCGCTCTCTGGCGAACACTGCCACCATTCTTGTCAGGTCTGTAAGCGCCACATCAGAACGAAGAAACTTCTGTGTCTTGGTCTGTGTAATTAAGTTGTCCATGCTCTCTCTCTCTCTCTAAATAAGTTCACCTGTACAGCCGAGGGCTGTGTACCTAGAATTCGCCAATTGCATTCTTGTGCCCAAACAGTGTCCAGATATAACTTGTCGTAGATGAATGGAGAGAGAGAGAGAGAGACATGACGGGACATGTCATGTCCTTGTTACCCAAACTAGAGTGGTATCCACACATAATGACAAAACGAACAACCGGTGCAAATGAGTCTGCTTTGGGCACTTGGAAGGCGACATCATATTATGCTTCTCAATTGTTATAATACTCTCATGAAATCATAGCCAAAGACAAAAGTGAAGCAGCATTCCGTTACGGGTAGATCTTTTGTTCTTTTTGATGACTGTTTACGACGCATACATCAGTACAGTGATTGACGATCGTGGCAAGATTGACGGCTGAAGGGACTGCACAAACATGAGCGTCTCCAGCAAGTCCAAGAAAACATTAAGTAGTTAAGGCTCAATGATGATTCGATTGTAAAACCATAAAGGCTCAGTGATGAATCGGGCAAGGATGCTTTCTAATCCACCCTTATCATTACTTGTGTAATATTACTTATGTAATATGAAATAGGTCCAATTTATCAAGTGTAAAGTTCGATATGGTTCGGGTAGGGATCATATCACCAAGATTCTCGTCTTTTTAGATAAATTCTAGGATATAGTCCCCTTAGAAGAGGCATATTGAAGAGATGAAAACCATTCTCCTCAGTTGGAGCATGGGCTTAGGGGAATACCATTATAGACCTCATAACTTGAATTATATTTTTGAGAGCAAAAATTTTCTTCATCTCGTTGAAGTTGAAGAGTTGAAGAAAATTTTTGTTCTCAAAAATATAATTCAAGTTTTCATGTCTATAATGGTATTCACCAAACTGAGGAGAATGGTCTTCATCTCCATTGTGCTTGGTTTGGCAAGAGGCATTGGCCTTTGATGCGCTTCTCGAATGCCTAAACAATGGTGTCATCAAGCTTATCCATAAAAAAGATAATAAGAATAGGATCGAAAACTGGCACCTGATCACGATGCTTCAAACTGGGTACATGATTCTTGCAAAAGTAATTGCCAAAAAAATTTCTTACCACTTGAAGAGGTGGCTTTGTGAGGACCAAAAAGGATTCATCAAGGGTAGGTCATTAGTGAAAGCCATTATTGATATTTGGGAAGGTCTCAATTTTGCTTAAGCATCCGAGCAAGATGTGGTATTCCTTAAAATTGACTTTGATAAAGCCTATGATAGACTAGAATGGGACTTTGTCCTCCAATCTCTTAAAGACCTCGACTTCAATACAAAATTCACAAAGACGATCACTACTCTAATGCATGGGAAATGCGTTAACACAAATAAATATCAATGGTCAGCTATCGAAGGCTATCAAATTAAAACTTGGAAACAGGTCATATTAAAGGTCTCTCTCTACCTCTCAACCAAGGCCAGATGATCATGAGGCTAGTTGCACATGACATGAACGCATTTGTGCATAACCATCTGACCAACATTGAAACCTTTTGGGGGTGCCTTAAAACATTTTGCGTGGCATCTCGCTCCAAAATAAACCATTCAAAAACCGCTTTTAGAGCCATCATGGGATCCTAACTATTGGTGAACCATGGTTTCCAAATTATCCCTAGGGGTAGAGTTTTTCACCTACTTGGTATTCCGATGGGCTTTGGTGTCTCCATGGAGCAACGATGGAATTGGGTCCTATCCAAGCTAGACAACATGTTAACGTATTGGAAGGGCATGCAAATCAACCTCGTAGGCCGTGCCATGGTAATTAATACCTTCCTCATCTCCTCAACCAGTTACTTTCTCTCTTGCTGGAGACCGAAGGATCGAAAGCTTAGCAAATTGGAAAAAATCTGTAGAAATTTTCTTTGGACAGGGGACCACAATAGAAGGGGGGTTCCAAAAATTAAATGGTGCACGTGCATCAGCCAAAAGGATTGTGGGGGTCGAGGCATTATCAATATTGAAGGAATCGCTGACAATTTGGCAAAAAAATGGATCATTAGAGCTTGGTGCAACTCTGACACTTCTTGGTCCAAGCTCATTTTCAGGAACAAGAACAAGATTGCATTGGTTCGCTTCCCCGGTTGCAAGGACTTGGGCCCTTTACCCTATTATTCTCTCCGATTTCGGTTTCCCCTAAAGTTTCAAATCTTGTGCGGTTCCTATGGAAAAGTTGGAACAAGTTCAAACAATTTATTAGAATCACAGAAGATTGGAAATGGGCAGCATATATGAGAGAAAAGCAGTACTCAATCTCGTTTCTGATCAACGTCATTAGGGGTGTGGCTTGCCAAGACCTCCAAAATTCTAAGAGGCTCTAGATCAATGATTTTAGACATTGGAAACACCTCTCAAAATACGAAATTGACCAGTGGATCAACTTTGAAGACATAGACCCTTAAATAAGAGTGAACTACAAAGAATGGACTCTCCTTCAGGGCATATGCATCACATGGGAACGACCAAAAACTTGTCTCTTGAGTGGGCAAGATGTGTTGTGCCATGAGGGTATCATTAGGCACAACGGCAATTGCTTGTCCAAAATTCCTAGAATCAAGGAGAACATGGACTATCATATCACGCTTAATAAGAAGTGGTGCCTGACTTGGACGAGCCTACATTGGGATTCGAATTTCATGTCTATCTGGCACCCCCTTATCGAGATCAAAAAGTCAATGCTCATGTGGCAGATTCTCCACCATGGTATCTGGGCCAATCTAAAGGCTAAGAAAATTTGTGGTGTTGTGCCGTGGTGCAAGCGTTGCCATCACAGCATTGAGGACTTGAGTCACATCTTCTTTGCCTGCCCCAAGTCTCTCCAGCTCTAGCGGACCCTAGGAAATATCTTGAGTTTGAAGGAGCAAATCACCTAGAAGCAAGTGCTTTTGGGCAAAGCCATTGGCTTCTTTATAGCTGTGTGAAACGTGATAAGAGAGGAAACCCTTTGGAAGGTTTGGGGGGAGCGGTGTGCCTACAATTTTGGACACCCACCTAAAGAATGGTCGATCGAGAAGTCTCTGTTCCTCTTTGGCAAACGAATCTTCAATTGCAAGAGTTCCCCAACCTTAAGGCATCATAAAGTGTATTTCATCCAGAACAAGAAGCTTAAATCCAAGTGGGCCCCACATGAGGGGGCCGAGAGGGTTATTAAACTCTTTTGCAACGCTCTCTAGAGCACCAAGTTTTGCCCCTCCTTTGTGGGATTCGGGGGGTCCCAAGGGCACGAGTCCCATTCACTTGTATCATTTTCTTCTTTTTTAATTAAAGTTTCGGAGAGTAGGCCACGGTTGAACTTCCTTTGATATAAAAAAAAAAATTATTCAAGGGGGAGGTGGGGATGTTATAAAGTAAGCTTGAGCAAGGTTAATGACAAGATAACGTCAATGGATTATAGAGCCAAGTCAACTGGAGCAAGATTTACTTGGAGAACGGTCTTTTGTTTTTCTGCCTTGTGGAATGCTATTAGGGGAAAATCACTCTCAAAGATATGGAAAGAAATATGTGCTCTCAACTTTGACAAACCTTTGAAAGAATGACATATAGAAAAATATATTTACCTTCTTGGGCAAAATAATCTATAATTCTAAGAAGTCCCATCCAATTGAGAGACCATTGGATTTTTATTCACTACAACAGATCGATGGTATACCGAGGTTTTTACCGAGGAAAATGAACGCGGCTTAATTTGCTGCGATGCCAGTGTAAAGGTCGGTTTGCGCGTCGGTACCAAAGCGTCCATATATGCGTCAGTGTATGTGTCGGTATATGCGTCGGTATTGCCGATGCAAATACCGAGGCTTCTGCTAGAGATACCGTCACCTATACCGTCGCCTGCTGGGTGTACCGACGGTTATTCCGATGACACTATTGGGAGTACTGCCGCGTAAACCGACGACCATACCTGCAAATTTTTTTTTGGGCAGAGTGTTTTGTCTTTTGCTACAGCAACATTACCATGATGTTGCTTAACAAAACACAATACACTCTGCCCAAAAAAAACCGAGTACATGTGATGGACTCTAATGACAACCGAAATATAATTTCATGAAACAGAGTATTATTGGACACAAAAGAGATAATCAGAATGAACTATGAACCATGTACAAAAGAAGTTATATATTTCAATAATGAAGCATGTACAAGAGTGTGGCAAACCACTGTCATATATGACGCTTTTACAAAATGTGGCAAAGCAATGTATTGCCATATGAAAATCAAATACAAAATATTGGTCTTTCACTGCTGCCGTACACATGCAAAGAACGTTCCATATCAATAGTCCTGCAACAAAGAACATTAATGGAATGAGATAAATTCACATGAAAATTAAAAACAACAAGTAAAAACCAAGTTTATAAATTAATTACCTCATCATAAATGATCCCATGAAACTACCGCACCGCGTCCCTCCAAGTCCTGCAATAGTGCAGTCAACCCATGACTATATCCGTTAGACTCCTCCGATCATGTTGGAGGACGACCCATTGCCAGCTCCTCAAACAAATCTAAAAAGATTAGAGAAACATACATGAGAAATTTAACACAAATAAATTCAATAAATGAAATGGTACTTACAAACTCATGACGCTTCGTGTCATATCGGCCAACGCCCAAATTTGACGGTCCAATCGTATCTAAACGTGTGGCTGTGACATTTCGTTGCTGGCGATATCGATCAGGAGTCTCTTGCTGCTCGTCACAAATCATGTCCCAGTCCTCAGCATCTAACCATACAAGCTTTGGTAAGCCTTCTCTGAATGCATCACGTGCCTCGGATCGTTGATGGGACATGACCTCACCTGCGATAGGCAGAATCCACTCTGAACTGACAATAGACTGTCCATCGGCTGGTCGGAACTCCTGGTAAATCGTCTGTGTGATATAATTCTTCCGATCTTTATCCTATTCACTCCATTTCAGCATGATGGAGTGTCCAAACTAGATGGAGCAAAGCTGTCGTATGCATGCACGCATTGCTTTGCCAGCCGCATCCATCACCGGAGCTCCATCTCGGATACTATACACCTTGGAGTCATCATGGTCATGAGCACCCCAAGGTGTACGTGGTGTTCCACGTGGTGTACAGAGTGGCGTACCTACATCTGAGGTACTCGTCCTAGGAGTAGAAGCAGGCAACACAACGTCCGTCGCACTGCCTCCACAACAACCGCCTCCTCCGTCTCCAGACCTACCTGTAGATCCACTCCTAGAACCTCCTACTCTAGAGCGTGACCTCGATCTACGAGACGGGCCAGAACCTATATCGGGCTGAGGTGTCGAACGCACATGTCTACTAGTAGACCTAGTAGGAGATGACTGCAAAGATGGTCGTGGTGGAGTCACAAAGCTAGGAGACATACCTCCTATGGGAGTAGCACCACCCGCAGGACTGACACCGGCAGGAGTGACACTGGCGGGAGTGACACCGACGGGAGTGAGGCCAGCGGGACTGAGGCCGGTAGGAGTAAAGCCGCCAAGAGTGAGGCCGAGAGAAGTGCTACCACTAGCGATCCAATATTGTGATGCAGCGGCCATATACGCAGGAGGAACCTGAGAGATGAACTCAAAAAACTGCTCCTCTATCATGGAATGTGGAGTGACTCGAGGATTGTCTCCCATCATGCTCTTTAATAAAAGAACTCAAATAACTAGCATGTGATAGGAAAAGTAATATAGAGAATAAACAAAAAAACACAAAAAATAGTACGTACACGTGTCCAATGCACCGAGAATATCGATCTCTATATGGATGGCTTCTAAATTGCTTGCTATGCTGGTTTCCTCCTGATCATCGTCTATTGCTTCGTCTTCTTGAACAATGACCTCTTCTTCAATGACCTCTTCTTCTCGAACAATGATCTCTTCCTCCTCGACTATCGAATGAATCTCTGAGTCCACTAGAGATGGACTTTCTTCTACATCTATGTTTTCAAAAATTTGTCTACTATGTGGACCGACTTCTAAAACAAATAGCCACTCTCGGTCTTTTGAATCTGGTATAAAAACAAGTTGCTCACAGTGTTCGGGAAGAAAGTAGAGATGAACGTAGGCATAGTAAGTACATGAGATCCCTTGTGTCCTTAAAGCAAAGGTTATATGCCCGACGCGGTTGAGATTACAATCCTAAGGCCCAATGAGGAAATTGATTTGGAATATTTATACAGAGATTCGAAACTTGTAATGGCTTTTCCAGATGGACCTGTTCAGACCCATATGATAAAGCCATGCTAGCTTTCATGTCATATAAAGAAACGACGACAAGAGAGAGAACTAATCGCGTGGCAACCAGCTCGTAGCTTCAAGCCTGTATTTGTGGTCTCTACCAAAATTTTAAGAGGTTGAAGAGGTCATGATGACTCATATTGATAGCACTCTACCAGTAGAGGACGGCGATGGGAGATACCAGAAAACAAACATGTCGCTGAGTATGTGCAAACATCGAAATCCAAGGAAGGTAGTATCGCCATTGTAGGAAACTGAGTACGTAGTAAATCACGAATAGAATACAGCGAAACAGCGAAAGAGAAAAGGAGGAGCCGAGGCTTGAAGTCTGCAGAATGCAAAGCGATTCAATGCTTAATAAGCTGTCTATCTCGAATGTACAGTTTATGCATATAGCAGCAAAACATCTCTATAATATACTGTGTATATTTGACGCATATGCTTACACCTCGCTGTTGGACATCGTCAAGCGATTGGCAGTTTACGATTAGTATCTGCTGTTGTCTTGAAAGCTGTCAGCGGACCATCATAACTCCTCTTCATTGCATCGACAGGGTACTTCGAAGCATTCTTCCTCAGTTTTTCCAGCGCTGCTTCACCAAGATTTACATTGCACACGTCCGCCAGACGGACCAAATACAGCAGAACGTCCGACAGCTCCTCCTCTAAATGCTCTTTCTCGTCCGCACTCCAATCAGGCAATCCTGGCGGACCTCGCCTCTCCACTGAAATATCTCTGACAGTTCCCCCACTTCACCAACATGCAGCATCCAGAAACCAAGTTTACAATGAGGAGAATTTTCACAGTCGCTTTTCAATCTACTCTTTATATCCTCCAGACTCACAGAACAGTTATACAGGAGAAGAAATAGTTTTCTTTCAGTCTATATATTTCTTTACATTTCCCCCATTGTATGTTTACCTCACTTCCTCCAGAAACATATAGATATACACACTAGTCTAGAGATAAGAATGTAATACAAGAACTAATAGAAGGTTTCTGGGGCTGTCGAAGCTCTCCCAATTGCGCTCTCTGGCGAACTCTGCCAGCATTCTTCTCAGGTCTGTAAGCGCCACATCAGAACGAAGAATCTTCTGTGTCTGGGTCTGCGTAATTAAGTTGTCCATAATCTCTCTCTCTCTCTCTCTCTCTCTCACACAGTACCTAGAATTTTGGCACTTGAATTCTTGTGCCCAAACAGACTGTGTAGATATAACTTGTCGTAGCTGAATGGAGAAAGGCATATGTTCTGCACAGAGAGAGAGAGAGAGAGAGAGATGACGGGACCTATCATGTCCTTGTTACCCAAACCAGACTGCTAACCACACATATTAATATCGTCCTGAAATCATAAACCAAAGACAAAAGTGAAGCAGCATTGCGTTACGTGTAGATCTTTTGTTCTTTTTGATGACTGGTTACGACGCATACATCAGCACACTGAATGACTATCATGGAAAGATTGACGGCTGAAGGGACTGCGAAAACATGAGCTTCTCCAACAAATCCAAGACACATTAAGTAGTTAAGGCTCAGTGATGCTTCGACTTTAAAACCGTAAACGCAAGGAGAAGTGCATGGTCGCACAACCAGCTTTCTTGAATGATGATGGAGGTGGCGTTTTGGAGCACTAAATTTATAATAAAAATCTGAGAAAAGAAACTGTTAAGAATAAATATCAAAACAAAAAGATATAGGCGTAAATCAGTCTGAGACAGGCCATTGAAAAGCAACACCACGTAGCATCCACATGCCTTGGATAGTACATGACATTGTTCACTCGTCGACACAAATCGTTTGACATGGGCTTTTCATCATCCTTTTGTAAAACTAAAAAACAGGCGCTTTGTTTTCAGCAGTGTAACACCTACAAAAATGCAGACAACATACTAAATAAAAAATGTACAAAGCCCATTCACAGCATGGACCCCTGATCATTGGCCCAGAAACCGTCTCCATACACACACACACACACATATATATATATATATATATATATATATATATATATATATATATATATATATGAATGAAGTACATACATACACACATGCGAACATAAGTGTGTACAAACATATGTTTTATATTTTTGAGAGCAAAAATTTTCTTCATCTCGTTGAAGTTGAAGAGTTGAAGAAAATTTTTGCTCTCAAAAATATAATTCAAGTTATCATGTCTATAATGGTATTCCCCAAACTGAAGAGAATGGTTTTCATCTCCATTGTGCTCGGTTTGGCAAGAGGCATTGGCGTTTGTTGCATTTCTCGAATGCCTAAACAATGGTGTCATCAAGCTTATCCATAAAAAAGATAATAACAATAGGATCGAAAACTGGCACCCGATCACGATGCTTCAAACTGGGTACAATATTCTTGCAAAAGCAATTGCCAACGGAATTTCTTACCACTTGAAGAGGTGGCTTTGTGAAGAACAAAAATGATTCATCAAGGGTAGATCAATACTGGAAGCCGTTATTGATATTTGGGAAGGTCTCAATTTTGATTAAGCGTCCGAGCAAGATGTGGTATTCCTTAAAATTGACTTTGATAAAGCCTATGATAGACTAGAATGGGACTTTGTCCTCCAATCTCTTAAAGACGTCGACTTCAATAAAAAATTCACAAAGATGATCATTACTCTAATGCATGGGAAATGCGTTGACACAAATAAATATCAATGGTCAGCTATCGAAGGCTATCAAATTAAAATGCTCTTTTAGGCAAGGGTGTCCATTGGCCCCGCTACTCTTCACTATTGCCACGGAGGGGCTGAGTAGTGTTGTCCAACATCACTTGGAAGAGGGTCATATTAAAGGTCTCTATCTACCTCTCAACCAAGGCTAGATGATCATGAGGCTAGTTGCAGATGACATGAACGCATTTGTGCATAACCATCTCAACAGCATTGAAACCTTTTGGGGGTGCCTTAACACATTCTGTGTGGCATCTGGCTCCAAAATAAACCATTCAAAAACCGCTTTTAGAGCCATCATCCTATCCCAACTATTGGTGAACCATGGTTTCCAAATTATCCCTAAAGGTAGAGTTTTTCGCCTACTTGGTATTCCGATGGGATTTGGTGTCTCGATGGAGCAACGATGGAATTGGGTCCTATCCAAACTAGACAACATGTTAACATATTGGAAGGGCATGCAAATCAACCTCGTAGGCCGTGCCATGGTAATTAATACCTTCCTCATCTCCTCAACCAGTTACTTTCTCTCTTGTTGGAGACCGAAGGATCAAGAGCTTAGCAAATTGGAAAAAATTTATGAAATTTTCTTTGGACAAGGGACCACAATAGAAGGGGGGTCCCAAAAATTAAATGGTGCACCTGCATCAGCCAAAAGGATTGTGGGGGTCGTGGCATTATCGATATTGAAGGCATGGGTGACAAGTAGGCGAAAAAATGGATCATCAGAGCTTGGTGCAACTCTGAGACTTCTTGGGCCAAGCTCATTTTCAGGAACAAGAACACGATTACACTGGTTGGCTTCCCTGGTTGGACGGACTTGGGCCTCCTTACCCTATTATTCTCTCCGATTTTGGTTTCCCCTAAAGGTTCAAATCTTGTGCGCTTCCTATGGAAAACTTGGAACAATTTCAAACAATTTATTAGAATCATAGAAGATTGGAAATGGGCGGCATATATGAGAGAAAATGAGTACTCAATCTGGTTTCTGATCAACGTCATCAGAGGTGTGGCTTGCTAGGACCTCCAAAATGCTAAGAGGCTCTAGATCAAGGATTTTAGACATTGGAAACACCTCTTGAAACAAGAAATGGACCAGTGGATCAACTTTGAAGACATAGACCCTGAAATAAGAGTGAACTACAAAGAATGGACTCTTCTTCAGGGCAGATGCATCACATGGGAACGATCAAAAACTCGTCTCTTGATTGGGCAAGATGTGCCGTGCCATGAGGGTCTCATTTGGCACAACCGCAATTGCTTGTCCAAAATTCCTAGAATCAAGGAGAACATGGACTATCATATCATGCTTAATAAGAAGTGGTGCCTACATTGGGATTCGAAGTACATGTCTATCTGGCACCCCCTTATCGAGATCAAAAAGTCAATGCTCATTTGGCAGATTCTCCACCTTGGTATCTGGACCAATCTAAAGGCTAACAAAATTTGTGGTGTTGTGCCTTGGTGCAAGCGTTGCCATCATAGCATTGAGGACTTGAGTCACATCTTGTTTGCCTGCCCCAAGTCTCTCTGGCTCTAGCGGACCCTGGGGAATATCTTCAGTTTGAAGGAGCAAATCACCTAGAAGCAAGCGCTTTTGGGCGAAGCCATTGGCTTCTTTATAGCTCTGTGAAATGCGATAAGAGAGGAAACCCTTTGGAAGGTTTGGGGGGAGCGGTGTGCCTACAATTTTGGACACCCTCCTAAAGAATGGTTGATCGAGAATTCTCTGTTCCTCCTTGGCAAAAGAATCTTCAATTGCAAGAGTTCCCCACCCTTTAGGCATCATAAAGTGTATCTCATCCAGAACAACAAGCTTATATCCAAGTGGGCCCCACATGAGGGGGCCAAGAGGGTTATTAAAACCCTTTGCAATGCTCTCTAGGGCACCAAGTTTTGCCCCTGCTTTGAGGGATTCGGGGGGTCCCAAGGGCACAAGTCCCATTCACTTGTATCATTTTCTTCTTTTTTTAACTAAAGTTTTGGAGAGTAGGCCACGGTTGAACTTCCTTTTATGCAAAAAAAAAATCTTCAAGGGGGAGGTGGGGATGTTATAAAGTAAGCTTAAGCAAGGTTATGACAAGATAACATCAATGGATTATAGAGCCAAGTCATTAGGAGCAAAATTTACTTGGACAATGGTCTTTTGTTATTCTGCCTTGTGGAATGCTATTAGGGGAAAAGCACTCTCAAAGATGTAGAAAGAAATATGTTGTAGGAATTACATGTTGTAGTTGTTGGAAGAGAGGAACGTGTGCCATTTTTTGCGGTCCCATCTGGAGTAGTGCATGCCATTTCTTGAGGCACATGGCATAGCACGTCAGAATAGCATAAGTTGGCATCCTTGCGGGTGCATCGCCCGAGCACAGATTTTAGGTGCCAGAATTCACCAGAGGTTGGAGGGAGCGACCCTGTACGAACAACAATATGTGAAGAATAGATGGCGCACTGCTGAGAAACTGTTAAGAATAAATATAAAAACAAAAAGATATAGGCGCAAATCAGTCTGAGACAGGCCATTGAAAAGCAACACCACGTAGCATCCACATGCCTTGGATAGTACATGACATTGTTCACTCGTCGACACAAATCGTGTGACATGGGCTTTTCATCATCCTTTTCTAAAAATAAAAAACAGGCGCTTTGTTTTCAGCAGTGTAACACCTACAAAAATGCAGACAAAATACTAAATAGAGTATGTACAAAGCCCATTCACAAAATGGACCCCTGATCATTGGCCCAGAAATCGTACATGACATTGTTCACTCGTCGACACAAATCGTCTCCACACACACACACATATATATATATATATATATATATATATATATATATATATATATATATATATGAATGAAGTATATATATATATATGTATATATATATATATATATATATATATATATATATATATATATATATATATATATATATATATATATGAATGAAGTACATACATACACACATGCGAACATAAGTGTACACAAACATATGTTTGATATAAATAAATGCAAACAATATATGCAGACAATAATACATAAATATGTACCCAAACATGATGAATACATAATTTTAGAATTCGGTCAAATCAGTCCCTTTATGAAGATGGGCCATGGCATGTGGAAGGTCGTGGAAAAGCAAGCTGCCTCTGCAAGATCAATCATAACTACATTTGAGCTTCTATTTTTGTAGCATTGGTATGAAACTCCGAGAATCATTGAAAAAAGGGAAGTTCAATCAATGTACGAAAAAGAAAAATCCAATCCATGCAACAGAAACAAGAGATACAAATGAGAACCTACTCCCAAGCTTACGTAGGAAGTATGTTCCTACTAAAGTATCTTCCTACAATCGCCGAGAGAAATTCAAGAGCCAATTAGTTTGCAACATAAAGATGATTTTTCTCATCATCTCTGATAAAGAGTCAATCTTGCTCTTTCAGGGCCTACCCAATTCAAACCAATCCTCTCATCATCTCCGATTATGTGTCAATCTTGCTCTTTTTAAGTGTACCCACATTGAGTAGCCTTTGGCCTATGCAATTCAAACCAATTGTCTCATTTGTCTTTAGGGTGTACTTTCTCCACTTCTACCTTAGAAGGCCTTTGGACTCTGTAATTGTAGCCGTGTTAGAAATCTGACCTATGATCTGACTTTCTTTAGAAAAAAAGAACATTCTGTTTTGATGACCCAAATATATTCAGTTATAAAACTAAGTCCGTGGTGGCAAAAGTATAATAATTTCTAAAAGCTACAAACTAATTGAAATTATACAAGGAGTTATGCAACGAAAAAAAAAGACTCATGGAAATATGGACCATATGAAAACACCCAACAAAACACTCATTAAATTACCAAGTGAATGTACAAGAATGAGTAACCCATTATGGTATAAGTGTATATACAAGTAGAGGAAAACAAATCCTAAACAGGGTAAAAAGAACCCCAGTGGTGCTAAGTGTGTTCACATACATCAATACCGAAATATATCAAGAAATCCCCCCCTGTGAGTGATGTGGTGAACGTGCTCATGTATAGATTTTTGTAGGTGTAGCAAACTAGCATAACTTAGATGACAAAACCATGCATGCCAAAGTTTTGCATCCACGATAGCCTAAGAATCTTGCACTTTACATTTTGAATCATTCACAAATTTGGCATATGCTATGAGAGCTTATACAATGTTTTAATGTTTTGGTAGTGATTTGTGTGAGCACACTTAGGATCGTCAGGCCGCTTTTTTATCACTTTAGGAGGTTTTTGCCCCCTACATGTATATACACCTATAACCCTAATGGGTCACTTATCTTTGTATAGTCACTTGGTAATACATTTAGTATTGTGTGTTGTGTTCCAAGCTTCTTCTTCTTTCTCGTGTTGTTTACGTGCTTCCGCAGACACCAAACTCTAACAATTGGTATACGAGCAATTAGTTGTTACATCTAGGGCGTGATTGACACCACTCTAGTCATAGTCTCATAATCGCATGAAGTTTGTTCGGCTACTCAAGGTGATTAGGAGTTCAAAAGAGCTTCGTTCTACCATATCAAAATTTTGATCTCAGCTCGTTTCGGCATTTGAATGCACTTTCGCAATGCTTGTACAAGCAATTTTGTCCTTTTGTGCCAAGCTTATATACAAGTTTTGGTTCACTTGTACAAGTGCCTCAAAGCTTGCTATTGGTATAGTAGAGCTCAACAGAGTAATTATATCCAACTTTTTGAGATGTAGTTATTTTTCTACATTAGGGTATTTTAGTTAATGGTCATCATGGCTGAAAGAAATGACGTATTCCATATGTTGCCTATTGTGGACAAGTTGGATTGTACCAATTACCCATTATGGTCATATATTATGCATCATGTATTGGTCGCAAAAGGACTATGGAATATTGTGGAAGGCGTTGAAAAATGACCTAGTACTCTTGCAAATACAATTATTGAAGGTGATGTAGATATCATTGAAGATGAACATCTTTAAATTCTTGTTCGTGTTGGAGTTCCTATTGCACCTACTATAGAGCATCTTTGTTGGGATGGCACAGATGCTCAAGCACATGCATTGATAGCTTTGTCTATCAAACGTGCCATTACCCCTCATATTCGTTCTTGCAAAACAAGAAAGGATGCTTGGGATACACTTAGCACTTCATACCAGCCAAAAAATGAGGCTTGTGTTGCTTACATCCAAAAACAATCAGCGAGAGCATATGAATGAAGGAGATTCTATGGGTAGTTTTTTTACAAAGGTCAAAGATTTGAAGGAGCAGTTGATTTCTACAGTTGAAGTCTTGCCAGATAGTTCAATTCTGCAGACCACTCCTAATGGTCTTCCAGATTCATATCAAAGTTTTCTTCTCCTCTTCAATTGATGATGAAAGGCAATCCAAATGCCTTAACATTTGAGGACTCAGTCTCTATTTTATTGCACGAAGGCCAATATAGGCAAAGGAAGCCCATTATGCATGTTGTTGATCAAGCTTTCTTGGCTAGTCAAAAGAGCAAATGTGAATGGTGCTCATCTACAGTAAGCAAAATAGGCTAATTTTGCACAATGAAAAAGGGAAGACAAAGAGGAGAAGAAAAGAGAAAAGTAGACACCTTTCAAATATTGTAAAGGAAATGATCATGTCATAAAGAGTTATCCAAAACTATATACAAAAGAGGCAAAGAAGAAAGATGTTTGAATGGCTGTTGTGGAGGCATGTACACCCAAAATAGAGTCTACTAATCTTGTGCATAATGAGGAATGGGGATTTACTATTGTTTGTAGTCATGAACCATCTTCTCATGAATAGTATATGTCTGTAGAAGACTTAGATGTTCGGTACTTTGATAGTGGGGCAACCAGACATATTACCTTGCAACACAATTTCTTCAGTTCACTTGAGCCTACCTCTAGAGGGACTACTATCACATGTGACTACTACTGATGGTATTTCTTTGACATTGTCCTATGCTTTGTTTGTGCCACAAATCAAGAAAAATACATTATGAATTTGAGCAATAGCCAAGATCAGCTTGGTTGTCAAATTTGTTGATGACAGATGTAGGGTTCATGATTTGTCAAATGCCGATGTTATTATTGCTTCTAGCATTTTATGTTGTGGGCTTTATAAGCTCATAAACTATGCAAACTCTATGAATGATTCAGCATGCAAAGTTCACGATTCCTAGGCTATCTCACATGCAAAGCTTTGGCATGCATGCTTTGATCATCTAAACTTTTCTAGTTTGCTACACCTACAAAAATCAGAAATGGTGTCCTCTCATCACAAGAGTCATGCACCTAGTAAAAATGCCTTTGAAGGCTGTATTTTGGAAAAAATGCAACGTTCCTCCTTCCCAAAAGATGGTTCAATATCAGCTACTCAAAAATTACAGATTGCTCATAGTCATGTCTATGATCCTATGCAGATAGCTTCTTTTGGGATCTACCTTTACTTCGTGACTTTTATTGATGAATTTTCCAAACATTGAAAGCAAAGACTGAAGTTTTTATGTACTTCAAAGAGTTTTTGGTTTAGACTGAGAATTTGTCAGCCTGTAAAATGGGCACACTCCATTCTGATCGAGGGGACTTCTCTTCTCATTTTAATGCATTTCTCATTATAAGTCGAATAAAACATTAGTGTAGGGTTTCATATAAACCGCAATAGGATGGAGTTGCTTAAATAAAGAGCATGTCTCACATGGAGGTGGTGAGGTTTATGGTAAAAAATGAAGCTTTACCACATAGCTTGGAGCTTCAGGTTGTTATGTGTGTAGCATGTTTACTCTAGAGGTGTGCCACCAAAGCATTGCAGTCTATCACTCCATATGAGGCTTGGCATGGTTGCAAGCCATCATTTCCTCATCTGTGTGTCTTTGGTTGTTTGGCATATGCATTACTACCTCAACAACAATGCAAAAAATTGGATGATAAAGTAGTGAATGTATGTTTGTTAGGTACAGCTCTGAAAGCAAGGCTATTAGCTGTATCATTCACAGACTAAACGCATTTTGGTTAGTTGTGATGTTGTTTTTCGTGGAAGATGCAATTCAGCCATTACTTTCATGTACTAAGGAGACATCGATTAGCTCCAAAAATGCATATGACACCTTGTTGCCTCTTTTTATAGGTGGACAATCAAGTGCTAGTCCAAATGAGGCAATTTCTTAGCCATATGAGTAGGTTTATGCATTGCTCAGGTGTCAAGCATTGGTAAGCGGTTAAGCACATCTTTCACTAGTTTAGTGATACCCGGCTACTTTGATTGTTTTGGCCCAAGGAGGGATCAGTACCGCCACTTTACATGTTTTTCCAGACTTTGACTAGGCTCTTTGCTATGACACATGTGTGTCCATTAGTGGTTTTTGCTCATGCTTGGAAACTCATGCATATCTTGATTGAGCAAGAAGCATCCTATTGTGGCCACTTCTAGTTGTGATGTTTACTATAGTGAAGCTTTCACAATTACTATTGAGTATGCGTGGCTCAAACACCTTTTGTCTGATTTGGTTGTTGGTCAGTCTTCTTCGTCCACCATCTTTAGTGAGCGTCAGAGTGCATGGAAATTGCAAGGAACTCATTGTTTCATGATCACATAAAGCGCATTGAGGTGCATTATCATTATGTCAGGGAGAGTTTCTCTGCTATGGAGATTATTTCAGCATATGTACCCGCATAGCAGAACATTGAAGACCTTTTCACAAAGGTTCTGTCTCTCAAGAAGTTTGAAGCTTTCTACAAAGCTTTGGGCTTACTTCCTTTTGTGGATTGATCTCTTTCCACATAGTTTGGCACTTTCTTATACATGATTGCCAACTCCTTGTTCATCGCATCACTCCCTAGGTGGATTTGTTGATATATTTTTGTAGTGATATGTGTGAACACACTTAGAATGCCGGGTGTAGAGGAGGTACTGGGGTATCTACTTTTAACAGGAGCATGCAGCAAGCATTCCAGTACTTCACCTACTCAAGGGAGGTTCTCCTTAGGGAAATATACCCTTTAACACTTTTGTGAGCAGGCAGATATCAATGATTGCACAGAGTTGTGAATACTCAAGAAAATATTAATGACAAAATGACAATAATGAAAGACCAACCACTCCTTAGTTTGAATCAGATGATTACAACATAGACAAAAGAGATGCTCAAAAGTTTATGCTCTGGGATAACATGCCACTCCAGAACTTAACAGACTTGCTTCTAAGGGAAACAGCACGAAATACCAATGACTCACACTGAATGACAGAACCAAGCCACTCTCTTCACACTATAATGCTATTAGCCCTCACTGGGAAGCCCATGCTCTGTATCCTCACCATAGAGTGACTTCCTACAGTAGGCTTGAAGCCACAAAGTGCAAAGAGAGGACCTCTGTACATACGTATGTAAATGTGTATATCTGAATGTATCAAATGAACACAAATCCATTGCTTTTATAGGCTCAAATAGGCCAAGAGGGCCTTGCCAATTTCTCACATCCACTGATCATGTGCTGATTGAATGCCCAAAATTGGAGGGGTAGATCAAATATGCCACCAATCTTGAATTGGATCCTCAAAAATATGCAGTCGTTATGAATGGTTGGCGGCAACAGTCATTTCTCCACTTTCACTTTTACCACTTACATCTTTACTGTCACTTTTGAATGCAAGCTGAGATCCTCATTTTGTGCCGCTCGTGATATTTGAATGACCTTGAGAAGCACATCCTTCACCTAATTTTGGTAGTAGCTTTTGATCCTTCATATTAAGTGGGCGGTATGGGAGGTGAGTTGTGGGGAGTTGAGAGAGATTATGGGGTTTGTGGAGGGTTGTGGAGGGGTGTGGAGTTGTGTGCAGTTGCGTGGGGTTTGTGGGGTTTGTTGTTTGGGTGAGAATAGGGGTGAGTTATGGGAAGTTGTGGGGGTTTTTGGGGTGTGGTAAAAAATTGATCCAAGATTTCAAAGTTATTATTGCACCATTGGAAATTACTCGTGGAGAGCTTTCCAACCATATATAACACTATAGGGTTTGGTTGAGAAATGAATCTCCAAATGTCCATCCAAACTGTATAAGAGCCTTATGTAAGGTCGTGGAAATGTGGGATTTATGGGGTTTGTGGGGGGTTGTTGAGTGGTGGAGGGCTGTGGGGTGGTGGTGGTGTGGTGGAGGGCTGTGGGGTGGTGGTGGTGTGGTGGAGGGCTGTGTGGGTGGTGTGGAGTGGTGGAGGTCTATGGGGTGGTGTGGAGTGGTGGAGGGCCGTGGGGTGGTGGTGGTGTGGTGGAGGGTTGTGGGGTGGTGTGGAGTGGTGGAGGGCTGTGGGGTGGTGGTGGTGTGGTGGAGGGCTGTGGTGGTGGTGTGGAGTGGTGGAGGGCTGTGGGGTGGTGTGGAGTGGTGGAGAGTCATGGGGTGGTGGTGGTGTGGTGGAGGGCTGTGGGGTGCTGTGGAGTGGTGGAGGGCTGTGGGGTGGTGGTGTGGTGGAGAGCTGTGGGGTGGTGGTGGTGTGGTGGAGGGTTGTGGTGGTGGTGTGGAGTCGTGGAGGGCTGTGGGGTGGTGGTGGTGTGGAGTGGTGGAGGGTTGTGGGGTGGTGGTGGTGTGGAGTGGTGAAGGGCTGTGGGGTGGTGGTGGTGTGGAGTGGTGAAGGGTTGTGGGGTGGTGGTGGTGTGGAGTGGTGGAGGGTTGTGGGGTGGTGGTGGTGTGGTGGAGAGCTCTGGGGTGGTGGTGGTGTGGTGGAGGGCTGTGGGGTGGTGGTAATGTGGTGGAGGGCTGTGGTGGTGGTGTGGAGTGGTGGAGGGCTGTGGGATGGTGGTGGTGTGGCATGGTGGAGGGTTGTGGGGTGGTGGTGGTGTGGAGTGGTGGAGGGCTGTGGGGTGGTGGTGGTGTGGAGTGGTGGAGGGCTGTGGGGTGGTGGTGGTGTGGTGGAGGGCTGTGGGGTGGTGGTGGTGTGGAGTGGTGGAGGGCTGTGGGGTGGTGGTGGTGTGGTGGAGGGCTATGGGGTGGTGGTGGTGTGGAGTGGTGGAGGGCTGTGGGGTGGTGGTGGTGTGGAGTGGTGGAGGGCTGTGGGGTGGTGGTGGTGTGGAGTGGTGGAGGGCTGTGGGGTAGTGGTGGTGTGGTGGAGGGCCGTGGGGTGAGTGGTGGAGGGCTTGTGGGGTGGTGGTGGAAAAGAGGAGGGCTGGTGGAGTTGGAGGGGGTCGAGGTGATGGTGGGGGCCGCGAGGGTGGTGGGGGAAAAGAGGAGGGGACAGTGTGGTTGGAGGGGGTCGGGGTGAGGGTGGGGCCGCAGGGGTGGTGGGGGAAAACAGGAGGGCTGGTGAAGTTGGAGGGGGTCGAGGTGATGGTGGGGGCCACGGGGGTGGTGGGGGATAAGAGGAGGGGAGGGTGGGGTTGGAGGGGTCGAGGTGATGGTGGGGGCGACGAGGGGACAGTGGGGTTAGAGGGGGTCGGGGTGAGGGTGGGGCTGCAGGGGTGGTGGGGGAAAACAGGAGGGTTGGTGGAGGTGGATTGTGTCGAGGTGATGGTGGGGGCCGCGTGGGTGGTGGGGGAAAAGAGGAGGGGACGGTGGGGTTGGAGGGGTAGAGGGGATGGTGGGAAAGAGGGAAATGCCATGATACAGACCCCCACATTAAGTCTTTGCACCATCCCGATGCAATTCCCGAAGCTAAAAACAAGATAGTGAAGGAAGTTCTTCCTGCTTGACTTAACTCAGATAATCCTTCACCCTAGAGAAATAAATAAATTAATAAAAAAATAATAATATATATATATTTTTTTGTAATGTTTTTTTTCTTTTTTTTTAATTTTTTTTTTTACACTTTTTTTTCATAATAAACTGCAATCACTAAATGAAATACACTAGGTACGGTGAATGAAATGCTTCCAATTTACCTTAATTCAGGTACTTCTTCACCCTGGAAATATTGACCATGGGTATCCTCTTACCGTGCAAATCCTCCAGATGTACTGCTCCATGAGGTAATACCTTTACCACTGTGTAAGGTCCTATCCATTTGGGTGCCAGTTTGGTTGGAATTGTTGGGACTTGATGCACTAAAACCATGGATCCTTCCGAAACTTCATTAGACCTCAGATACCTGTCATGCAGTCTTTTGCGCTCTTCTTGTGTTACCTGAACTTTTTACATTGCTCCTTCTCTATATCCTTCTCTCAATGGGAGGTTCAATTCCAATGGTTTTAGTTCCCATTTCCTTTTTGATAATGACTTCAAATGGGGCCAATGCCTCTTTTCCATATACTAAGCGAAATGGACTCTCACCAGTGGTTCCCCTTCTTGTAGTTCTGAAAGCCCAAATTGCACCGATCAATGCTTGTGGCCAAAATCTTTGATGATCAAAAGATAATTTGCGCAGCAACCCGATCAAAATCTTATTGGAGCTCTCTGCTTGCCCATTTGCCCTTGGATAGTAGGCACAAGATTTTTTATGGAAGACCTTGTACCTGTCAAATATAAATTGGAGCAGCTGATTTACAAAATGTGTTCCCCTATCACTAGTGATTTCCAGTGGGCAACCAAATCTTGAGAAAATACGTTTATACAAGAACTTAGCTACCGTTAATGCCGTGCAGTCCAAAGTAGCTTTAGCCTCTATCCATTTAGTTGCATAACATTTGGCCATCAAAATATACTTCTTACCTCCAGGTTGGGCACTTGGACTAATTGGTCCTATGAAATCAAGACCCCAGCGTTCAAATGGGAGCCATCCTGTAGATATGACTAATGGTTGGAAATTCAATCTGGTTGGCATAGCAGCACACCTCTGGCACATGTGGCATTCTTTAGCAAACTTGATCACATCCTTGTAAATATGAGGCCACCATAGACCCTTGTGGATAATTCTATGAGCCAGTTCTTCCCCCTTTAGATGCCCTTCACTATGTGCTGCCTCGAGCAAAGGGGTTATCTCCTCTAGATAAACATACTTTCTCAGGATATCATCTTGAAAATATCTATATAAATTCCCATTTATGAGTGAGTACGCCTTAGTTTTCAGGAGTAATCTTCTTTTTTCTATAGCTGTCAAATGCTCTGGGACTTTTCCAGTAGTAAGAAAATGGAGAATTCTATCATACCAATCAGTCTGAATTGCCACTAGGAAGAGATTAGTATCCACCAGCTCATCATTAATACCTGTTGCCTTTTTGCTCATTGTAGTCATGGACACTTGATCTGCCATATAGTGCTCTCTTCCTAGCTTAATATGAATATCAAAGTTAAATTCTTGGAACAGGAGTAACCATCTCCAAACCCTTCTAGCCACTCTAGACTTGTTTATCAAGTACTTTAAAGGGTGATGGTCGGATATGACTATAAAATGTACACCAAGAAGGTAATGCAGAAACTTCTGAAGAGCAAGTACAATAGCCAAGCCTTCCCTTTCGGTCGTACTGTAGTTCCTTTCTGCTTGGGTGAGTAGTCTGCTGGCGTAGGAGATAGGTCTATCAACCTTGTGTGATGATGGTTGAGCTAGAACTACACCAACAGCATGAAGGCTGGCATCTGTATGCACATGAAACTCTAATGACCAATTAGGAACACTTAAAAGTGGAGCAGTACATAACCTCATTTTCAGTTCAGTAAATGCTTTCTCAGCTTCAGCACTCTATGAGAAAGGGACCTTTTTACTGGTAAGCCTTGACGAGGGCTTAGCTATTTTTTAGTACATTTGTATGAACCTTCTATGGTATCCTGCATGACCCAAAAAACTTTGCACTTCCTTTGGGCTTTGTGGAATAGGCATGGAAAGGATAGTAGTAACCTTTGCAAGATCCACCGTTATCCCTTCAGCAGATATTATGTGACCGAGAAGAGTGCCCCTAGTGACCAAAAAGTGGCAGTTAGCAAGATTTAACTTCAAACCTGTTCTAAGACATTGCTCAAAGATTTCTTTTAGATTTTCCAAATGGTCATGGAAATCTTGAATGGCTTCTCTTTTATCTGTGCCCGAAAATACTGAAAAGTTATCCATGAAAATGCGTACAAAGGTTGTCAACCATTTGCCCAATATCAGATACATTGTTCTATTAAATGAAGCTGGTGCACTCTTCAAACCAAAAGCCATGCGGGTATAAACATAAGTGCCCCATGGAGTAACAAATGTTGTTTTGTCACTATCATCAGGATGAATCACTATCTGATTGTAGCCACTAAAACCATCCAAGAAGCTATACAAAGTGTGACCGGCTACTTCCTCAAGTACTTGCTCTGAAAAGGGCTGAGGAAATCCATCTTGAACAGTCACTTTATTTAAGGCACGAAAATCAACACAAACTCTTATCTTTCCACTATTTTTCTTGGGTACAATAACCATAGAAGAAAGCCACCTTGAATGTTCTACTGGAACAATTATACCTGCTTCTTCTAGTTTTGTAACTTCCAACTTTACCGCCTCTGCATATTTTGGACTGAGTCGATACGGCCTACTTCTTGCAGGCGCGGCTCCCTCAACTAAGGGTATTCTGTGTAATCCGAGCTCCTTTGGTATCCCTGTTAGATGTTTGTAGGACCATGCGAAGACATTTTTATAAGCAAAAAGTAAAGAAGTTACCTTCTGTAGTAAACGAGAATAATGCCATAGCCAAGAGGCTAAATGGACTACTTGAGGGTTCTCTTCATCCCCTACATTTACTTCTTGAACGAGTGTTTCAGGACTAGTCTTGTTTGAGAAATCATCTCCATTGTATGCGGGAGTGGACTTTAACTTATATTCTGCAATATGTTCCCTGGTCCATCCTTGAGGTATATCCGAAAAAGGAAGGTCTTATCTGCACTCCGGCTCATCACTTTCCGTCCTGGGTACTTCTATATTTTTTGCCTCTTCAAAGTTTGTATTCTCCTGCAAACTCTCATTCTCCAACTCCTTGTGATCTTCATGGCCTTTTCCTGCAACTCCTTCATCTGTAACTTCTTCTTCTATTTCACTGATTTCCACTGTGCAACACTCTGCACTTTCCATCATCCAATTCAATAATGTATCTTCTTCTTGGGGTAGAGAGGGCATTACCTGAGTGTGCATAGTATACCCAGTAGTTTTCCCTGAGTCAAATCCTTCTTCCAAATGTAGTTGTAGTTGGCTATTGGTGCTTGTTAAAATCCATAGTTTGTTTTTTCCCCAATCTTGCAAAGCTTTTGCTTGCCTTAGCCAAGGTCTCCCAAGGAGTAAAGGGTAAGAAGTCTCCTATGGAAGTGCAATATTAACAAAATCTAGAACAAAGTGGCAACCTTGTACTATCATCAGTACCTTTTCAATAATGCCAAGAGGCGCAACTCGATGTTGATCTGCTAGTGTAACTTTGAATGGTGCCATCTTGGTGGGGTTCAAATGCAGTTTCTTCATTGTGAAATCTGGCATCAAATTGATACCAGAGCCTCCATCTATGATCACACCTGTGAGAGCTTCATCCTCTATACAAACAGATAATCTTGAGCTTTGGTAGTCTGCTAAGGGTGCAGGGGGAAAATCAACCATGAAACCATCTATAGTGGGTGATTGGATCAAGTGAGCAGAGTGAATAATCTTCAATAAGTCACTTCTTATTTTTGAATCCATCCTTATACGTTTGTACAGACTAACCTTGTGATGAATACCTTTCAAGATCTGTTCAATGTTTACCTCATGAGTGTCTTCTTGTAGACTTGTTGGTTGGTCCCTTAGAGAAGTAGCCATCCTTTCATAAGCTCCTTCAATTTTTGCTTGGCCCTTCCACCGAGTCTTCTTTTCCTCTTCTTTATCCTGGACTCCCTCTTGTTCCTCTCTATGGGTTGCTGCCGCTTGTCTCGCTCTAGTCATTATGGGCATTGAAGAAGATGAAACAACATAAGACTGAGTGGTCATACCTTCTTCTTGTGGAGAGACTGCAATCATGTGGATTGGAGCAGGACAACTTCTTGGGCAGTCTTTGGTATAGTGATCCTTAGCCTCTGGACAATGTTGACAAGGAGGTGTATCTTATGGAAGGGAACACGTATTTTGCATAATATGGCCATACTCACCACATCGATAACACATCAACGGCCTATTATATCTAGGCTTTATAGGCCGATTCTCCTCCCTATTAGGTGCATTTGAAGTACTAGCATAATACGAATCCAAAGCTTGAGGGTTACCTCGTTGCTGTGTACCCTTGAGGTAGTAACAGTCTCTAGCTTCATGACCATCCTTTCCACAAAATTGACAGCTTACCTTGTTAGTGCAATTAGCATTGGAATGTCCATTGTTGTTACATATTGTACACCAAATCTGCCTTCTTATATCCTGAGTGGTCCGCAAATCTTCTAACTCACGGCGAAGTTGGGTTACTTCATCGTCAGTGCGACGTAGTGGTGGCAAGACCTTCTCTTCTTGTGCCGCAGGGGTGGTTGGGGAAAATAGGAGGGCTGGTGAAGTGTGAGGTGGTCGAGGTGATGGTGGGGGCCGCGAGGGGACAGTGGGGTTGGAGGGGGTCGGGGTGAGGGTGGGGCCGCAGGGGTGGTGGGGGAAAACAGGAGGGCTGGTGGAGTTGGAGGGGGTCGAGGTGATGGTGGGGGCCACAGGGGTGGTGGGGGAAAAGAGGAGGGGATGGTGGGGCTGGAGGGGTCGAGGGGATGGTGGGAGAGAGGGAAATGCGGCGATACACCGGGGCACTTTCTTCCCTCTATAGGGGTTCGTTTTCCCATGGATTGTATATAGACTTATAACCCTAGCGGGTCAATTATCTTTGTACAATCACTTGTTAATACATTCACTCTTGTATGTTGTGTTCAAAGCTTCCTCTTCTTCCTTGTGTTGTTTGTGTGCTTCCATAGACATCCTCCAACATACAACCCATGACATAAGATTCCAGAAGCAATTATAACATCACCATTTCACAAATCATGGATTGTACATATGTCATCAACAGATTTGACAACCAAGACTATCCTTGCCAATGTGAAAAGTGACAAGAGATCTTTCTTGATCCCTGGGATGAACAAAGCATGTGAAAATATGAAAGAACTATCATTAGTACTAAAAATGATCTTCTCAAATCCTATTACAAGATAAGCGGAGTTGTTAGCTCATGTGACACTATTCCCTATAGGGGAAGGTTCATGTAAACTAAAGAAAGTGCACTCGACTTTATATGTTTGGTTGCACCACTAGGCTCATGAGAGGATGGTTCATAGCTTCATACAGTATTAAATGCCCATAATTCATTTTGACAAGATAAGTAGACTCTCTTTTAAGTGTATAGGCCTCTACAACAACCACTCTATCCTCTTTCTTCTTTGCATCTTTTGCAGCTAGTTTTGGACAACTCATTATGAAATGATGATTTCCCTCAACGTAATTGCAAAATTATTTTTAGTTTTCTATTTTCTTCTCTTCTTTTTCTTTGTTCTTCACATGTGCAACATTAACAAATTTCTATTTACTAGTAGATGAGCTCCATTTATCTTTTCCCTTCTAACTAGCTAAGAAAGCTTGATCTACAACATGCATGATACACTTATTATGCCTTGAACTATCTTCCTACAACAAAACAAAGAGTAGCAGTACAACATATGAGGGGCATACTGACGCTGCATATACCGACTGTCACAGTCGGCGTCCGTATGGGCCTTAGAAAATGTCACTTAGAGATACCGATGGTCAAGTGACTGTCGGTATGACCGTTTTAAACGGATCGTCGGTGTGGCCCGCAGCCATCGGTATAGGCGTCGATATAGGCGTTGGTATGAGCGTCGATAAATGCGTCGGTAATTTACTGGGATCTACCGACGCTCATACCGGCACCTATACCGGCGGCGAGTTTTAAACATACCGCGAACCGGAGAGCAAAACTTCACATTTTTGTGCATGTTTGAATATTGTTGGTCTTCTGTCGAACTTGCACGCGCGAACCAAACCCGCATTGTCTTGTGCATGCACATACACAGAGATCTCTCTCTCTACACACACATACACTCTCTCTCCGCTTAGATCTCACATCTTGGTAAGTGTTGCGCGTAGTATTAGCATTTGTGTTTCTCTATGCTTTAGGTTTTTTAATTTCTCTTTTCTTCGATTTTGTAGAAGTTCTTTGGCATCGATTGTTCGGAATTGGACGATAGACGACATACATTACGCTTTGACGACAATGATCCAAAAGAGGGGCATACTTGTAAGTGATTTTTTCATTCTTTATTGATAGAGAGAGAAGGAGAGAGAGAAAAAGAGAGAGAGAGAGAGAGAGAGAGAGAGAGAGATGTACACACATGCATACATACACACATACATGTACATAGATGCATACATACACACATGCATGCTTACATACGCACACCTATACACACATGCATGCTTACATACACACACACATATACACACATGCATGCATATACACACATATAAATTTACACACATGCATACACACATACAAACACACACATATGTACACATATGCATACATACACATACACACACACATACACACATACATACACATATATACACACATATACATACATGCATGCATACATACACACACATATACACACATGCATGCATACACACATATACACATATGCACACATTCATACATACACACACATGCATACACACATACATACACACACATATATACACATATGCATACATACACACACACACACATATACACACATACATATATACACACATATACATTCACACACACACATATACACACATGCATGTATACATACACACATATACACACATGCATGTATACATACACACACATACACACACATGTATACACATGCATACACATACACACACATGCATGCATGCATACATACACACGTACACACACATGCACACACATGCATGTCTACATACACACATACACATACACACACATGTATACACATGCATACATACACAGGCACACATGTACACATGCATACATACACACACATATATGCACACATGCATACATACACACATATAATGCTAGTTTTATTTTGAAGTTTTTTTTTTTACATCAAATATATAAAAATAGGATTAGGGTTTTTATGCTATTTACACATACATACACATACACATATAATATATATATACATGTATATACACATGTATACAGAAATATACATATTTTATGTTTAGATATTTAAGATTAGGGTTTTAGGGTTTAGGCATACATATCACTCAATCATATTTATATTAAAAAAAATATAGAGAAAAATAAGAAAAAAAATCTGAATACATAAATAAATATATATATATAAAATATGATTAGGGTTTTAGGATTAGGGGTTTAGATTTTGATAGGTATTTAAGTATTTAGGTTTTAGTATTTCAGATTTAAGTCTAAGTCTTTCTGATTAGGGTTTTAGGGTTTTAATACGTAGATAACATATACACAAACACACATATACATATAATACATTCATACATGTAGATACACATGCATAAAAACATATACATATTTTAGATTTGAATCTTTAAAATTAGGCTTTTAGGGTTTTAACACCTACATAACATATATGCACACATACACATACACATATAATACATATATACATGTATATACACATGTATACAAAAATATACATATTTTAGGTCTAGATCTTTAAGATTAGGGTTTTAGGGTTTAGACATACATATAACTCAATTATATTTATATTAAGGAAAAATATAGAAAAAATAAGAAAAAAAATCTGAATATATAAATAAATATATATTTATAAAATATCACTAGGTTTTTAGGATTAGGGGTTTAGATTTTTATTGGTGGTTAAGTATTTAGGTTTTAGTATTTCAGATTTAAGTCTAAATATTTAAAACTAGGGTTTTAGGCTTTTAACACCTACATAACATATATACAAACATACACATACACATATAATACATATATACATGTAGATACACATGCATACAAAAATATACATATTTTGGATCTAGAATTTTAAGATTAGGGTTTTAATTAAATATATAAAATTAAATATATAAAATTAAATATATAAAAATAGGATTACGTAAGAAAAAAATCTGAAAAACAAAATATATATATATATATATATATATATATATATATATATATATATATATATATATATATATATATATATATATATATATATATATATATATATATATACATGTATATACACATGTATACAAAAATATACATATTTTAGGTCTAGATATTTAAGATTAGCGTTTTAGGGTTTAGGCATACATATCACTCAATTATAGTTATATTAAGAAAAAATATAGAGAAAAATAAGAAATAAAATCTGAATACATAAATAAATATATATATAAAATATGATTAGGGTTTTAGGATTAGGGGTTTAGATTTTGATAGGTGTTTAAGTATTTAGGTTTTAGTATTTTAGATTTAAATCTAAATATTTAAAATTAGGTTTTTAGGGTTTTAACACCTACATAATATATATACACACATACACATACACATATAATACATATATAAATGTAGATACACAGGCATACAAAAATATACATATTTTAGATCTAGAATTTTAAGATTAGGTATTTAATTAAATATATATAATTAAATAAATAAAATTAAATATATAAAAATAGGATTACCTAAGAGAATATATAAGTAAATATATATATAAAATATATATATATATATATATATATATATATGTATATATATATATATATATATATATATATATATATATATATATATATATATATATATATATATATATATATATATATATATATATATATATATATATATATATATATATATATATATATATACATAAATATACATATTTAAGGTCTAGATATTTAAGATTAGGGTTTTAGGGTTTAGGCATACATATCACTCAATTATAGTTATATTAATAAAAAATATAGAGAAAAATAAGAAAAAAAAATTGAATACATAAATAAATATATATATAAAATATGATTAGGGTTTTAGGATTAGGGGTTTAGATTTTGATAGGTGTTTAAGTATTTAGGTTTTAGTATTTCAGATTTAAGTCTAAGTCTTTCTGATTGGGGTTTTAGGGTTTTAATACGTAGATAACTGTTGGAGATAGACGTCTACGGAAGCACGCGAACAACACAAGGAAGAAGAAGAAGCTTGGAGCACAAACACACAATACTGAATGTATTACTAGAGAATGTACAAAGATGAGTAGCCCATTAGGGCAATAGGCGTATATACAAGCTGGGGGAAAAAACCTCCTAAAGAGGGAAAAAAGTGCCCCGGCGGTCCTAGAGTGTTCACACACATCACTACCTAAATATATCAACAAATCCCCCCTGGAAGTGATGCGGTGCTCATGTATAAGAAAGTGCCAAGCTATGTGGAAATCACTCCACAAAAGGAAGTAAGCCCAAAGCTTTGCGAAAAGCTTCAAACTTCTCCCTAGGCAGAGCCTTCGTGAAAAGGTCTGCAATGTTCTCCTGCATGGGCACATATGCCAAGCTGATCTCCCCATCAGAGAACCTCTCCCTGACATAGTGATAATGCACCTCAATGTGCTTAGTGCGAGCATGGAACACAGGGTTCCTCGCAACTGCCAATGACTGTCAGTGAAGATGGTGGTGGCAGAAGACTGGCCAACACCCAAATCAGCCATAAGGCGTCTGAGCCACACACACTCAACAGTCGCTATGAAAGCTGCCCTATACTTAGCCTCACAACTGGAAGTGGCCACAGTAGGCTGCTTCTTGCTCAACCAAGATATACATGAGCTACCAAGCATGAAGCAAAAACCACTGGTGGACACACGAGTATCATAGCAACCAGCCCAATCAGAATCAAAAAAAGCATTCAAATCTGGCGGTAGTGATCCCCCCTTGGGATAAAACAACCCAAGTAGCCAAGTACCACTCAAGTAGCGAAAGATGCGCTTAACCGCTTTCCAAGAGTGACTCCTGGGCAATGCATAAACCTGCTCATCTGTGAGACAGCAAACTGAATATCTGGCCGAGTAATGCATAAGTAAATCAAGCATCCAACAGCCTCCTGATAGAGTACAGCATCAAATGCATCTCCAGCATCATGAAGACTCAATCTTTTAAACCTGTCTCCATAGGAGTGGCAATAGGCTTAAAGTCTTCAAGGCCAAAACACTGCAATAATGTGTCAATATATTTCGTTTGACACAAAGCCATTCCACCATCAACTTGCATAAAATGAATGCCCAAATAGTGATGCAAATGCCCCAAATCAGACATCTCAAATGAGGCATGCAAATCAGCCTTAAAATCAGCAATATGTGTCTCAATAGGACCAGTGAGGAGCATGTCATCAACATAGACAACAATGATCAGAAGCACATCATTAGCACGTTTAACATATAAGGTGCTTTCAGTTGGACTGTTCTCAAAACCATGTGCAAGCAGATAGGCATGTATCTTCTCATACTAAGCACGTGGTGCTTGCTTTAAACCATATAATTCCTTCTTTAACCTGCAAACCTGGTTTTCATGCCCTTTCTGCACAAAGCCACGGGGCTGAAAAACATACACTTCTTCATGCAAGTCACCATTCAGAAATGCTGTTTTAATGTCCAATTGATGTACATTCCAACCATAATGGGCTGCAAGTGCACAAATGCTCCGAACAGTAGTTATACGGCATGTAGGTGCAAAGGTCTTATCAAAATCAATGCCTCTTTCCTGTGCATAACCCTTTGCAATAAGCCTAGCCTTATACCTATCAACTGTACCATCAGATTTACGCTTCAGCTTGTATACCCACTTAGTGCCAATGGCCTTCTTGCCAGGAGGCAAGTCACGTAAAGACCATGTACCATTCTTCATTATAGCATCATATTCAGATTGCATAGCAGCCATCCAATTTTGTGAATTTTGTGCTTCATCAAAAGAAACAGGCTCATTCTCATCACAGAGACTAGATGCAGCCATAGCATAACAATCTGATGCAAAGGAGGCACTATGAGAGCCTGAACGAGTACGATATGACAAAGGTGCATATAATTTGCTATCACACAAAGTCTGCACAAGCCATTTTGGCATAGTTTTTGCCTGCTCAATATCAGCTCTCTCATCAACAAGTGCATCATGTAAATCTGCATCAGAAATGGAATGATCTGCATCATCATATGAAACCTGCAAAGGTTGAGAAGTTGCCTCATTAGGACCAGCACTAGCTTGTCCACCTGTAAAAAGAGGCATCAAAGTATCATACATGTCTTTGGAGCTAAGAGATGTCAGCATCTTCCACAAAGACAACATCACGGCCACGCAGAATGCGTTTAGTCTGTGGATGATACAGACGATAGCCTTTACTTTCAGAACTGTACCCAACAAAAATGAGCAAAAACACGCAGATGAGCAACAGATGGCTTGCGGTCATGCCAAGCCTCATATGGAGTGATAGACTGCAACGCTTTAGTGGGACACCGTTCAGTACATATGCTGCACACATGACAGCCTCAAGCCAGAAACTATGTGGTAAAGCCTGACTTTTGACCATGCACCTCTCCATCTCCATGAGTGACCTATTCTTTCATCCAGCAACTCCATTCTGTTGAGGTGTATACGGCAGTGTACACTGGTGTTTTATCCCACGTTCAGCCAGAAATGCATTAAAATCTGAAGACATATATTCCCCCCCTCGATCAGAATGGAGGGTGCCCATTTTACATGCTGATAGATTTTCAGCCAAAACCAAAAACTTTTTGAAGCACATGAACACTTCGGACTTTGCTTTGAGTGGATATACCCATGCATGCATGGAAAAATCATCAATGAAAGTCACGAAGTAAAGATAATTTCCAAAAGAGGGTGTCTGCATAGGACCACAAACATCACTATATACAAGCTGCAATTTCTGCATAGCCCGAACTGAACCATCTTTTGGAAAGGAAGAACGTTGCATTTTGCCCAAAATACAGCCTTCACAAACATGTTTTCCAGGTGCCTCAAGTTTGGGCAAAGAGGACACCATTTCAGATTTCTGCAGGCGTAACAAACTAGCAAAATTCAAATGACCAAAGCGTGCATGCCAAAGCTTTGCATCTGACATAGCCTGAGAATCATGAACTACACATGCCGAGTCATTCACAGTTCTTTATAATATGATCATTTCCTTTACAGTACTTGTAGAACAATTTCTGCTTTTCTGATTTCTTCTCATCTTTATCCTGGTTCTTTGATTGTGCAGCATTTGCAGATTTCTGCTTACTAGTAGAAGAGCTCCATTTTCCTTTGCCCTTCTCACTAGCCAAGAGAGCTTGATCTACAACACGCATAATGGACTTGTTCTGCCTGGACTGATCTTCCTGCAATAGAACAGAGACTAATTCCTCAAATGACAAGGCATTCGGATTGGCTTTGATCATCAACCAAAGAGTAGAGGCAAAACTCTGATATGAATCAGGAAGACCATTCAGAACGGTCTACACAAGTGAGCTATCTAGTATAACCTCATCAGCGAAAATCAATTATTCCTTTAGGTCTTTGATCTTTGTAAGAAAACTGTCCATAGAATCACCTTCATTCATGTGCTCACTCTCCAACTGTTTTCGGAGGTAAGCAACACGAGCCTCATTCCTAGCCTGGTACAAAGTGGTAAGTGTATCCCAAGCATCCTTTGCTGTTCTGCAAGAGCGAATGTGAGGAATAATGGCACGTTTGACAGACAAAGCTATCAATGCATGTGCCTCGGCATCTCTGCCATCCCAACGAATCTGCTCTCCAGTAGGTGCAACAGAAACAGCAGCACGAACAGGAATCTGCGGAATATCATCTTCGACACCATCTTCATCAGCTCCAACACCTGTATTTGCAGTACCTATCGTTACAGGTGTAACATGACGTCTTTCAACACCCTGCACAATGTTCCACAATCCTTTTGCAACCAGTACATGTCGCATCATATAAGCCCATAATAATTAGTTGGTACCATCCAACTTATCCTCAACAACCAACATATAGAATACATCACTACTTTCAGCCATGGTCGGTGACTAAAATACCTTGATGCAGAAAATTGACTGTATCTCAAAAAAAGTTGAACGGAACTACCCAAACGAGTTCTGCTAGACCTGTAGCAGACTTCGAGACGCTTAAACTCGCGAACAAAAACTGGTATATACCTTTGGCACAAAAGCACGAAATAGCCTGCACAAGCGCTGCAATAGTGCGTTCGGAGGCCGAAACGAGCTCAGATCGCGATTTCGAAACCACAAAGCGAAGATGTTTGGATCTCAGAAACACCCTGAGTATGCTCACCAAATTTCGTGCGAATCTGAGACTGCAAACGGAGGAGTGTCGACGGCACCCTAGAAGAAGCGACGACCTGCTCTGATACCAATTGTTGGAGATAGACGTCTACGAAAGCACGCAAACAGCACAAGGAAGAAGAAGAAGCTTGGAGCACAAACACACAATACTGAACGTATTACTAGAGAATGTACAAAGATGAGTAGCCCATTAGGGCAATAGGCGTATATACAAGCCGAGGGAAAAAAACCTCCTAAAGAGGGAAAAACGTGCCCCGGCGGTCCTAGAGTGTTCACACACATCACTACCTACATATATCAACAATAACATATATACACAAACACACATATACATATAAAACATACATACATGTAGATACACATGCATACAAAAATATACATATTTTAGATTTAAATCTTTAAGATTAGGGTTTTAGGGTTTTAACAGCTACATAACATATATGCACACATACACATACACATATAATACATATATACATGTATATACACATGTATACAGAAATATACATATTTTAGGTCTAGATCTTTAAGATTAGGGTTTTAGGGTTTAGACATACATATAACTCAGTTATATTTATATTCTGGAAAAATATAGAGAAAACTAAGAAAAAAAATCTGAATATATAAATAAATATATATATATAATATGATTAGGGTTTTAGGATTAGGGGTTTAGATTTTTATTGGTGGTTAAGTATTTAGGTTTTAGTATTTCAGATTTAAGTCTAAATCTTTAAAACTAGGGTTTTAGGGTTTTAACACCTACATAACATATATACACACATACACATACACATATAATACATATATACATGTAGATACACATGCATACAAAAATATACATATTTTAGATCTAGAATTTTAAGATTAGGGTTTTAATTAAATATATATAATTAAATATATACAATTAAATATATAAAAATAGGATTACATAAGAAAATAATCTGAATATATAAATACATATATATATAAATATATATATAAAATAAGATAATTATATACATAAATAAATATAAAAAGAACTAGTGTTTTAAATAATTTAATTAAATATATAAAACCACGATTACGTAATGAAAAAATCTGAATATATAAATAAATATATATAAAAAATAGGATAATTATATAGATAAATAAATATAAAAAGAACTAGTGTTTTAAAAAATTTAATTGAATATTTATAATTAAATATATAAAAATAGGATTAAGTGAGGAAAAAATCTGAATATATAAATAATATATATATATATATATATATATATATATATATATATATATATATATATATATATATATATATATATATATATATATATATATATATATATATATATATATATATAAGGTAGGATAATTATATAGATAATAAAATATGATAAGAACTAGTATTTTAAATAAATAGATGAAATATATATGATTAAATATATAAAAATAGGTTTAAATTTAATCATTTTAAATAGAGTGGATATATATACAATACACAAACACACATACTTATACACCTATCTATATGGACATATATATAGATATACACATGACACCACGACCATCTTTGGAGCCATCTCCGACTGGGTCTACTAGTAGACATGTGCGTTCGACACCTCAGCCCGATACAGGTTCTGGCCCGTCTCGTAGATCGAGGTCACAATCTGGAGCAGGAGGTTCTAGGAGTGGATCTACAGGTAGGTCTCGAGGCGGAGGAGGCGGTTGTTGTGGAGGAAGTGCGACGAACGTTGTGTCGCCCGCTTCTACTCCTAGGACGAGTACCTCAGATGTAGGTACGCCACATAGTACACCACGTGGAACACCACGTACACCTTGGGGTGCTCATGACCATGATGACTCCAAGGTATATAGTATCCTAGATGGAGCTCCGGTGATGGATGCGGTTGGCAAAGCAATGCGTGCACGCATATGACAACTTTGCTCCATCCAGTTTGGACACTCCGTCATGTTGAAATGGAGTGAACAGGATAAAGATCGGAAGAAGTATATCACAGAGACGATTTACCAGGAGTTTCGACCAGCCGATGGACAGTCTATTGTCACTTTAGAGTGGATTCTGCACACCGCACATGATGTCATGTCCCATCGACGATTTGAGGCATGTGATGCATTCAGAGAAGGCTTATGAAAGCCTATATGGTTAGATGATGAGGAGTGGGACATGATTTGTGACGAGCAGCAGCAGACTCTTGATCGATATCGCCAACAGCGAAATGCCGCAGCCACACGTTTAGATACGATTGGACCATCACAATTGGGCAGCAGTGGATATGAAACGATGCGTCATGAGTTTGTAAGTACCATTTCATTTATTGAATTTATTTGTGTTAAATTTCTCATGTATGTTTCTCTAATCTTTTTATATTTGTTTCAGGAGCTCGGAATAGGTCGTCCTCCAAGACGAACGGAGGAGTCTTACGGATATAGTCATGGGTTGACTGCACTATTGCAAGACTTGGAGGGACACGGTGCGGTAGTTTCATGGGAGCATTTGCGATGAGGTAATTAATTTATAAACTTGGTTTTTACTTGTTGTTTGTAATTTTCATGTGAATTTATCTCATTCCATTAATGTTCTTTGTTGCAGGACTCTTGATATGGAATGTTCTTTGCATGTGTATGGCAGTGGAAGACCAATATTTTGTATTTGATTTTCATATAGCAATACATTGCTTTGCCACATTTTGTAAAAGCGTCATATATGACAATGGTTTGCCACACTCTTGTACATGCTTCATTATTGAAATATATAACTTCTTTTGTACATGGTTCATAGTTCATTCTGATTATCTCTTTTGTGTCCAATAATACTCTATTTCATGAAACCATATTTCGGTTACCATTAGAGTACACATCACATCTACTTGGTTTTTTTTGGGCAGTGTATTGTCTTTTGTTAAGCAACATCATGGTAATGTTGCTATAGCAAAAGACAAAACACTCTGCCCGAAAAGAATTTTGCAGGTATGGCCGTCAGTATATGCGACGGTACTCCCAGTAGTATCATCGAAATAACCGTCGGTACACCCAGCAGGTGAGGGTATAGACGATGGTATCTCCAGCAGAAGCCTCGGTATTGGCATCAGTATTACTGACGCATATACCGACGCCTATACCGACGCATATACCGATGCCTATACCGACGCATATACCGACGCCCTTACCGACGCATATACCGACGCTTATACCGACGCTTTGGTACCGACGCGCACACCGACCTTTACACCAGCGTCGCGGAAAATTAAGCCGCGTTCATTTTCCTCGGTAGAAACCTCGGTATACCATCGAGAAGATCATCATCTTCAATGCCATCTTCATCACCTTCAATTATTTTATTTTCATGTGTAGTAGAACGTTTTTCAACACCTTGCATAATATTCCATAGTCTTTTTCTACCAATATATGACGCATCATATACATGGGTAATTAGTACCATCAAACCTATCCTTAATAGCCAACATACAAAATACATCATTGCTTTCAGCCATGGCCACTAACTAAATACCCACATGTAGAGAAATGAGTGTATGTCAAAAATTTCAACAAAACTACCTTGATAAGCTCTGCTAAACTTGCAGGAAACTTTGAGATGCTTTTACTAGAAAACCAAAACTTGTATATGTGTTTGGAAATAAAGGAAAAAACTTGCATACACAAGGACTACTAGAAAACCGACGCCTATACCGATGCATATACCGACGCCTATACCGATGCATATACCGAAGCTTATACTGACGCTTTGGTACCGACGCGCACACCGGCCTTTACACCACCGTCACGGCAAATTAAGCCATGTTCATTTTCCTCGGTAAAAACCTCGGTATACCATCGATCTCTGGTAGTGTAGTAACTCCTCAAATGTTTAGGCATTGTATTTCCTTTCATCAACAATTTGAAGAGTAAAAGAAAAACTTGGATATGAATCTAGAAGAACATTAAGAAGAGTTTATATAAGTAAACTATTTGGAAAAACTTCATCAACAAAATCAAATGATCCTTCAAATATTTGATCTTTGTCCAAAAATTGTCCATGGAATCTCCTTTGTTGATGTGATCACTCTCAATTTCCTTCAAAAATAAGCAATGCAAGCCTCGTTTCTTGCCTGACATAAAGTGATAAGTGCATCCCAAGCATCCTTTGCTATTTTGCACGAGTAAATGTGAAGGATAATGTCATGTTTGATAGACAAAGCTATCAATGCATGTGCTTAACCATCTTTGCCATCCCAACAAAGTTTCTCTAGAATAGGTGCAATAAGAACCATATCACAAAGAAGAATTTGAAGATCATCATCTTCAATGCCATTTTCATCACCTTCATTTATTTTATTTTCATGTGTAGTAGAATGTTTTTCAGCAGGCATAATATTCCATAGTCTTTTGCTACCAATATATGACGCATCATATACATGGGTAATAAGTACCATCAAACCTATCCTTAATAGCCAACATACAAAATACATCATTGCTATCAGCCATTGCCACTAACTAAATACCCAGATGTAGAGAAATGAGTGTATGTCAAAACTACCTTGATAAGCTCTGCTAAACTTGCAGGAAACTTTGAGATGCTTTTACTAGAAAACCAAAACTTGTATATGTGTTTGGAACAAAAGGAAAAAAACTTGCATACACAAGGACTACAATAGTGCATTGAGAGGCCAAAATGAGCTTAAATTTAAATTCCAATGCCATGCAGTAAAGCTATTTTGAACTCCTAATCACCCTGAGTATGCTCACTAGTTTTTGTGTGATTCTAAGAATATGACTAGAGGGGTGTTGATGACACCCTAGATGAAGCAACGACCTCCTCTAATAACAATTGTTGGAGTTTGAGTTCCACAAAGCACATGAATAGAACAAGGAAAAAGAAGAAGCTTGGAGCACAACACAACACTCAATGAATTACCAAGCGAATGTATAAGAATAAGTAACATTTTAGGGTTATAGGTGTATATACAAGTTGATGGAAAAAAACCTCCTATAGAGGGAAAAATTGTCCAGACGGTCCTAAGGGCATTAAGACACATCACTATTGAAATATATCAACAATGTTTTTTATCAATATCAGAGAGACTAACCACAATAGTATAGGAGAACCCCACAATGTAATTTTTGCCAAGAAGAAGGTCACATTCGAGTTAACTATCAACATGCTTAGGAATTTAACTAAAGATGACAATTGAAAGCTTCAAACTCCCTGCAGACTTCCAAAATATCTTTTCCTATGATTGCAACAATTTTCAAGGCCTTCACCCTCAATTTTATTAACATCACAGCTTATTGAAAGTGGATGCTATTCGTGTACCATAGTAGAGGTACAAATGAATCCAAATTATGCTAACCTTCTTAAGGGAGTAATAGATCGATTGCTAAAAATTGGATTCATAGTCCTTATTGGAAACTCAGAGTGGCTATCTCCTATAGTTATCATCCTAAAAAACAAGCATCTTAGAATCTATGTCAACTACCAAAAACTTAATGTTGTTACCATTGTTGATCCTTTTTCACTACCATTATTGGATAGAATTGTGTATGAAGTCATAGGATGGGAAATCCATGCATTCATGGATGCATATAGTGGTTATAATAAAGTTTCTATTATGGAATGTAATATGCCCATAACTACATTCATTAGCAACTAGGGAGTATATGCGTGCAAAGTGATGTGGTTTGAACATAGGAATGCACCTAGCAGTTTCCAACGATGAATGCATTATTTTCCCCTACCTTACAGATCTCTTAAAGATCTTTTAATGTGTTTTTTTTAGATACAAGAATGCACGTCTATAGTATCTTCAACTCTGCCTTTAATGTTGTTGATCAATTCACCTTTGTTCAAATATGGCTTATTCATTTTTTGCCATCAGGTTTGATAATTGCTAGGCCTTGTAATCTCTAACAAAACTATTGAAGTGGATCTCGATAAGATCAAAATAATACAAGAGGATCCATCCCCCAACTCCCCTAAGGAAGTAGAGTGGTGTTGGAAATTTAGTAGGCCCATAACTAATACCACAAGTCCATGGTTCCATAGGTCCAAGATCTACAACACAGATTCTAGCAATCTTCCAATATTGACAAAACATAAACATACCACATTTAATCATATCAAAATGTGTAAAGTGTTACGTAAGCCGTTGTGTACTCACACTATCATATATACAAATGTAAAATTACAACATGGGAGCAACACTCTCAACCACTCTATGTGAACAGAAATAGATGGACGAGTGTATGTATAGAATTTACAAGAATATTCAGATGTAGGGATAGAAATCTGAATATGTATGAGATGTGTGACCTGATAGGTTGTAGAAGAGTGAATATGAGTGATAGAAAGAGGAAAGATCAGTGTGAAACTGATATTCAGCAAACCCTAATCTGATTTTAGGATATGGAAGACCCTAAATCAGATGTGTGTGTGAAAGATCACATTCTTACAAAATTAGCATAGAATGCTAACATGTTGTTGTCAAAAATCCTTATACTCATGTGAGCACATCTTCTCTAACACCTCATCCGAATGCATGTAGCATGCACGTATTGGTTCTCCTTTAGATATACCGAATAGGACTCCTCCTGATATGGATGCCGCTACTTCCATGAACTCCAAGTAGTACCTGTGTGCATAAAGAGAATATGTACTTGAATTCTTAACATAAGATGCAAATCTTATGTTAGCCTCCATCCATTGTCTTTGACGTACACCAAAATCTTCATGTAGAAGACAATCTTCAAATACATCACATAGATGGCTGATCCACACCACCAAGCTACTGATAGGTAAGTCTTCTCGATAAGCAAGAGTGTGAGCACACTCTTTTCCAAGAAAAACTCTATGGATTCTCCTCAACATGCTCCTAGAGTGCACGATGGCTGTCCTACCGGCGTTCAAAACTTTGAGTCTCTGAGCATTAAAGGTTGCACGCGACTGTTGTGGCTCCATTGCTCCAGATTCTACTCGGCGGCGATAGAATTCAAAAACACACTTTGGAGTTGATGAGGACTTGCTACACACGTGGGCTCCTGGAGATTCTTTGACTATTGAGTGGTTGGGGCTTTTACCTAACCATCTTTAGGCTTCTGGCAGTAGAACTCAGAGCAGGCACAAATTTCTACTGAAAAAGAATAACGAGGCAGGTACTGATGAATATCAAATTTTCCTATAGCCTCTAGTAGATTGCGTGCACATGAATCAATAAAACACTACAAGTGCTTGAAAAAGAACTTGGCTCTGATACCACTATTGTGAAAACTCCTCCCAAGAGTGTAGCATCCACCAGAGAGTGAGTGAGTACGTATCCACCCATCCAACTCCACCCATATATATACCAAAGGTCCAAGAGTTGCATGCTTTAATTTTTAGCCATGTTTCCTTTCCTATGTCCTTCATGTGGATAGTTTTCAAAGAGAAATCACATGGCTTCTATTTAAATTGAAGTCACGTAGGGGTCAAGGTGTGCTTTGGGAGAAGCTTCTCCCAAGACTAAGGCTTTATTCCCTTAGGTTAATTTCCTAAGATAACAAACCCTTCAATTTGAGACTTCTATGAAATAAAACCTCAAGGGTTAAATCCAAGAAACATAGGTTCCTTTTGGAGGGTCTAACCCTTTATTTATGCAACACATACCTTTTGTTCTCTTCATCTTGAAGTAGAAAGCACTCTTAACTTCTTCAAATGAATTTTTCTCTTGCTCTAGTGCTAAGAGTAAGAGACAAAACAAACATGGTATATAAATGGAAGTGAACATAGAATTATGCTTTAACATCTCCTCATATCTCTGAATCAAAATTCTACTTCAAATGTGACTAATATGATTGAATTCACCAATCTTTTGGCTGAATACTAAACAACCTCTCTAGTGTACCTAGATTAAATTTTGTACCTAGATAAAAAACTTGCAACCAACTTACAACACAAGGTTGGCTAAAAACAAAACTCATCTCACCTTCAAATTTGTCTTCTTAGATAAGCTTTCTTGCCATGAAAGAGATATATCAAAACTGTCAAGAACGACCTCTAGATACCTGTTTTGATGTAGCTAATACTTTTACTTTCAAAATAATGAAAGTGTTTGAAAGCACTTCTTCAATCCTTCAAATCTCTTCATAACTGCTCTTCTAAGATATGACCTGCAAATGACAATCTGATAGTAGAAACGAATACCTCTGATTTGATGTTGATCTGGTTCCTTCATCTTCTCCAAACCATTGTTTTTCCTTGAATTTGAAGTAGCCTTCTATTCATTATATTGGTTATAAAAATTCTAATTATTGTGGTTATGTAGACAATCGTAAGTCTACATCAAGGTACATTTTTCATTTTGTTGGAGGTGCTATCTCTTGGAAATATGATCTTCAAGAATGTACAATTGTTAGCACTAGAAAAGCAAAGTATGCTATAGTAAGTAACACATGTAAGGAAGCATTGTCAAAGAGACTTTGGCCATATTGGCCTTTAATGGGAGATAGTAACTGTTAGTGTCCATGTGAAAAGCCAAATGGTTGTCGGACACTTTTGTATATATTCTTTAATAAAACATTTAGTGGCTTGGTCATCCATAGACTGTAACTTTGACCACATATGTAACACCCAAGAAATCTGTGTTTGTGCTCTGTGTTTACTATGTTCTCTAGGTATTTTGTAGGCTCTATGCAGAGTAGTGTGTGTGACATCTCGATCTAAGTATTTGGCATTGAGGGTATCATTGTGGAGCTCTCAAGAATGCGAGACCATTGAGATGCATCGCTATCAAAATACTAAACTAAGACTTCAGCAATAAAAATCAACTATTTCTTCAAATCTTTCATCTTTGTCAAAAAACTATGCATAGAATCTCTTCCATTCATATGCTCACTCTCCAACTATTTTTGAAAGTAAGCAACATGTGCGTGATTTCTTGCCTAATATGAAGTGGTAAGTGTATCCCAAACATCATTTGTTGTCTCACAAGAGTGAATGTGAGGGATCATGACATGTTTGAAACGCAAAGCTATGAATGCATGTGCTTGAGCATCTCTGCTATCCCAACAAAGTTTCTCTACAATATGGCAGTAGGAACCACAACACGAATAGGAATTTGAAGATCATCATCTTCAATACCATATTCATCACCTTCAAATTTGTGTTTACAATGTAATAGGACATTTTTCAACACCTTACACAATATTCCATAGCCCTTTTGCTACCGATTCATTATGCTTCATATATGTCTGTGGCAATGTGTAATAAGTACCACGCAATGTATCCTCAACAACCAACATATGGGATACATCATTTCTTTCATCCATGGTTGTGAAGGTCTAGGGGTTTTAAAGTCGTCTTTTTTGAATGTGCCTAGCTTTCTTTTGCCCGGTTTAAATTTTTTATTATCTCCGACAAGATGAAGTGGTTGTGTTCCAGTTTTAGCATGATCTTCAAAGATCTCTTCTAACTTAATAGCATCTTCTAAACTTTTTGGAGCACTTCTTTTCACTTCATGTTTGACTTGCTTGTCCAGACCACAAATGAAACCTCTTACCTTATCAAAGTCATCAAGGTTTTGCAATTTAAGTACTATTTCTTGATAATGAGAAATATATAGAGAAAGGGGACATCATCTCTGTAGGAGTTTGTCCCATTCTAAGACTTGATAAGCTTCAGGGGTGTTTGTCAACTGATGCACATCTTTCCATTTTTCTAGAAATGTCAAGACTGCATCTTTGTTTCGGTCTTTATCTTCCCCTGAAAATTGAGGTGGTTTTAAGTCTTTTGCAAAAGACACGCTTTTAGACTTCATGGCAGTATGAGGAGGATTTACTTCATTATCTTTATTTTTTAAAGATACATTACTATGCAAGGGTAAAGGGGCATCAGTTCCTTTACTAGGTGATAGGTTCCTTGGTCGAATAGACAAGGAACCCCTTTGTCCAGGTAAGGGTAAGGATGAACAAATCATATTAAGAATTTGTTCCATCTTCCCTTGAACTTCATTGATTGAAGTACGAAGGGTACCCATCTCGTTTTGGATTTCTTTAACAATGAACATATCCGCTTCGATATCGTTCATTTTTTCATCCAAACCATTCAACTCTTTATAAATATCTGATTTTTGCATTTCTTCTTGGCCTATCTCTGGAAGACCTGGAGTGTAATCTATTTGTCTACCCCGTTCCGGCGGTGCATAATCCTCTTTCTACCTAGGAATGTCTAATAACATGTTACTTGCATATGAATCCCTCATAATTCAGTGAATACTTTGGAATCAACTAGAAATAAGAAAATGTCGTTTCTAATACTGAAGGAAAATAGATGATTAATTAAATCGAGTACTTCCCGGATTTTTTTCTTTGATATCAGCTTCTAGTTGTAGGTCGGCATGGGCCGCCTTGGACGATTCGCTATTTCACCGCCTCAGTTGAACTTTCTTAGGCTCTTCAATCTTTAATCCTCCGTTGCTCGTTCTTGCGGCTGATGTGTGAAGTTGCTTGGTTAAGTGGATAAGAAGACTTTTGTATATGTTGAAGTTGCGGGTTTGAACTCCATACACGATGGACTTCTATCAAATGGTCGTTGGTTATAGCTCCCTCAAGAGTCGCTTGGTCCCGTTGATAGAGGAGATTGCTATTCTTATGACATCAAGAGTTGGAACCTTGGATGCCACTCTCGCTGGAGCTCTCCTCTTTTGAACATGCCTTGCTATGTTGGATAATAGGTAGCCCTCAATACTACAAGGTCACGAGATCAAGCCTTGTATGCAACTTCTCTGTAGATATCGCCCTCCTTTTTTTTGTGAATCAAGAAACACTCTATTTCTCTGAGCAAAAGGGCAGCACTTGGGCATACGCGGGTAAAAAATGCTCCCTTCGGGCAGGTCCAGTCAGGCCACCTATGTGTGGACCATATGTTAGAAAGAGAGGGATCGTGGGCATCCCGTTCAATGCTCCTATTCAGTGTCAACCGTGCACTTTTCTAAAATTCATGTATGCACGCATCAGGTGGTCAGTTCGATGCACAGAGCTTTAAATGAGCAAGGTCGCCGGCCGGAGGTTCCTCCTCTGGTCGTTGGGGGCTTCACCCATCTAGAGCTCAAGCACCATCATTAAATGCTCACAAGCGATAATACTCCGTGCGGCCGCAGTCAGACCGTTATCCTCTAGAGAGAGAGGGACAAAAGAGCTCATGTGCACAGAACTCGAGGTTGACGGCATTCAGAACTTTGAGTCTCTGAGCATTAAAGGCTACACGCAACTATTGTGGCTCCACTGCTCCGGATTGTACTCGACGGCAATAGAATTCAAAGGCACACTTTGCAGTTGATGAGGACTTGCTACGCAAGTGGGATCCTGGAGATTCTTTGACTATTGAGTGACCATCCTTAGGCTTTTACCTAACCATCTTTAGGCTTCTAGCAGTAGAACTCAGATCAAGCACAAATTTCCACCAAAAAAATATAACGATGTAGTTACTGATGAATTTGGAACTTTCCTATAGCCTCGAGTAGATTGCCTGCACATGAATCAAGAAAACACTACAAGTACTTGAAAAAGAACTTGTCTCTTATACCACTGTTGTGGAAACTCCTTCCAAGAGTGTAGCATCCACCAAAGAGTGAGTGAGTAAGTATCCACCCATATGTATACCAAAGGTCCAAGAGTTGCATGCTTTGATTTTTAGCCATGTGTTCTTTCCAAGTGTCCTTCATGTGGATACTTTCCAAAGAGAAATCACATGGCTTCTATTTCAATTGAAGTCACGTACGGATCAAGGTATCACTTGGGAGAAGCTTCTCCCAAGACTAAGGTTTTATTCCCTTAGGTTAATTTTGTAAGGTAACAAACCCTTCAATTTGAGACTTCTATGAAATAAAACCTCAAGGGTTAAATCCAAGCAACATAGGTTCCTTTTGGAGCGTCTAACCCTTGATTTATGCAACACATACCTTTTTTTCTCTTCATCTTGAAGTAGCAAGCACTCTTAACTTCTTCAAATGAATTTTTCTCTTCCTCTAGTGCTAAGAGTAAGAGACAAAACAAACATGGTATATAAATGGAAGTGAACATAGAATTATGTTTTAACATCTCCTTATATCTCTGAATCAAAAGTTTGCTTCAAATGTGAGAGATATGACTCAATTCACCAATCTTTTGGCTGAATACTGAATTACCTCTCTAGTGTACCTAGATCAAATTCTGTACCTAGATAAAAAACTTGCAACCAAGTTACAACACAAGGTTGGGTGAAAACAAAACTCATCTTATCTTCAAATTTGTCTTCTTAGATAAGATTTCTTGTCATGAAAGAGATGTATCAAAACTTTCAAGAACAACCTCTAGATACCTATTTTGATGTAGCTAATGCTTTTACTTTCAAAATAATGAAAGTGTTTGAAAGCACTTCTTCAATCCTTCAAATCTCTTCATAACTGCTCTTCTAAGACATGACCTGCAAATGACAATCTGATAGTAGAAACGAATACCTGTGATTTGATGTTGATCTTGTTCCTTCATCTTCTCGAAATCCTTGAATTTGAAGTAGCCTTCTATTCATTATATTGGTTATAAAAATTCTAATTATTCTGGTTATGTAGGCAATCGTAAGTCTACATCAAGGTACATTTTCATTTTGTTGGAGGTGCTATCTCTTGGAAATATGATCTTCAAGAATGTCAAAGAAAAGTATGTTGTAGTAAGTAAGGCATGTAAGCAAGTAGTGTGGCTTTCCATCTTGCTTCTGATATAGGTTTACTTCAGCATGTAACTTGTTTGCTCATCGATAGTCAGAGTGCCATTGCATTGGCTAAGAATCCACTCTACTATGCAAAGAGTAAGCACATTGAGGTGCAATATCAGTTCATTTGAGACTACTTAGCCATTGCATTATTCTTGAGAAGGTCCGTACACAAAGATGGTTTGGAGGTATTTAGACTACATTGTTACATGGAGAACTCGTGAAATGTAGGGCTAGTGAAATACAACCTTGTAGGAATACTTGTTCTTTTAAATAACAAATTTTCACACAGTATTTTCTTTTTCTTTTTTAGTTGTGCCATTCTTTACAAGTATCTATTGTTGGCTTCTTGGCCACTAACCTATGGACCTACTTTGCTCTCAACCTTGGTCTCTTGAACCTGGTTCTCACCCATGCAAGGTGTCTTGGATCCTCAATCTAGTGCTTGCATTGGAACACTTGTTTTGAGAGCTTTCCAACGATATCTTACACATCTAAATGTGACCTATAGATTGGGAGATACACTCTAATCTTTGATGGGCTCATATTTTAGAGTGACATGCATGCCTTTCATCCACCTTGGCCGAGCCAACTTCCTAGGCTCTGATACCGATTGTGGAAATTGAGATCATAACCTACTAGCTAGGAGTATGATGGTCTAACTATTTGCCCCAAAACCCATGGTTGAGGACTACTTCCTAATCGTGGTTCAACCATCTATTTCATGTCATTGAACCATCTATTGCCTATCATTCTTGATTCTAACAAAAATCTCAAAAATCTTTTCTAGAACATCTGCAAGAAAATTATAAATTCAAGGTTGAAAAAGCAAAAGAGTTCTTTGAGATTTGAGTTTTGTGATAGATAGCATGAGCTATAACACTTGACTTTTTCCCCACAACTTTGAATACTTATAGCTTGATCATTGATTTTGAATTCAGCCATATCTCTTCATTTTAGATAAGTTTGAGCTTCTTCTTAATTACTGAGGATGAAAAATCTTTCAAAGGGGAAACGAAATGGTGAAGTAATCATCATTTGGAGAAAACGGGTGCAATTATTTCCATGAACATGAAATCATGGATAAACATGATGGGCTAGAGAGTGTAAGAAAAACATCTTCTAGATACTACATGTTAAGAAAGCAACAAGATGTTGGTTATTAAGAAACTTGATGGCATGCATAAGTAAAAGTAACATCCCCTTGGGATTAGAAAGGATCCCGAAAGATAATTGTAATAAAATATGTAGATAAAGAATTCCAAGAGAATTGAGTGAGATATAAGTTTCAAGTATGTAGTCTTGAAGGGTTCGTCTAACCTTAAATTGAATTTCTAGAGATGAGATCCAAAAAGCGTTAAGTAGATGATTAGACTTAAGCAATAGGGAGATTCTTTAAAAGCCCTAGGGTTCCTTAAAAAGAAAAGGAATTAAACGACAAGGATAATCTATTCTCACTACAAGTTGGTTAAGTGAGAACCAAGAGATCATGAATTAAGAGAATTCAAGGAACTTGGTACTACATTGGTCTTTTCGTGAAGAAAAGGCATTGATGGAAGCATAAAAATCCTAGCAAGGAGAATCCTTTAAAATCAAATTCTCTCGAGGCATTTGATCAATAGATACCTATGTACAACATTCCCTTTAGAGAAAAATTTTCAACTATAACTATGCTCACTACTCTCAGTGTTTGAAGTGATATCATCCATCCCAAAATAGAAGGTTTTGTGAGCTAATCAAAGCTTAAATCTATATGTTTTGTACCAACCGATTCTCATGGATGTTTAAAAGTACATATTGAGTTTTAGTAGACCAATCAAAAGATGCTAAGGTCTAATTGACATATCCAAAGAGCTACTGCAGGTCTTGCTGATTTGTTGGACCAACTTCAATATCTTGCAACTCAAGTTTTCACTTCTCCGAGCTTCTACAACTTCTTTTAGTGGTACTAGAGCAACTTCAAGATGGGAGATGGATTTCCATAAATGATCCTCAAGATAGGAATCTATATGGGATTGTATCAGGTGATGAAGCAATGCCTATTGTAAGATCCAAGGGAGGTCCTACTCAAGAGGAAACAGATAAGCTCACACTTTGATGTGCAAGGGATGCACAAGCAAGGTCATATATACCAAAGTTTATCTTTTATTTTCTTTTACCACATATTAGAAGATGCAAGATATCTGAAGAGACTTGGGATTCCCTAGAGACTTTCTTTTCTGCTAGCACAAAGGCAAGGAAGAATCATCTCTAGAATGAATTCAACCAACTAAAGAAGACTCAAAAAACTATCATTGAGTTTGTTACAAAGGTCAAGGAGGTTGTAGATAAATTGGCATCCATTGGAGAGATGATTGAAGAAGAAGTAATCATGATGCAAATTTGGGATGGGATTAGATGTGACAAACAATGGAAATCTTTCACCATTGCATACGATCTCATCATAGATGTGCAAGATCCAATATTCAACATCTTTCTTGGACAACTCTTCAATCAAGAGGCCAACAATAGCATAAAGGAAGGAAAATCCTAGCATGTTAATTCAACTAGTGCTTTGTATGCAGATAAGAAGGACAAGAAATTGAAAGATAATAAGAAGGAAGAGGATGAAGACCATACTTCCCAAGACAACTTTGCAAGCAATAGCAAGTAGAAAGGGAAGAAGAAATGACCAAAGCATGAAAAAACCAAAGGCTAGAATGTTCAAGCTTGTGCCATATGTGATAAGACCAACCATACCACTTAGAGTTGCTTGTTCAATGGGAAGACCTAGAAAGCAAGTGAAATAGGTGGATATGGAAGCAATAGAGGCAGAGGTGGACACAACTTCAAAAATAACAATAGAGGACATAGCAGAGATTACAATAATTATTATGAAGATCCACAACATGAAGACTTTAATTGCTCTTGATGAATCTAAGCCACAAGGAAGGTAACGAGGATGATCTTTTATTCTACATAGATTCAGGATATTCAAATCATGTTACGACAACATAGCTCTCTTATCTAACTTGGAAAGTCCAAAGCATATGCATGAAGTTCAAACCTAGGATGATACAAAGCATAGAGTACCAAGTACTCTCCTCAATTGAATGGATTTGCAGAGAGAAGAGATAAGAAATTGGTTGGATAAGCCAGAACAATGCTTGATGAGAGGAGGTTGCAACATTATCTATGGGTAGAGGCTATTTCATCGACTGTGTACCTTGTCAATATACCACCATCCAAATCACTCCAAGGTATGCCTCCTTATGAAGCAAGGCATGGAAGAAAAACTAGTCTTGGACATTGCAAAGTGTTTGGATGTTTAGCTCATGTTCATGTACCATCACAAATAAGAGGTAAGCTAGATGAAAGGGCAACAAAGTTAGTGTTTATTGGATATGATTTTACTCATATGGGTTACAAGTTCTATAATCCTTCAACTAAGCAATTAACTACAAGTATGGATGTTGTGTTTGAAGAAAACAATTCTTCATATGATTGAAGACAAACAAAAGGTAACTCTACCATATGATTTTGATTAAAATTTTCATCAATTAGGGAAAAAAACATGATGATAGGTCCAAGATCAAAGGAGTGATATAGATGATGACAAAGATGAAAGGGAAAATGAATACAAGCTATGGAAGTCAAGAGGCAAAGCAAATATGCAAGAGTGTGGAGAATGCTCCAAGCAAGCACCTAGAAGGTCAACAAGGGAAAAGAAAAAGCTAGAAAGGTATGGATATGTTTCCATATCTCTTATAAAGCATTCAATTTATTTGGCAAAGGAATCAATTTCAGAAGAACCCTCAACCTATAAAGAGGCAAAGGAAAATCCTAATTGGGAAAAGGCTATGAAAGAAGAAACGGATGCTTTAAAGGAGATGGACACTTGGGATCTAGTTCCATTGTCACCCAATTAAAAGGTAATTGGTTGTAGATGGGTATATAAACTCAAAAGAAACTTAGATGGATCAATTTGTAGGTACAACGCAAGATTACTTTCCAAAGGATGCTCACAAACTCATGGTATAGACTATGAGGAAACATTCTCACGAGTTGCAAAGATGACCTCAATTATAACATTGATGAGTGTAGCTACTGCAAGAAATTGGAGAATTCTTCAACTTGATGTAAAAGATGCATTTCTTAATTTTTGGATAAGTGAAGAGGTATAGATGTCACAACCTCTAGGTTTTGAAAACCCTAATCATCCATCTTATGTTTGTAGACTTAAGAAAGCATTGTATGGACTTAAACAAGCTCTTAGAGTTTCGAATTATAGGTTGGTTATATACCTTCAAGATCAAGGGTTCAAACATATCAACTCAGATTCCTCTTTGTTCATCAAAAGAGACCACAATGAGGTTATCTATTTGTGTGTACATGTAGATGACATTACTATAATAGGTGATGATTTGAATGGCATTCAAAGGATCAAGCGATACATGCAAGATGTGTTTAAAATCAATTACTTAGGTGAGCTCACATAGTATTCAAGTGATTTATACATATGAAGGGATATATCTAAGTAAGAGAAGATACATTCAAGACCTACTTCTCAAGTTCAAAATGAGGAACACCAAGCTTGTAGGTACACCTTTGGAAATGAATCACAAATTGTGTATGAAGGTGACATGCAGGTTTTGAAGACATTTATGGAGATTCAAGCGAAAGAGTCTTGATGAGGAACTTCGATTGCCCTTTGTGAAGGCTCCAGGAGTAAGAAAGACATATGTAGATGATACAAGGAGAAGTGAACCAGGACCAAGAAGATATGGGAGGATTCGGAATTCAGTGCAATGATTGACATATGATAGTTACATGACTTGTCATTGTGCCTACATGACAAAGGTAATACAAGGTGCTGAACCTTCTTGCTTTGAAGATGCAATTGGAAATGCAGATTGGGGAAAAGCTATGGATGAGGAGATGGCTGCACTTTATGGGAATAATACATGGAAGCTGGTTCCAGTGTCGCAAGGAAAGAAACCCATAGATTGCAAATGGGTTTACAAGGTGAAGCATAATGCTGGTGGTAGCATAAGAAAGTATAAAGAACGATTGGTAGCTAAAGGATATGCACATACATATGGCATTGACCATGAAGAAACATTCAACCCTCTAGCTAAAATGCCTACTGTTAGAACACTTGTTGCATTTGCTACAGCAAAAGGATGGACTTTGCATCAGATGGATGTGAAGAATGCTTTCCTACATGGTGAGTTATAGGAAGAAGTATATATGGACCAACCACAAGGATATGAAGATTCAAAGCATCTAGAATATGTTTGCAGGTTGCAAAAGGCTTTGTATGGGCTGAAGCAAGCTCCACATGCATGGCATGCAAGGATTGCTGATTACTTAACCAACATTGGGTTTTCTATGTGTGATGGAGATCATTCACTATATGCAAGGAAGGCTCATGATGACATCCTGATTGTGGCTATTTATGTTGATGACCTGATTGTAGGTGGTGATAATGAAGAAAGCATCAAAGAGGTAAAGAAACTTCTTATGTAAGAATTCGACATGAAAGATCTTGGTATGGTGTGCTATTTCTTGGGCATTGAGTTTAGTGATACAGAAACAGGTATATGGATATCACAAAGGCAATATGCCTTGAATATGTTGCAAAAGTATGGTATGGCTAATTGTAAGCAAATTTCTATGCCATTAGATCAGAATTTGAAGTTAGATACTACCTCACGTGAACCATTGGAAAATGCTACTATGTATAGGAAAACTGTGGGAAGCTTGATATATCTCCCAACTACGAGGCCTGATCTTAGCTACACCGTTGGACTTGAAAGTCATTTTATGCAGGTTCCCAAGAAGCTTCATTTGGATGCAGGTGATATTGATCTTGTTTATGTGAGAACAGATGAGCAGGTTGCTGATATTTTCACTAAAGCACTTGGAGAAGAGAAGCTGAAGAAGTTTTGGAAGATGCTTGGATTAGAAGACATGATGTTGAGCTTGAGGGGGAGTGTTGAGATATCAAGCTCAACATGTGATGATCCAGGGTGACACGTATGAGTTTTTTGTTTCTCTGACATGTGTAGTGGTCACACCGGTATATGTCACGGATACTTCATTGAGCTTTATTAGTTTTATCTACCGAGAGTGATGGCACATTTGTGCCTTGGTAGCTCACTCATTCGAGGACATTAGGTTTTTCCATATGTACTGGTCTTTATATATCGCACTTGTATTCTTGTTTTAGGTCATTCTTGTACATTCCTTTTTATGTAATAGAAGAAGGAGAAGAAGATCATTCTTCCTTGCCTCAATCTCTGTGTGTGCTTCTTCTTGAGAGTGAGAGAGTGTGTGTGAGCTCTCTTCCTTATCTCCTTTATTGTTACATTTTTTCCCTCTTTAGGAGGGTTTTTTCCCTTGTCTTGTATATATGCCTACTTCCCTAACGGGTTACTTATCTTTGTAGATTCAAGTGGTAATAAATTTAGTATTGTGTGTTGTGCCTCAAGCTTCTTCTTCTTCTTCCTTGTGCTATTCATGTGCTTCCGCAGATCTCAAACTCCAACAATTGGTGTCAGATCAGGTCATTGCTTCATCTAGGGCATCATCAACACCCCTCCGGTTACAGTCTCACAATCGCACGAAATTTGGTGTGCCAAAATCGGGATCTAAGCTTGTTTCAGCCTCTGAATGCACTATCATAGTGCTTGTGTAGGCTATTTTGTCTTTTTGTGCCAAAGATATATACATGTTTTGTTTTGCCAGTATAAGCATCTCAAAGTTTGCTACAAGTTTAGTAGAACTCAACATAGTAGTTTTGTTCAACTTTTTGATATACAATCAATTTTCTGCATCAGGGTAGTTTAGTCAATGGCCATGGCTGAAAGCAGTGATGTATTCCATGTGTTGGCCTTTGATGATAATTTGGATGGTACGAATTACCCATTATGGTCTTATATGATGCATCATGTATTGTTCATAAAAGGACTGTGGAATATTGTATAGGGTGTTGAAAAACTTCCTATTTCACCTACAAATGTAGGTACTGAAGCTGATGCAAATGGCATCGAAGATGATGATATTATGTAGATTCATGTTCGTGCTTTGGTTTTTGCTACACCTACAACAGAGAAATTTTTTTGGGATAGCAGAGATGCTCAGGCACATGCATTGATAGCCTTGTCTCTCAAACGTGTCATTATTCCTCACATTTGCTCTTGTAGAACATCTAAGGATGCTTGGGATTCACTTACCACTTGATACCAGACAAGGAATGAGGCTGGTGTTGCTTACCTCCAAAAACAGTTAGAGAGAATACATGAATGAAGATGATTCTATGGACAGTTTTCTAACAAAAACAGTTGATTTCTACTGATGAAGTTATACCAGATAGCTCACTTGTGCAGACCATTTTGAATGGTCTTCCTGATTCATATCAGAGTTTTGCATCTACTCTTCATTTGATGATGAAAGGCAATCCAAATGCCTTGAGATTTGAGGAGTTACTCTGTGTGCTGTTGCAAGAAGATCAGTCTAGGTAGAACAGGTCCATTATGCATTTTGCAGAATAGCTCATCTACTAGTAAGCAGAAATCTACAAATGCTACACATTCGAAGAAGGAAGCCAAACATGAGAAGAAATCAGAAAAGCAGAAATTGTTTTGTAAGTACTATAAATGAAATGATAATGTCATAAAGAGCTATCCTTTACTGGTTGCAAAAGAGGCAAAGAAAAATGGACTTGAATGGTTGTTGCAGAGGCATCTACACCAAAAACAGACTCTCCTAATGTTGTGTAGAATGAAGAATGGGTGCTTACTACTGTTTGTAGTTTTGACCCATCTTCTCATGAGGAGTGTATATTTGTAGTAGACTCAGATGTTTGGTACTTTGATAGCAGGTCAATCAAACATAATACCTCGTAGCGTAGTTTCTTCACTTCACTTGAGTCTACCCCTACAAGGAACACTGTCACATGCGCCAACAACTCCTCTTATCTTGTTATGGGAGTTGGTAAAATCATTCTGACTACTGGTGATGGTAGTGCTTTTACATTTCTAGATGCTTTATTTGTGCCAAGGATCAAGAAAAATTTGTTATCAATTTTTGCATGAGCCAAGAAATTTGTTGATGAAAGATGTACATGTCATGGTCTGTCAAATGACGACATAATTATTGCTTCTAGCATTTTATGTTGTGGGTTGTATAAGCTTATAGACTATGAAAAATGATTTAGCATGTGCAGTACATGATTCTTAGACTATGTTAGATGCAAAGCTTTGGCATGCATGCTTTAGTCATTTGAATTTTGCTAGTTTGCTACACTTGTAGAAATCTGAAATGGTGTCCTCTTTGCCCAAACTTGAGGCACCTGGTAAACATGTATGTGAAGGTTGTATTTTGGGCAAAATGATGCTTTCCTCCTTCCCAAAAGATGGTTTAGTTTGAGCTACTCAGAAAGTGGAGCTTGTTCATAGTGATGTATGTAGTCCTATGTAGACACCTTCTTTTGGGAACTATCTTTATTTTGTGACTTTCACCGATGATTTTTCTAGGCATGCATATACCACATAGTATGTAGCTTGAGGTTGTTATGTGTGCAACATATGTACTTAACAGGTGTCCCACTAAAGCACTACAGTCTATCACTCCATATGAGGCTTGGGATGGTTGCAAGCCATCTCTTGCTCATCTGCATGTTTTTGGTTGTTTGGCATATGCATTAGTGCCTAAACAACAACACAGAAAATTGGATGATAAAGTTGAAGGGCTTTGGTGTGTAGAACAAGAGGAGCAAGGAGGAGATGGAGGGAGAGAGAGAGAGAGAGAGAGAGAGAGGAGAGGAGAGATGTGCACACATGCGTGGGAGCCTTGAAACCCACATAATGATCTCTGTTGAGGAAATGCTCTATATTCACATGAAAGAGCCCTAGGGTGGCTTAAAAAAAAAAGGAATTTAATGAAAAGGATAGTCTATTCTCACTACAAGTTGGTTAAATGAGAACCAAGAGATATTGAATTAAGAGATTTCAATGAACTTGGTACTACATTTGTCTTTTCTTGAAAATTGGATGATAAAGTTGAAGGGCTTTGGTGTGTAGAACAAGAGGAGCAAGGAGGAGATGGAGGGAGAGAGAGAGAGAGAGAGAGAGAGAGAGAGAGAGGAGAGGAGAGATGTGCACACATGCGTGGGAGCCTTGAAACCCACATAATGATCTCTGTTGAGGAAATGCTCTATATTCACATGAAAGAGCCCTAGGGTGGCTTCAAAAAAAAAGGAATTTAATGACAAGGATAGTCTATTCTCACTACAAGTTGGTTAAATGAGAACCAAGAGATATTGAATTAAGAGATTTCAAGGAACTTGGTACTACATCTATGTTAAATTCAAAAGTATTGTGGTATGGGATGCAAGACCTTATATTCACATAGGTGTAGGTAGGATGGTGTGGGACACTTGACCTTGTGATGGTTATGTTGGAATCATTTGGAATGATTAAAAAATCCAAAAAAAGGATTGAAATTTTCAAGTAGAAGTTAAACAAGTCAAATAACAAGATTTTCAAGATTTTGACTTGAAATCAATTCTAGAACTAACACCTAAACAAGAAAAAATATCATGAAGTGAATAACTTCAAATCATAGTATTCTATGGGTTGATAGAATTCTAAGCAATAAAAGTGTTTTCGGTGCTTTATCATAAAAGTTGTAAGGATTTAACAAGAGCAAGAACTTGGGAAGATCCTTTCAAAAAAGATTGGATATGATAATTTAATTCAAGATTAAAGCAATCAGTTGCCAATACAATATGGTGAAGCAATTTCTTGACTCTAAGATATGGAGCATAATTTCATTCTAGTGAAAAGGGGTATGAAGAAATTGTGAAAAGAATAGAGGATTAGTACTCTAAATAGTTGAAGTATCAATGTTTCTCAGTAAAGGAGAAACAACATATACAAATGCAAACATGTGCTACATTTTTGTGGCCGAATGATTGTTAACTTAGCTCAAATAATCTTTTTGAGAATCCAATCTGATTAGTTTTTAGAATCCAATCTATTTCCCACAAAGATCCTCTTAAATATTTATTTGAATGGATCTACAAACTTTTGAAGCTTTGAATCTCATAGATTTTTGAATTAAATCAATTTAACTATATTCAAAGATTGAATTGGTTACAAAGATTGTTATTTCATCCTTCCCACTTCTCAAAACCTTTAGGTTGACTTGACGGCAACATCCTATTCATCTCCTATAGATTCTATATCAAGGGCCTATTCGAACTTAAGAGACTATTTTCTGTGGTTAGTTTAAGATGAACCTTTCATCAATTGGATTTTTCTCTAGAAAGTGTTCATAGCAAACTACATTTTCCTGATATATTTAGGTAATGATGTGTGTGAACACTCTAGGACTGCTGGGGCACTTTTTCCCTCTTTAGGAGGTTTTTTTCCATTGGGTTGTATATACGCCTATTGCCCTAATGGGCTACTTATCTTTGTATACTCTCTAGTAATACATTCAGTATTGTGTGTTGTGCTCCAAGCTTCTTCTTATTCCTTGTGCTATTTGTGTGCTTCCGCAGACATCTAACTCCAACAATTGGTATCAGAGCAGGTCGTCGCTTCATCTAGGGCACCCTCAAACTCCTCTGTTTGTAGTCTTAGATTCACATGAAATTTGGTGAGCATACTCAAGCTGTATCAGAGCTCAAAACAACTTCACTATGTGGTGCTGAAATCGCGATCTGAGCTCGTTTCGGCCTCCGAACGCACTATCACAATGCTTGTGTAGGCTATTTCATCTTTTTGTGCCCAAGGTATATAGCAGTTTTTGTTCGCCAGTATAAGCATCTTAAAGTCTGCTACAGGTCTAGACGAATTCTTCTAGGCAGTTCTGTTCAACTTTTTGAGATACAGTCAAGTTTCTGCATGAAGGTATTTTAGTCACCGGCCATGGCTGAAAGCAGTGATGTATTCCGTATGTTGGCTATTGAGGATAAGTTGAATGGTACCAACTACCAGTTATGGGCTTATATGATGTGACATGTGTTGGTTGCAAAAGGACTAGGGAACATTGTGGAAGGTGTCAAAAAACCTCCTATCACACCTACAACTGTTACAACTGCAGGTACTAAAGCTGATGCAGAAGGTGTCGAAGATGGTGATATTCTGCATATTCCTGTTCGTGCTACGATTTCTGCTGCTCCTACTGCAGAGCAGACTCGTTGGGATGGCAGAGATGCCCAGGCACATGCATTGATAGCTTTGTCTTTCAAACATGCCATTATTCATCACATTCGCTCTTGCACAATAACTAAGGATGCTTGGGATACATTTACCACATTGTAACAAGCTAGGAATGAGGCTCGTGCTACTTACCTCCGAAAACAGTTGGAGAGTGAGCACATGAATGAAGGTTATTCTATGGAGAGTTTCCTAACAAAGATCAAAGACTTGAAGGAATAGTTGATTTCTAGTGATGATCCAGATAGCTCACTTATGCAGACCGTTCTGAATGGTCTTCCTGATTCATATCAGAGTTTTCCTTCCACTCTTTGGTTGATGATGACAGGCAATCCAAATGCCTTGTCATTTGAGGAGTTAGTCTCTGTTATGTTGCAGGAAGATCAGTCCAGGCAAAACAAGTCCATTATGCGTGTTGCAGATCAAGCTTTCCTGGCTAGTCAAAAGGGCAAAGGAAAATGGAGCTCTTCTACTAGTAAGCAAAAATCTGCAAATGCTGCACATTCGAAGAACCAAGACAAAGATGAGAAAACATAAGAAAAGCAGAAAGTGTTTTGTAAGTACTGTAAAGGGAATGATCATATCATAAAGAAGTGTCCAAAACTAGCTGCAAAAGAGGCAAAGAAGAAAGAGGCACGAATGGTTGTTGCAGAAGCCTCTACACTAAAAACGGAGTCTACTAATCTTGTGCAGGAAGAAGAATGGGCGTTTACTATTGTTTGCGGTTTTGATCCATCTTCTCATGAGCAGTGCATGTCTCTAGTAGACTCAGATGTTTGGTACTTTGATAGTGGGGAGACCAAACATATTACCTCACAGCGCAGTTTCTTCTCTTCACTCGAGTCTGCCCCTACAGGGAATACTGTTACATGTGCCAACAACTCCTCTTATCCTGTTATGGAAGTTGGTAAGATCATTTTGACTAATACTGATGGTAGTTCTTTCACTTTTTCAGATGCTTTATTTGTGCTAGGGATCAAGAACAACCTGTTATCAGTTTCTGCATTAGCCAAGATTGGCTTGGTTGTGAAATTTGTTCATGACAGGTGTACAGTTTATGATCTGTCAAATGGCGATGTGATTACTACTTCTGGCATTTTATGTCATGGGCTATATAAGCTCATAGACTATGAAAGATCTGTAAATGATTTGACATGTGCACTAAATGATTCTCAGGTTATGTGAGATGCAAAGCTTTGGCATGCATGCTTTGGTCATCTAAATTTTGCTAGTTTGCTACGCCTGCAGAAATCTGAAATGGTGTCCTCTTTGCCCAAACTTGAGGCACCTCGAAAACATGTTTGTGAAGGCTGCATTTTGGGTAAAATGCAGTGTTCTTCCTTTCCAAAAGATGGCTCAGTTCGGGCTACATTGAAATTGAAGCTTGTACATAGTGATGTCTATGGTCCTATGTAGACACCTTCTTTTGGAAATTATCTTTACTTTGTGACTTTCATTGATGATTTTTCCAAGCATGGATGGGTATATCCATTGAAGGCAAAGTCCGAAGTGTTCATGTGCTTCAAACAGTTTTTGGTTTTGGCTGAAAATCTATCAGCATGTAAAATGGGCACCCTCCATTCAGATCGAGGGGGGGAATATATGTCTTCTGATTTTAATGCATTTCTGGCTTAATGTGGGATAAAACACTAGTGTACAGTGCGGTATACACCTCAACAGAATGGAGTTGCTGAAAAAAAGAATAGGTCACTCATGGAGATGGCGAGGTGTATGGTCAAGAGTCAGGCTTTACCACATAGTTTCTAGCTTGTGGTTGTCATGTGTGCAGCATTGTACTGAACAGGTGTCCCACTAAAGCGCTACAATCTATCACTCCATATGAGGCTTGGCACGACCGCAAGCCATCTCTTGCTCATCTACGTGTATTTGGTTGTTTGGCATATGCATTAGTGCCTAAACAACATTGTAGAAAATTGGATGATAAAGTAGTAAATTGTATTTTTGTTGGGTACAGTTCTGAAAGTAAAGGCTATCGTCTGTATCATCCTCAGAATAAACATATTCTGGTTAGCCGTGATGTTGTTTTTGTGGAGGATGTTATTCAACCATTGCTTTCATGTACTAAGGCGACATCTGTTAGCTCCAAAGACATGTATGATACTTTGCTTCCTCTTTTTAGAGGTAGACAATCTAGTGCTTGACCCAATGAGGCACTTTGTCAACCTTTGCAGGTTTCATGTGATGATGCAGATAATTCCATTTCTGATGTAGATGTACATGATGCACTTATTGATGAGAGAGTTGATATTGAGTAGGCAAGAACTATGCCAAAATGGCTGGTGCAGACCTTGTGTGACAGTAAATTAGATGCACCTCTGTCATATCGTACTCATTTAGGCTCTCATAGTGCCTCTTTTGCATCAGATTGCTATGCTATGGCTGCATCTAGTCTCCGTGATGAGAATGAGCCTGTTTTGTTTGATGAAGCACAAAATTCAAAAACTTGGATGGTTGCTATGCAATTTGAATATGATGTAATAATGAAGAATGGTACTTGGTCTTTATGTGACTTGCCTCCTAGCAAGAAGGCCATTGGCACTAAGTGGGTATACAAGCTGAAGCATAAACCTGATGGTACAGTTGACAGGTATAAGGCTAGGCTTGTTAAGGGTTATGCGCAGGAAAGAGGCATTGATTTTGATGCGACCTTTGCACCTACATGCCGTATGACTACTGTTTGGAGCATTTGTGCACTTGCAGCCCATCATGGTTGGAATGTACATCAGTTGGACATTAAAACAACATATCTGAATGGTGTCTTGCATGAAGAAGTGTATGTTTTTCAGCCCCGTGGCTTTGTGCAGAAAGGGCATGAAAACTAGGTGTGCAGGTTAAAGAAGGCATTATATGGTTTAAAGCAAGCACCACGTGCTTGGTATGAGAAGATACATGCCTATCTGATTGCACATGGTTTTGAGAACAGTCCAACTGAAAGCACCTTATATGTTAAGCGTTCTAATGATGTGCTTCTGATCATTGTTGTCTATGTTGACGACATGCCACTCACTCCTCCTATTGAGAAGCATATTGCTGATTTTAATGCTGATTTGCATGACTCATTTGAGATGTCTGATTTGGGGCATTTGCATCACTATTTGGGCATTCAGTTTATGCAAGTTGATGGTGGAATGGCTTTGTGTCAAACAAAATATATTGACACGTTATTGCAGTGTTTTGGCCTTGAAGACTGTAAGCCTATTGCCACTCCTATGGAGACAGGTTTATGATTGAGTCTTCATGATGCTAGAGATGCATTTGATGTTGTTCTATATCAACAGGCTATTGGATGCTTGATTTACTTATGCATTACTCGGCCAGATATTCAGCTTGTTGTCTCACAGATGAGCAGGTTTATGCATTGCCTAGGAGTCAAGCATTGGCAGGCGGTTAAGCGCATCTTTCGCTACTTGAGTGGTACTCGGCTACTTGGGTTGTTTTATCCCAACGGGGAATCACTACCGCCAGATTTGCATGTTTTTCTAACTCTGATTAGGCTGGTTGCTATGACACTTGTGTGTCCACTAGTGGCTTTTGCTTCATGCTTGGTAGCTCATGTATATCTTGGTTGACCAAGAAGCAGCCTATTGTAGCCACTTCCGGTTGTGAGGCTGAGTATAGGGCAGCTTTAAGAGCTACTATTGAGTGTGTGTGGCTTAGTCGCCTTATGGCTCATGTGGGTGTTGGTTATTCTTCGGCCACCACCATCTTCACTAACAGTCAGAGTGCATTCGGAGTTGCGAGGAACCCTATGTTCCATGCTCGCACTAAGCACATTGAGGTACATTATCATTATGTGAGGGAGAGGTTCTCTGCTGGGGAGATCACCTTGGCATATGTGCCCATGCAGGAGAACATTGTAGACCTTTTCACGAAGGCTCTACCTAGAGAGAAGTTCGAAGCTTTCCGCAAAGCTTTGGGCTTACTTCCTTTTGTGTAGTGATTTCCACATAGCTTGGCACTTCCTTATACATGAGTGCCAGCTACTTGTTGACCGCATCACACCCAGGGGGATTTGAATTGTTGATATATTTAGGTAGTGATGTGTGTGAACACTCTAGGACTATCGGGGCACTTTTTTCCCTCTTTAGAAGGTTTTTTTCCCCCGGCTTGTATATACGCCTATTGACCTAATGGGCTACTTATCTTTGTACATTCTCTAGTAATACATTCAGTATTGTGTGTTGTGCTCCAAGCTTCTTCTTCTTCCTTGTGCTATTCGTGTGCTTCTGCACACATCTAACTCCAACACATTTGATGAAGAAGAATTTAATAGCTGTCTCAAATGCCTGAGAGGGAAACACATCATGAATTTGTATTATGCATACGGATGGCCAAATAGCACATAGAGAAATAGTCAATTGAGAAAGGATCATTAATTGTGTAATCTGAATGAGGTCCAACTTATTAAGTGCAAAGCAAGAAGATGCCAATATGGTTTGGGTAGGCGTCAAATCACCAAGATTCTCCTTTTTTTAAATCAAGTCTAAGATATAGTCCCCTTCTATTTAAAGAGGCCTATTAAATAGAGGAAAACCATTCTCCTTAGTTTGGACCATGGACACAGGGGAATATCATTATAGGCGTTATAACTTGAATTATATTTTTGAGAACAAAAATGTTCTTCATGGGGGAGGAGGGCATGTTATAAAGTCATCTTGAACATGGCTAATCTCAAAAACATCAATGTATAAGATTGCACATGGTTAATCTCAAGATAACATCAATGGGAGTGGAGAAAGATTTACATGGAGAAGCGAGCTATTGCTCTTCTGCCTTGTGGAATTCCATTAGGGGAGAAGCGCTCTCAAAGATATAGAAAGAAAGATGTGTTCTCAACTTCGACAACCCTTCAAAAGAATGATTGATAGAAAAATCTCTTGGCTTCTTAGGTAAACAGTCATCCAAAAGAACAAAAAATCTACACGTAACGCAAAATTTTGTTCACTTTTGTCTTTGGTTTATGATTTCATGAGAGTATTAATAACAATTGAGAAGCAAAATATGATGTCCCGTCATCTCTCTCTCTCTCTCTCTCTGCAGATTCACATATCTAGAGTCTAGACACTCTGTTTGGGCACCAGAATGCAATTCGCAAAATTCTAGGTACAGGGCCCTCGGCTGTGAAGGTGATTTTACTGAGAGAGAGAGAGAGAAAGAGAGAGAGAGAGCATGGACAACGTAATTACACAGACCCAGACACCGAAGTCTCTTCGTTCTGATCTGGCGCTAACAGACCTGATAAGAATGCTGGCAGAGTTCGCCAGAGAGCGCAATTGGCAGAGTCCACAGCCCCAGAAACCTTCTATTAGCTCTGGTATTACATTCTTTTCTCTAGAATATTGTTTTTATTTATATGTTTCTGGAGGAAGTGAGGGAAACATACTTTACGGGAAATATAAAGAAATATATAGAGACTGAAAGAAAACTATTTCTTCTCCTGTATAACTGTTCGCTTCCTCTATTTTCCCCGTCACTGTTGTGTGAGTCTGGAGCATGATCTCCCATAAAGAGTAGATTGAAAGGCAAGTGTAAACATTCTGCTCATTGTAAACTTGGCTTGTGGATGCTGCAGGTTGGTGAAGTGGGGGAACTGTCAGAGATATTTCAGTGGAGAGGCGAGGTACCGACAGGATTGTCTGATTGGAGTGCGGACGAAAAAGAGCATTTAGAGGAGAAGCTGTCGGACGTTCTCCTGTATTTGGTCCGTCTGGCGGACGTGTGCAATGTAAATCTTGGTGAAGCGGCGCTGGAAAAACTGAGGAAGAACGCTTCGAAGTACCCTGTTGATGCAACGAAGAGAGTTATGGTAGTCCGCTGACAGCTTTCGACAATGATGCTGGCAAGACAACGGCAAATACTAATCGTAAACTGCCAATCGCTTGAGGATGTCCGACATATCCGTATATGCGTATAGTGTGTAAGCATATGCGTCAAATATACACACTATATTATAGATATCTTTTGCTGCTATATCCATGAAGCGTATATTCGAGATAGACAGCGTATTAAGCGCTGAATCGCTTTGCATTCTGCAGACTTCAAGCCTTGGCTCCTCCTTTTCTCTTTCGCTGTTTCGATGGTATTCGTGATTTTCTAGGTACTGAGTTTCCTACAAAGCGCATCATTTCGGCGATACTAAGTTCTTTGGATTTCGATGATTGCACATACTCAGCGATATGTTTGTTTTCTGGGACCTTCCATCGCCGTCCTCTGTGTCTATCTCCTTCTTTGCGTACTTAGCTGTATACGTTATTATTTCTGCTGGAGTGCTAACGATATGAGTCATCAGGGTCTCTTGAACCTCTTTACATTTGGTAGAAACCACGAACACAGGCTTGAAGCTACGAGCTGGTTGCCACGTGAATAGTTATCTCTTGTCCTTGTTTCTTCATATGACAGAAAAGCTAGCATGGCTTCATCATACAGGGCTGAACAGGTCCATCTGGAAAAGCATTACAAGTATCGAATCAAGTTTCGAATCTCTGTATATATATATATATATATATATATATATATATATATATATATATATATATATATATATATATATATATATAAGCGAAGAGGACATCTTGCATTGATTCCTCAACAAAAACCAAACCTTTCCAAACATCAATGATAGCCTCGAGTATGCACCTCCCCTTAATGAACTTTTTTTGATCCTCATTGATCCAATGTCGAAGGTGACAGGTAATACGGTTCGCAAAGAGCTTTTCCAAGATCTTGTAACCAGTTTGTAGCATCGTAATTGGCCACCAATTTTCACTTCTATTTTTGCTTCCTTTTTTGTGAATGAACTTGATGACATCCTAATTGACACAATTGGGAAGCATGCCAAAAGAAATAGCCTCTTGCCACACCAAACATAATGGAATGTCCGCTACATTGAAGTTCTTAAAGAACTCATTAGTAAGGCCATCCAACCCTGGATTCTTTCCATTAATGAGGGAATCAACTACTAAAGTATTTCTATGCCAATGCACCACAGTGAGATCTCCTTCTCGAGAGCTCCACGATGATCTCCTTCTCGAGAGCTCCATGATGATATCCTCAAAGTAGAGACCGAGCTCCTTGGGCTGCACACGGTACTCCACGCAGAGGCTGTAGAATATGCAGAAAAACACAATACACAACGAAACGAACACAAACTTCTTAAGTGTTACAAATGCGGTGGAACTTATAGTCTGTGACTGACCAAGCCACTATATGTTTTATTAATGAAGATATACAAAGAAGTGTCTGGTGGCCATTTGGCCTTTCACATGGACACTAATAGTAATAGTCTCCCACTAATGGCCAATATGGCCAAAGTAACTATGGGAAACAAATAAAGAATGATAAAGAGTACCTCAGTGTAAGTATACAAACTATACCTCCCACATGATGGGCATGTTACACAGTATACAACTAATTGTGTAAGATCATGAATCAAGTGACCCCCATCAAGTGACAACAATGTCAAAAGCTGTCTTGTGGTAGAGCTTTAGTCAAATCATCTACAACATTATCTCGAGTATGAACCTTCTCAATAATAATGCGCTTAGTGGCTAAGTAATCTTTAATGAAGTGATATCTCACCTCAATGTGCTTGGTCTTTGCATGATAAACCAGATTCTTATCCAGAGCAATGGCACTCTGACTATCATTGAGCATATGAGGTACATGTTGAGGTAGACCCATATCACAAGCAAGACGAGTAAGCCACAATGCTTCCTTACATTCCTCACTTGTTGTGACATACTCTGCTTTTGTGGTGGAAACAATTGTACATTCTTGAAGACGAGATCTCCAAGAGATAGCACCTCCAAAAAAATAAAAAATGTACCTTGATGTAGACTTATGATGGTCTACACAAGGAGCATAGTCAAAATCTATGTAACCAATAATGGATGATTTTCCTCTACCTAAGCATAGACACTTGTCCTTAGTGCCACTTTGATATCTCAAAATCAACTTCACCACTTCCCAATGTTTCTCGCCAAGATTAGAGATATATCTGCTCATAACTCCCGCTACAAATGCAATGTTTGGTCTCCTAGCTACTATAGCATACATGAGACTACCAATACTAGACTAATCGGAAAGTTTGGTCATGAATTTCTTTTTCTCATCTGATTTGGGGCAATGATTCTTGCTCAATTTCACATATGTGGGTAAAGGTGTACTCAATGCCTTTCCAACCTTGATATTGAACCTATGAAGCACTTTGGATATGTACTCACTTTGAGGAAAGTATATGCATCTATTACTCCTATCGCGAGTAATGTGCATGCCAAGAACATGTTTGGCATCCCCGAAATCCTTCATATCAAACTTCTAACTCAACTTCTTTTTGAGAATTGACAAGTCATAAAGGACTTCCCAGCAATCAACATATCATTGACATAAAGTATCAATCATATCAAGCTACCATCTAAGCATCTCTTTGTGTGGAGACAATGATCATCATTACTTTGAGAATAGCCTTGAGACTTCATAAAGCATCAAAATTTTGGTACCATTGTCTCAGGGACTGTTTAAGTCCATACAAGCTCTTCTTGAGCTTACAAACTAGACTTTCCTTGCCAAGAAATACATAACCCTTTGGTTGTTCCATATAGACCTCATTTGCAAGATCTCCATGCAAGAAAGCATTTTTCACATCCATTTGGACTAGGCCTAAGTGATCCATTACAAAGAATCCAAGCAAGATGCACAGGATATTCATCTTGACAACTAGAAAGAAGATGTCCTTGAAATCAACACCATGTCGTTGCTTAGAACCCTTTCCAACAAGTCAAGCTTTATACTTTGGAGAAGCACTATCTAATGTGAATTTATGCTTATATACCCATTTACATGGTAAAACTTTCCTACCCTTTGGCAAAAGTACTAAGTCCCAAGTACCATTCTTGTGATCAGAATCCAACTTAATCTTCATGGCACGCTCCCACTTAACATGATCCTCTACCTACATAGCCACTTTGTAGCAAGAAGGCTCACCGTCATCTATTAGCATAAGAAAATCGAAACCTGCAACATATCTACCAGGTGGGTGTGAGACATGTCTAGAGTGTCTCAATGGTTGCTGAATAGGGTCATGTGCACACTTATCCGATTGGAAATTCTCTTGAATGTCCCTATGTGAAGCATTTTTATGCATGCTAACTAGAGGACTAGTATCCTGAAACACCACCCTTCCTACTTCAACGTCCTTAATGGGTTATTTATGCATCTTAGACTCATTAAAAATGGCATCACTACTTTTGATCACTTAGTTTGTTTCACGATCCCATAAGTGATATCGAGTTTGTCCTTCTCAACCATATCCAAGACAAATGCATTTCTTTGACTTATGGTCCAACTTTTGTCTAAGATTCTTGGGTATATGAACATATGCTTCACACCCAAAAACTTGGAGATGGTCATAATATGGTGGCTTCCCTATCCATAACTCTTGTGCCACTTTTAGATCTTTGGTAGTACTAGGTGAAAGGTTAATCTCATGAACTCAACTCAATACTACTTCTACCCAAAAGCCTTGTGAGAGGTTTGCATGATACAACATAGAAACTACTCTATCTTGAACAGTTCTATTCATCCTTTTAGCTAGACCATTCTACAATAGGTTATAAGGAGCTATAAACTCTCTATGAATCCCTCTAGACTTACCAAAAATGCTGAATTCACGTGAGGTATAGTTAGCCCCATTATCTGAACATAAAGCCTTAAGCTTAGTTCCTTTTTCAATCTCGATTAAAGCAAGCCATTTTCTGAAAGTAGGGAATAACTCATCCTTTGATTTGATAGCATATAACCAAACTTTTCTAGTAGCATCATCTACGAAAGTGACAAAGTAAAGAGAACCACCTAAGGACCTAGTGGGCATAGGACCACACACATCTATATGAACAAGATCTAAAGGTTGAACCAAAAAGTCAATGTGCATTTTGTGCATATTTTTCATTTGCTTTCCATATTGAAAATGCTCACAAAATGAAAAATCAGAGAAAGATAACACATGTAAGTATCCAAAACGAGAAAGATTTTCCATTCCACTACGAGATCTATGGACCAAATGACCATGCACATTACAAGCCATAGGTTGTTGAGTAACAACTGACAAGTGTTCAATATGTGATACAAATAAAGGATAAAGTGAGCCAACTTTGCTTCCTTTTGCAATAACCGTATTGCCATTTGATATACAAAAGGAATAAGCATAGAAAACCACCTTGTAACCAAGGTCCTCAAGTTGACCAACTGACATCAAACTACATGATAACTAAGGTACATGACATACATTATGCATAGTAAATTTTGAACCATCAATGAACTACACAACCACATCTCCAATCCCCACAAGGCCATACTAGTAACAGTTACCAAGTCTCCCAATACCAAGAGACTTTGTTACATAATTAGAGAACCGTTCTCGGTGTGGTGTCACATGGAAAGAAGCACCAAAATCTAGCACCCACGTGCGGGAAAGAGAATCAGCCATAAGAGCCCCAGTTGGTAGAGTAATATCAAGTAACAACACATCAACATCATTAGAAATAGCATTAATTTCTCCAATGTTCAAAGTGAAAGTAGATGGTGTGCATAATAGTCCTTCTTCATGTGTCTTTTCTTATGATAATAATGGCATTTGATATCCCTCTTCCTTGATTTACTTCTACTCTTATTTCGTTGACCATTCTTTTCCTAGTTCTTGCGCCCGCCACATTGCTGATTCTTTCCTTGCTAAGAATCACGAATATTATATGCATCTCCACGCCGAGTGCCAACCATAGATTTTCTATGAATCTACTCACTCAAGAGTGCTCCACATACGTCATCATAGACGAGTTTACCACTAGGTGCACTATTGGTAATAGTTATGCAAAACCTATCCCATCATGATGGCAAGGTGCATAGCAGTTATATTGCTTTCATTTCATTATCCATATCCATTTTCTCATCTTGTAGCTGGGAGGATATAGCATCCAAATCATTTAGATGACAAACAACACAATCTATGTCCTTCATGCAAAGGTCATATAATTTTCTCATGAGTTACACTTTATTTGATGCCGTCTCTTTTTCCTATGTATTGCATAACTTCTTCCAAAGCCCCTCTGCACTTTCACAGGCTAATAATCTAAAGTAAACATTATCTGTTAGGTGCAAGCAGATGATAGAGTTGACCATTTCATCTAACTCATCCCAATCTTCTTCATCCATGTCAGGAGGCTTCATTGAAATTCCATTTACTCCCTTCCATTGCCTCCTTTGAATCAGCACATCTTTAATCTAATTCTTCAATAGAGAAAAGTTTATGTTGTAAAGTTTATAGATCTGAAATTGGTCTTTGCCCTCCAAGTTATAGCTCCTCCTCGGAACGCTAACCCTTTGGTTGTTCCATTTAGACCTCATTTGTAAGATCTCCATGCAAGAAAGCATTTTTCACATCCACTACGACTAGCTCTAAGTGATCCATTGCAATGAATCCAAGCAAGATCCACAGGGTAGTCATCTTGACCAGTGGAAAGAAGATTTCCTCGAAATCAACACCACATTGTTGCTTAAAACCCTTGTCAACAATTCATGCTTTATACTTTGGAGAAGCACTATCTAATGTGAATTTTTGCTTATATACCCATTTACATGGTAAAGCTTTCCTACCCTTTGGCAAAAGTACTAAATCCCAAGTACCATTCTTGTAATCAGAATTCAACTTAATCTTCATGGCATGCTCCCACTTGACATGATCCTCTGTTTACATAGCCACTTTGTAGCATGAAGGCTCACCATCATCTGTTAGCATAACAAAATCTAAACCTGCAACATATCTACCAGGTGGATATGAGACACGTCTAGAGCATCTCTATGGTTGCTGAATAGGGACATGTGCACACTGATCCGATTGGACATTTTCTTGAATGTCCCTATGTGCAACATTTTTATGCATGCTAACTAGAGTAATAGTATCCTCAAACATCACTCTTCTCACTTCAACCTCCTTAATTGGTTGTTTATGCATCTTAGATTCATTTAAAATGGCATCACTACTTTTGATCACTCAGTTTGTTTCAGGATCCCATAATTGATATCCAATTCGTCCTTCTCGACCATATCCAAGAGAAATGCGTTTCTTTGACTTATGGTCCAACTTTTGTCTAAGATTCTTGGGTATATGAACATATGCTTCACACCCAAAAACTTGAAGATGATCATAATACGTGGCTTCCCTATCCATAACTCTTGTGCCACTTTTAGACCTTTGGGAATACTAGGTGAAAGGTTAATCTCATGAACTGCAGTCAGTACTACTTCTGCCCAAAAGCCTTATCGGACGTTTGCATGATGCAACATAGAAAATACTCTATCTTGAATATTTCTATTCATCCTTTTTAGCTAGACCATTCTACACTAGGTTATAAGGAGCTATAAACTCTCTATGAATCCCTGTAGACTTAGCAAAAAGGTTGAATTCATGTGAGGTATACACAGCCCCATTATTTGACATAAAGCCTTAAGCTTAGTTCCTTTTTCAGTCTCAATTGAAGCAAGCCATTTCGTGAAAGTAGGGAATACCTCATCCTTTGATTTGATAGATATACGCAAACTTTTCTAGTAGCATCATCTGTGAAAGTGACAATGTAAAGAGAACCACCTAAGGACCTAGTGGGCATAGGACCACACACATCTATATGAAGGAGATCTCAAGGCTGAACTAAAGAGTCAATGTGCATTCTACGCATATTTTTTGTTTGCTTTCCATATTGAAAATGCTCACAAAATGAAAAATTAGAGAAAGGTAACACACGTAAGTATCTAGAACGAGAAAGATTTTCCAATCCACTACGAGATATATGCACCAAATGACCATGCACATTACAAGCCATAGGTTGTTGAGTAACAACTAACAAGTGTTCAATATGTGACACAAATAAAGGATAAAGTGAGCCAACTTTGCTTCCTTTTGCAATAACCATATTGGCCATTGATACACAAAAGGACTGAGCATAGAAAACCACCTACTAACCAAGGTCGTCAAGTTGAACAACTCACATCAAACTGCATGATAACTAAGGTACATGACATACATTATGCATAGTAAATTCTGAACCATCAATGAAGTGCACAACATCTCCAATCCCCACAAGGTCATACTGGTAAGAGTTACCAAGTCTCACAATACGAAGAGACTTTGTTGCATAATTAGAGAACCATTCCATGTGTGGTTTCACATGGAAAGAAGCACCAAAATCTAGCAATCACGTGTGGGAAAGAGAATCAGCCATAAGAGCCCCTATTGGTAGAGTAATATCAAGTATCAACATATCAACATCATCAGAAATAGCATTAATTTCTTCAATTTTCACAATCAAGTAGATGGTGCATGTAATTGTTTAACATGCCGATCAACACTCTATCCTATACCTTTAGCATTCCTTAATGCATAACAGTCTTTCTTTATGTGTCCTTTCTTATGTTAATATTGGCATTTGATATACCTCTTCCTTGATTTACTTCTACTGTTATTTCGTTGACCATTCTTTTCCTAGTTCTTGCTCTCGCCACATTGCTGATTCTTTCCTTGGTAAGAATCACTAATATTATATGCATCTCCACTCCGAGTGCCAACCATACATTTTCTATGAATCTACTCACTCAAGAGTGCTCCATATACGTCATCATAGAAGAGTTTACCACTAGGTGCACTATTGGTAATAGTTATGCAAAACCTATCCCATGATGATGGCAAGGTGCATAGCAGTTATATTGCTTTCATTTCACTATCCATATCCATTTTCTCAGCTTGTAACTGGGAGAATATAGAATCAAACTCACTTAGATGAGAAACAGACTATCTATGTCCTTCATGCAAAGGTCATATAATTTTCTCATGAGCTACACTTTATTTGATGCCGTCTCTTTTTCCTATGTATTGCATAACTTCTTCCAAAGCCTCTCTGCACTTTCATAGTCTAATACTGTTAAATAAACATTATCTACTAGGTGCAAGCAAATGATAGACCTAACCATTTCATCTAACTCATCCCAAATCATCTTCATCCATGTCGGGAGGCTTCTTTGAAATTTCATTTACTCCCTTCCATTGCCTCCTTTGAATCAGCACGTCTTTAATCTAATTCTTCCATAGAGCAAAGTTTATGCTGTAAAATTTATAGATCTAAAAATGGTCTTTGCCCTCCAAGTTATAGCTCCTTAGAATGCTGCCACTAGATGTGCATGAGACCTCTGATGCCATGATGGTAGAGAACTTAATAGAATGATATGGAGCTAGAAGAGTCCAAACACCAACAAATAAGTGTATCAAGGAGTAAATCTACCACTCTATAGTTGCTAAAACTAAAAATCTGGAAACATTTTGCCCTAGTATCCTCTACAAAATGATCATATGAAGAGTGTTAAAATATCATAAAACTGCAAGCACTAACATGTTTACCTACATAGTGAATCACTCACTCCACTGCATATAGTTAATTACCTAATAGAAGCCAACTAGGCTTATCGAGCACCTATGAACAACTACCATACATCTCCTAAGACGAGGTTGGGTAAGACTTCCACCTCCATCACCGAAGAGACCCCAACATCCGGGTGTCTCCCAGTTAAGAAAACCTCACCACGACCCTCTTTATCGAATGTAAAATTCTTTATGCAAAAGACATAACCGTTATATCAATGACCACATGGACGTACATAACGATATCCATAGAAGCATAAATGGTCTGTATATGCTGAATATATGCAATAAAATGACACTAAAAAGGCTGGATGCACAGGCCAAAAACTATCCAACAACACATGCAAGTGTCTGTCAACTGTCATGTTTTAGGCTCAAAAGCCTGCATAAATTTGCAACGGCTCCTCCTAGCAAAATTGAAAACCTTTCAAGAAAGCTATAGTTTTATGAGGGTGGCTGAAACCACAACCTAAAGGTTGATATGTATTGTTGGAGAAGTACAAAAAACACTCTTCTTGATGTTCTTGGACTTGTGTGAAGAGAATTATGTGAAAAAGTACTACAAAATGGCTCCAAAAGACACCCCAAAAATGCTCCAAAAATATGGTTGAAAAAAGAATGAATCTTTGACGGACCAAAAGATGTTCAAGGTAATGTTAACCTTAGTCTTTCCCCTTCTTCAAACACCACAAGAGTATAGCTTAGTGGCAAGAGCTTTCCATTGTTAAACGAGCTCCAGGGGGAATAGTACTGGGATGGGTGACCTCTCAGGAAGTACCGCGAAGCTCTATCTTCCTTGATCATTGATTTCCCCCTCACGCACATCCAACGGTGCCATAGTGACTTTGGTGACTCGGATGACAAGGTATGCTAAGTTCTATGTCTTTTAGTCGTAAGCCTTGGAGAAAGCCTTAGGTGGATGCTCCCTTCGCTCATGCAAACAGAACAAAGCTTTTGCATCCAAATGCTTTGACATCAGTAAAGTATTTTGATGGCGATGCACCACAGTGCGACGATATCTTCTTGAGATTTGCACGATGATATCCTCGGAGTAGAAAATTGAGCTGCTAGGGCTGCACATGGTACTCGGCACAAGTTGTAGAATATGTAGAAAAACACAGTACATAGGGAGCACGAACACAGACTTCTTAGGTGTTACAAATACGGTTGAACTTATAGTCTATGGATGACTAGGCCACTATCTGTTTTATTAAAGAACAGATACAAACAAGTGTCCAGTGCGCATTTGGCCTTTCACATGGACACTAATGGTAACAATTACCTCCAGAATCTCTACATATGAGATGGAAGCTTCGCTAAGAGCTTTCAGGTTTTGCGAGATTTTTTGGTTCTAACGCATGAGATCATGGCATGCAGCCATGTCTACGAGGAGAAAAAAGTGTGCAAACCCCCAAGAGCTAATTAAAGTGGTTGACAATCAGAGAAGTATTTTCTTCTTCCGTTTTGCATTCAACCTTATCGACATTCATCATGAGAGAATCACTTCTTTGGATCACTTGTTCTTAACAAGGTTGCACATCTCTTTAGAAGGCTTGTATGCCCTACCCTCCCACCGATCCTTGAACTATAGTTTTAGGTCCTTTCTTTGAATTTCTTCTTTGTTTCTCATCATGCTTTTGATTTTCAGGATGGATTTTGGTATTGAAAGTGGTATTTGTTAACTTATACCTCCAAACGCCATAGCCTCTCATAAAGATTATCCCTTCTAGCATGATGAATGGCTTGAAGATTCTTGTGAGCCCTAGCCAAAATGTCATAAGTGAGCATGACCACCTTCCTCCAATACCTAGATGGAAAGGAAAAGGTGGCAAAAGCCCTAAACCAAGCCTCGGTAATCGCATGTTGGACCGAAAAGAGAGAGAAAGCATGAAACCAAGGGGCTTTCTTGAGACTGATGATCGGCTTCAAGGTAATTACAATCAGGTACTGATCAAAGATGACTAGGTCCAAAGTTTGGGAGAGGGAAGGCGGGCCCCATTTGTTGATGATATTTTCTGACATATGGATCCTATCAAGTATGGCTTTCTACAAGTCATCACCATCTTGGAGGTTTCACCATGAGAAACCAACAACATCCTTGATCTCCACATGATCCAGGTGTTACTTAACTCAATCCCTAATCTCCTTCTCTTGTTCATCAATGTCCCATCCCTTCCTCTCTCATCTGTCAGAAAGGACCTCCATCATATTAGAGCCCCTACAAAGAACCACGTTGAGGGGTAGAGAATCCAACAACTTCCAAGTGAGAAGTCTTTCGGAATCAATATTAGGAACATACAAGGAGATGGTGGTAAATTGGACAGGACACCCAAAAGAAGCACCAATCCACTGATGGTTCTGGTCAATAAGGAAATCCACAATTCTAGTGTGCCAACTTATACTCATGTCGATAGTTGTGCCACTAGTTTCTTATTCCCCTTGCAGTAAACTCTACCTCCCTTGCACCTATAACTGTAAATAATACATTCAATACAATGATTAAATGTGTCACACAGCTTCAGCAAGATTATCAATACTTGGAACAACAAAATGCTACATTATAGGCAAAATCTCAAAGATTAGAAACACATGGTAGGACATTCGAAGCTGACAACGAAACAATAGAGGATCAATACTTCACTTTATAGCAAGCGCATGAAGAACTAGAGCCCAAGGAACTGGATGTGGATGCCCAAGCTACCAAAGACTTGAAGGACATGCTACGCAAGCAACAAGTAACCAATGCAAAACTATGTAGAAATCTAGGGCTTTTGAGGAAGCACATGGCTATGGCACTGTTGATATATTTAGGTAGTGATGTGTGTGAACACTCTAGCACCGTGAAGGGCACTTTCTTCCCTCTTTAGGAGACTTTTTGCCCTGGCTTGTATATACGCCTATTGCCCTAATGGTCTACTTATCTTTGTACATTCTTGTGGTAAAACATTCAGTATTGTGTGTTTTGCTCCAAGCTTTTTCTTCTTCCTTCTGTCGTTCACGTGCTTCTACAGATGTCTAACTCCAACAATTGGTATCAGAGCAGGTCGCCGCTTCATATAGGGCATCATCCACACCTCTCTGGTTGCAGCCTTAGAATTGCACAAATTTTGGTGAGCATAGTCATGGTGTTTCAGGGATTAAAATGGCTTTGCTCTATGGTGTTGAGATCCTCATTTGAGCTTGTTTCGGCTTCCAATGCACTACTGTAGTGCTTATGCTGGTTACTTTGTCTTTTTGTGACAAAGATATATACCAGTTTTGTCTTGCCAGTAAAAGCGTCTCGAAGTTTGATACAAGTTTAATAGAATTCTCTACGTAGTTCTATTCAATTTTTTGAGATACAATCAATTTTTTGCATCAAATTTTAGTCACCGGCCATGGTTGAAAGTAGTGATGTATGTTGTATGTTGGTTGTTGAGGATAAGTTGGATGGTACCAACTACCCATTATGAGCTTATATGATGTGACATGTATTGGTTGCAAAAGCACTATGGAACATTGTGCAGGGTGTTGAAAAATGTTGTAGCACACTTGCAACTGTTACAACTGCAGGTACTGAAGTTGATGTAGAAGGTCGCCAAGATGGTGATATTCTACAGATTCGTGTTCGTGCTATGGTTTTTGTTGCACTCACTACAGAGCAAATTTGTTGGGATGGAAAAGATGCCCACGCACATGCGTTGATAGCTTTTTCTTTCAAACCTGCCATTATTCCTCACATTTGCTCTTACAGGACAGCTAAGGATGCTTTGGATACCCTTACCACATTGTACTAGGATAGGAATGAGGCTTGTGTTGCTTACCTCCCTAAACAGTTAGAAAGTGAGCACATGAATGAAGGTGACTCTATGGACAGTTCTTTTACAAAGATCAAGTATTTGAAGGACCAATTGATTTCTGCTGATGAAGTCCTTCCGGATAGTTCAATTGTATAGACTGTTCTGAATGGTTCTTCTCACTCATATCAGAGTTTTGCTTCTACTCTTTCATTGAGGATGAAAGGCAATCCAAATGCCTTAACTTTTGAAGAGTTGGTTTTTGTTCTGTTGCAGGAAGATCAGTCTAGGGAGAACAAGTCTATTATGTGTGTTGCAGATCAAGCCTTCTTAGCTAGTCTAAAGGGCAAAGGAAAATGAAGCTCTTCATTTAGTAAGCAAAAATCTTCTAATTCTGCACAATCGAAGAAGGAAGACAACGATGAGAAGAAATCAGAAAAGCAAAAACCGTTTTGCGAATATTGTAATGCAAATAATCATGTAATTAAGAATTGTCCAAAATTGACTGCTAAAGAGGCAAGGAACAAAGAGGTCAGAATGGCTGTTATAGAGCCGTCTACACTGAATGCAGAGTCTGCTAATCTTGTGTAGGATGAAGAATGAGGGTCTACTATTGTTTGTAGTTTTGACCCATCTTCTCATGAATAGTGCATGTCTGCAGTAGACTCACATGTTTGGTAGTGTGATAGTGGGGCGACCAAACATATTACGTCACAGCGCAGTTTCTTCTCTTCACTAGAGCCTACCCCTATAGGGAATACTATCACATGCACCAAGAACTCCTCTTATCCTATCATGGGAGTTAGTAAGATCATTTTGAATACTGCCAATAACAGTTCTTTCACTTTCTTAGATGCTTTATTTGTGCCACGGATCAAGAAGAATCTGTTATCGGTTTTGACTTTAGCCAGGATTGTCTTGGTTGTGAAATTTGTTGATGACAGGTGTACAATTCATGATCTATCAAATCCAAATGTGATTATTGCTTCTAGCATTTTATCTCGTGGGCTGTATAAGGTCATAGATTATCAAAAATCTGTTAATGATTTAGCATGTGCAGTACATGATTCTCAAGCTATGTTAAATGCAAAGCTTTGGCATGCACACTTTGGTCATCTAAATTTTCCTAGTTTGCTATGCCTGCAGAAATCTAAAATGGTGGCCTCTTTGCCCATACTTAAGGCACACAATCAACATGTATGCGAAGGATATATTTTGGGCAAATTGCAATGATCCTCATTTCCAATAGATGGTTCAGTTTGAGCAATGCAAAAATTTGCAGCTTGTTCATAGTGATGTTTGTGGTCCTATGCAGACTCACTCTTTTGGAAATTATCTTTACTTTGGGACTTTCATTGATGATTTTTCCACGCATGCACGGGAATATCCATTGAGTGGAATTGTTTATGTGCTTCAAACAATTTTTGGTTTTGGCTGAAAATCCATCACCATGTAAAATGGGCACCCTCCGTTTTGATCGAGGGGGGAGGGGGGGAATATATGTCTTCTAACTTTAATGCGTTTCAGGCTGAAACTGGAATAAAACATCAGTGTATAGTGCCATATACAACTCAACAAAATCGAGTTATTGAACAGAAGAATAGGTCGCTCATGGAGATGATGAGGTGTATGGTCAAGAGTCAAGGTTTACCACATAGTTTCTCACTTGAGGCTGTTATGTTTGCAACATATGTACTTAACAGGTGTCCCAATAAAGGGCTACAGTCTATCACTCCATATGAAGCTTGCCATGGTTGCAAGCCATGTGTTGCTCATCAGCGGGGTTTTGGTTGTTTGGCATATGCATTAGTGCCTGAATAGCACCATAAAAAATTGGATGATAAAGGAGTAAAATATATATTTTTTTTAGTACAGTTCTGAAAGTAAAGGCTATGATCTGTATCATCCACAGACTAAATGCATTCTCGTTAGCCGTGATGTTGTTTTTGTGGAAGATGCTATTCAGCCATTACTTTCATGTACTAAGGAGACATCTGTTAGCTCCAAAGACATGTATGATACTTTGCTACCTCTTTTTATAGGTGGACACTCTAGTGCTGGTCCTAATGAGGCAACTTTTCAACCTTTGTAGGTTTCATGTGATGATGCAGATCATTCCACTTCTGATGCACTTTATTGATGAGAGCAGATATTAAGTATGCAAAATTTATGCCAAAATGGCTGGTGCAGACTTTGTGTAATAGTAAATTAGATGCACGTCTCTCATATCCTACTCAATCAGGATCTCGTAGTGCCTCTTTTGCATGAGATTGCTATGCTATGGGTGCCTCTAATCTTCATGATGAGACTTACTTGTTTCGTTTGATGAATCAGAAAAATCTGAACATTGGATGCCTAAAATGCAATCTGAATATGATGCTATGATGAAAAAAGGTACCTGGTCTTTATGTGACTTGCCTCCTGGCAAGAAGGCCATAGGCACTAAGTGGGTATACAAGCACATGTGTAAATGTGATGGAACACTTGACAAGTATAAGGCTAAGCTTGTTGCAAAGGGTTATGTGCAGGAAAGTGGCATTGATTTTTATGAAACCTTTGCTCTTACTTGCCAAATGACTATTGTTCGTAGCATCTGTGCACTTGCATCTCATCATGGTTGGAATGTAAATCAATTGGAAATTAAAGCAGCATTTCTGAATGATGACTTGCATGAAGAAGTGTATGTTCTTCATCCCCATGGCTTTGTGCAAAAAGGGCATGAAAACCAGGTGTGCAGGTTAAATAAAGCATTATATGGTTTAAGGCAAGCACCACGTGCTTGGTATGAAAAGATACATGCCTATCTCATTGCACATGGTTTTGAGAACAGTCCAACTAAAAGCACCTTATCTATTAAGCATGCTAATGATATGCTTCTAATCATTGCAGTGTATGTTGATGACATACTACTCACTGGTCCTCATGACACACATATTTCTGATTTTAAGGCTGATCTGCATGCCTCATTTGAGATGTCTGATTTGGGGCATTTTTGTTACTATTTGGGCATTCCGTTTATGCAAGTTGATGTTGAAATGGCTTTGTGTCAAACAAAATATATTGATAGATTATTGCAACATTTTGGCCTTGAAGATTGTAAGCCTATTGCCACTTCTATGGAGACAGGTTTACGATTGAGTCTTGATGATGCTCGAGATGCATTTGATGTGATTCACTATTAGCATGCTGTTGGATGCTTGATTTATGTATGGATTACTTGGCCAAATTTTTAGTTTGTTGTCTCACAAATGAGGAGGTTTATGCATTTCCTAGATGTGAAGCATTGGCAGGTGGTTAATAACATTGTTCATTACTTGAGTGGTAGGCGGCTACTTGGATTGTTTTATCCCAAGGAGGATCACTACCGTTAGATTCGCAAGCTTTTTCTAAGATTGATTGGGTTGGTTGCTATGATACTCGTGTGCCCACGAGTGGATTTTGCTTCATGGTTGGTAGCTCATGTATATCTTGGTTGAGCAAGAAGTAGCCTACTATGGCCACTTTGACTTGTGAGGTTGAGTATAGGGTAGCTTTCACTGTGCCTTTTCCACCACCATCTTCTGACAGTCAGATCTTATTGGCAGTTGCGAGGAACCGTGTGTTCCATGCTTGCACTAAGAACATCGACATGCATTATCATTATGCGAGGGAGAGGTTCTCTGTTCGGGAGATCAGGTTGGCATATGTGCCCATGCATAACATTGCAGACCTTTATACAAAGGCTTTGCCTAGGGAGAAGTTTGAAGCTTTTCGCAAAGCTTTGGGCTTAGTTCTTTTTGTGGATTGATTCCACAAAGCCTCGCACTTCCTTATACATGAGTGCTAGCTCCTTGTTCACTGCATCACTCCCAAGGGGGATTTTTTGATATATTTAGGAAGTGATGTGTGTGAACACTCTAGGAATGCAGGTGCAATTTTTTCTAGTCTTCAAGAGGTTTTTTATCCCTAGCTTATATATATGCCTATTGCCCTAATCGGATACTTATCTTTGTACATTCTACTGGTAATACATTCAGTATTGTGTGTTATGCTCCAAGCTTTCTTCTTCCTTGTGTTGTTTGCATGCTTCCACAGATGTCTAACTCCAACAGACACTAGAAGAGAATAAGAGACTACAACTATAGAACCGGGGTTCCTAGAAAAGAACCCACGTTTGCTATGCAATTCGAGTAGCATGACCTACCAGAAAAGGCATGGGATGGAACTATCTTCCAACCAAATTGGTGTGCATGGCTATTGATAGATTATCCTGAGATGATGTGCACTTGTTCAAATATGCCATTGTACATTAAATATAGACCTTTCTACTGTCCTATTGTTCGTCACTGACCACGGCCAACATTTGCAATCAAAGTCCACAATACCAAAAGGTGTTGAGATTCGATAAACTATCCTCATTTTGCTCCCCCAAAAGCATCAACCATTGTCACTTGCATGATATCTACTATATGCCGTTGGTCATCAAGATTCAAGAATGTGTCGGACACTGCTACCAAGATATGCATGAAGATTTTTGAGCTAATAAGTGTTGTTTTCAAAACTTTTTAAAAATTCCAAGCTCCATATATTTTTGCCCTAGGGTTCTCTGAAGGTATCATGACCTTGTATATGATATGAGCCAAACACCCTCCATCAACACTATCTATGTCTCGCATGGCACATTAAGTATTTACCTGCTTGCTATAAGCGAACATTTTTGGAGATTTTTTCTACAGTGTTCTCAAAGTACCACTCTGAGATTTTTATTTCCAGACCCACCCACCTGCTACACCTTTCTATAGTACAACAAGCTATCCATTCTCACCGGCTATGATTGCCACCTACACACACATACACACACACACACACACACATATATATATATATATATATATATATATATATATATATATATATATATATATATATATATATATATATATATATATATATATATATATATATATATATATATATATAGTGTGTGTGTGTATATATGTGTGTGTCTATATATGTATATATATATATATATATATATATATATATATATATATATATATATATATATATATATATACCGAAAAGATGAAGAGAGACAATAGTAATGCCCATTTCGAGCATTTCTTCTAATACACGTAATAGACATAAGATGTGAAGCTTTGAGTGCCTCGATGTGAAAGCCATGCATATGAAATAGGAAGTTGATTTCTTCTCTTTGTTTAGTAAAATCTCATTAAGCCTTCATTAATAACCATTCATTATTTTTAAGTCTTTATTTTAATAATAAACCACATCTAATTTTCAAGAACTATAACTCGAGGTCCAAGAGTAGGCGTACGTACAAAATACCATTTGAAATTTGTATCCAACACTTATGAGTACTACAAGTCTACAACATCAAGAAAGGTGGTGGCTCTGTACATATGAAAAGGATTGTTTGATATTTAATCTTATCAAGTGAAGATTTGAGTTTCTGAAGATGTGTTTTCATATGGCGCATATTCTCCACGAGATTTTTATGTTTATTTTTTTCACTAGATAACTCTTTGTATAATATCAGTTAGTTTGTAGCTTTTAGAAATTCTTATACTTTTGCAACCACGTATGTATTTTTATAATTGAATGTATTTGGCTCAGCAAAAGAGAATGTTGTTTTTTTTTTTAGAAAGTCCGATCATAGAAATCTTCAGTTTGAATTAATTGAAAGTACAATTGAAAGAGGGAATAACGCCCATGGGACTCTCCATATCCATAAAATAGAGGTTAGATTTCTAGCACGACTACAATTACATAGTGGAAAGGCCTTCTAAGGTAGAAGTGGAGAAAGTACGCACTAAGGCCAAATGACAATTGGGTAGGCCTGAAAAGAACAAGATTGACTCTTTATCGGAGATGATGAGAGGATTGGTTCGAATTGGTTAAGCCTGAAAAGAGCAAAGATTGACTCTTTATCGGAGATGATGAGTAAAATCACCTTTATGTTGCAAACTTATTGGCTCTTGACTGTCTTTGACAATTGCAACTCCATCAATAATAAAAAAGGACATACCTCTTCCTTTGATTTACTTTAGTAGGAAGAACAGGTGAGAGAAGACTTATGTCCAGCCAAGTCTTGAACTCAGGACTGCGTCCAGAGACACGAGCTCGGAAGAGGTAGGATACTTTTGTAGGAAGAACAGGTGACAGAAGGCAAAATACTTTTTGCGTAAGCTTGTGAGTAGGTTTTCATTGACATCTCTTGTTTATGTTGCATTGATTGGATTGGTGTTTTTCCTACATTGATTGAACTGCCCTTTTTTCAATGATTCTCAGAGTGTCACACCAATGGTACAAAAATAGAAGCTTAAATGTTATGTTGATCTTTCAGAGACAACTTGCTTTTCCGCATCCTTCCACACGTATGGGTACATATTTTTGTATGATTGTCTGCATACACGTATGTGTGTTTGTGTACATGTATGTTCGTATGTATGTACGTACTTCACACACACACACACACACACATATATATATATATATATATATATATATATATATATATATATATATATATATATATATATATATATATATATATATATATATATATGTGTGTATATATATATGTATATATATATATATATATATATATATATATATATATATATATATATATATATATATATATATATATATATATATGTGTGTGTGTGTGTGTATGTGTGTGTGTGTGTGTGTCAAGACTATTGGTTACGTGGAGAGGTAGTTTCTGGGCCAATGATCAGGGATGCATGCTCTGAATGGACCTTGTACATACTCTATTTAGTATTTTGTGTGCATTCTTATAGGTGTTACACTGTTGGTAACAAAGCGCCTGTTTTATATTTTTAGAAAAGGATGATCAAAAGACCATGTCATACGATTTGTCTTGGCGAGTGATCATTGATCAATGTCATGTGGGGATTTACGTCTGAGACTGATTACATTCAATTGAGATTACAATGAATTGAAAACACACTCAGACACCCAATATCAAAAGGTAGAGGCACCCATCTGTGAGGAACTCATAGATACATGTCCGGCCAAGGCTTGAACTCAGGACTTCCTCCTTAAGACTCAAGGCATCAAACCATTTGGTTATGCAGGCTTGAACTTTTCATTATATTTTACTGTTCCAAACATTAAAAGAAAAAGACCAAGATGCCATCAGAAGTGAATCTTGGACTAATGAATTTGCAAGCTGATTTTATTATTATTATTATTATTATTATCATCATTATTATTATTATTATTATTATTATTGTTATTATTACAAGCTGATATTATTATTATTATTATTATTATTATTATTATTATTATTATTACATTTTGTCACTGACCTACTCCTCAAACCCACTAAATGACTAAATCACCAAACCACTGAACCGCGCACCCCTGGCTTGATTTGGAACTCTTATCACTTGTCTTCTCTTTGATTTCTAAGAACACCCACTTGAGAGTCGCACACTTTAACATGCACATAGAATCATACTATATGATGGAATAGGGCATCATAATGTACCTCAGAGTAGTTATTGATGTACCAGAAGGTTGTTACTTTGCATGGACTCTATGCTTATGCATTTGCAGTGTGACTTATGACTAGAGGACAACAATTGGTTCAAGTATTAATCACCTTTACCATTTAGGTTATATTTGAGTATGAAATTTGAGTCATGACTTATCATCATGTTTTGACTCGCCATGAAAGCTTGAACTGCAACAAGCATAATGGACCTGTTCTTCCTAGACTGATCTTCTTGCACGAGAACAGAGACTAACTCCTGAAATGACAAGGCATTTGGATTGTCTTTCATAAACAAACAAAGAGTAGAAGAGAAACTTTGATATGAATCAGGAAGACCATTCATAACAATCTGCACAAGTGAGCTATCTGGTATAACTTCATCAACAGAGATCAAGTGTTCCTTAAAAGTGTTTGATCTTTGTTAGAAAGATATCTGTAGAATTACCTTCATTCATATGCTCACTCTCCAACTCTTTTTGGAGGTAAGCAACACAAGCCTTATTCCTAGCCTAGTACAATGTGGTAAGTGTATCCCAAGCATCGTTAGCTATTCCATAAGAGTGAATGTGAGGAATAATGGCATGTTTGATAGACAAGCCTATCAATGCATGTGCATGAGCATGTCTGCCATCCCAACAAATTTGCTCTAAAATAGGTGCAACAGAAACTCCACCGATAACAAAAATCTAAAGAATATTAGCATCTTCAAAACCATCGATACATGTCGCATCATGTAATCCCACCATGTGTAATTGGTATCGTCCAACTTATCCTCACCAACCAACATACAAAATACATAACTACTTTCAACCATGGCCACTGATTAAAATACCCTGATTTAGAAAAATAATTGTATCTAAAAATATTGAACATAACTACCTTGACTAGTTGTGCTAAACCTGTAGCATTCTACTGTTTGACCGTGTTTATTGCTAGTGGAAATAAGTTTGATGCTTTACCCATCTTCTAGTTCTCACTTCAATTCTTGACCATCATAATCTTGTATTTTAATGCCTTTTATCAAACATGCATCGCTACATACTACCAAATGTTGTATCCATATCCCCATATCCAAAGATATGGTCAATATATGACTTAATAATGTACATCTAAGAAGGAGGATTCATTTTTTAAGAGAATCTATCAATTTCAAAAGATTGTTGTTGAAGCACAAGAGTCAATTGATAAAACTATCATGGAAATGTTTCAAGAATTGAAAGTGTGGAGCAAACTTTTTTTAACTGCTAACAACCATTCTATTTTTTGCAAGTGAACAAGTTGGCACAAATGATATTCACGTCTCACTCCATATACATCCACATGATGTTCCTTCAACATCACACCCTCTTTTTTTAGTTAGATGTGCAAAAAATATTATGTTGATGTACATGCTACCAACTTCTCCTTAGTATTGATAAATGGATAATAATATATTTATTTACATATTCTTAAAATTGTACGTAAATTAAAACTTGATGAGTTATATCCCACAAAGCAAGGATGAAATGGCCAAGAGGTGCAATAGCTATGATGGACCACAATTAGTAGGAGAATAAAGGTTCAACGGATGACTAATAGTTTAAAGGGACTTACCGACTTATAGCGTAAAGGGAGTTACTAGTTAATGATTTTTTTGTCCCACTCATGAGAAATCACTTGCTTTTAATCTTGTTGTTTTCCAAGAAAAACATTCTATGGTGTCTAAAAGAAGGTGATGCTTTACATTTACATATTCTTCTACCTAACAAGTCAAGGCATTTTTCAATCGACCATTATTTTGGATGGGTATCAAAGTTGATCACATATCTATCTCTACATATCTTCCAGAGCACTTCTCCTCTTAGGACGTTCCATAATGAAGAGGAGCAGCCAATTGTTTCTCCAAGTAAAGCTTGTTTCCAATTGATTTTCCTTTGAAAACTCAAAATCTTAGAGAGAGATTACCGAATGAAGTAGCTTCTAGGCATGAAAAGAAGAGATCTCCAAGGTACTCTCTACCCCATAGGCAATGCTTGCACAATTGAGGGGATCGAGATATTTTATTACCTTTGGCATTGGTCCAGATTCCATGATGCAAGGGTTGCCATATAAGAACAGATTTTTTTATCTTAATGAGAGGATGCCATAGGTCCTCACGCTAATTTGCCCATTGATGCTAGAATAGTTCCAAAAACATCTCCTGTTAAGGGAGATATGCAAGTCAAGGTGCTTATGGATCCTTAGAGATTTATCTTCTATTGGTGTATTGTAGCATTCCTCTAATCAGCATCTCAGAATCACAAGAATACAAGGAAACCTCCAATATAAAAATTAGACATTTCAATAAATGGAATGATCAAGAATGAATTAAGTGCAGTTGAAAAATCAAATACAATATAATAAATTATCTTCATGAATCCAATGTTGCCATATATAATCAATAGCTTCAAGATGAAGCCTCATCCTTCGTGATACAATAGCTTTGAAAAATAGCTTCTTGAAAAAGGCTCTACCTCCCGACCACCCCCGAGCTATCATAATCTCATTCACACTCACACTCTCAATCACACTCTCACTCACAATCTCAATCTCAATCATAATCATGTGATTATACAATCATATTAGCAATCTCATTCTCATTCTCACTCTCAATCACACTCTCACTCTCAATCACACTCTCAATCACAATCACAATCTTGTGACTAGTCACCTTGTCTTTCAGTCTTCAACAGTAATAGCTCAAAGTATAGAGCCTCCAACAATGATCTCGTCTTCATGCGCGTAGAATCTCGAAGTCGGTTTAGCCTAGAATCGATCTTAGTTTACTTTCAGTATCAGAGAAAACTTCCGCCAATCTCTATTCTTCTCCTCCATCCTTCGTCCTCAATTTTCATGCCATATAAAATATATGAATTGGCCTCCTCATCATTCATCGGTCTCAGTTCCTTCCTCGTTAATCTTGCTCCCCCTTCAACGTATAGTGGCCTCCTCCCTCCTCCTCCTATCTTGGAGAGCTTCATACGAGTCAAAAAGGCACCTAAGTTCATCTATAAATAGTGTCTGGTCTGTGACTATCAATTATCAACAGTGTATGAGACATACTTAACTACGTATGCACTATGCAATCTATTCAAATATGTATAAAAGTAAGCGTGACTTATCTCAGAATTCTTTGTTCGATTTTTGTGTACATCTTCATTTATGCTCTTTGCTCTGATTATATCCATCCACTACTCCAGTTCTCACAGCATCAACAGCGTTTAATCCGTGCGCACCCATTAGAGATTACCTAAAAACATAACTGTCTATCCGATCCCAACTTCTTTGGACGTATAAATCCAAGATTCTGAGGAACTCCATGATGTCCTCTCCTGTGCTGATGAAGGCCTGCACTTGACGCGTTCGTACCGATCATCTTTGTCAAAAGCCACGGAGAGCCCCAACAAATGTTCTTGACTCCCCGATAGATATCTCAATTCCAATGAAGCTTTAATTCTTGTTCGAACATGGTAAGGCTTTCATCGTAGTTGTTTTCGTCGTCGTTGACTTCTTGACGTTGGTGCCCAAGCTCTCCATCCACTTCTGCAACATATCTTGCTGGTGCTCCGCTCTGATTGGCACCATCTGCCTCATAGGGTCGTGCAACTCCTACGATCAACGCAGTATTAACGCACATGACACATAATAAGACAACGTGATACAGGACTTGAGGCGTGCGGAGATGATTCTGCATGGCTCCACAAAGATTGTGCGTTAGAGGAGAAGAAAGAAGAAGATGGGCTCTTTGGCAGACGCAGCTCGAAAAAAAAGAAGATGGGCTGAATACTTCGGATGATGCTGAATACTTCTCTCTCTATATGTGCGTGTCGTCTACTAAATGACTTTCTTCTCATGCTCCTTGCATGCGTTATGTTTCAACACTTTTAAAATTAACACAACTTTTCATTGTTTTTTGTCGTAAAGTTAGCAAAACAGTTTGTTTTCTATTTATATATATGCCGTCTATTACTTTTTTTAATCTATATTTTTCTTTTGCTTTTATATATTTGGTTTGATACTCGACACTTAGGTTCGCGAGAGTGGATAGAAACTCGAACACACATAGACACACGAAAGTTTACACGAAATTTTTGAGAACATATTTTTATCTTAAAATAATTATTCATCAATAAATCCACTTCGCAGAATCAATTCTAGCCAAGTCATGGATCCTAGTGAGAACTAGTGCGGAAATGGTCTTGAATTCTAATACTATTATTTAATACTATGTTAAAATTCAAACGCATGTGAGAACAATATCAAATAAAGGAGTTTCCTTCCTTGTGAACAACGGTCTATTATATTCTTCCCCTCGTTAAAGAACTCTATCCTCAGATTTGGTTTTCTATCCGAATCAGTGCTAACTTGCAATGCAACCTTGATGCCTAAATACTAGATTAAAAGGAACTTTGAATATGTAGCTAAAAAAAAAATGGAGTAATAATTGTAGAGAACTTATCTTCCTCATTTGCTTTGTCAATGGTTGTTTAATTCATATCTGATTGAATTGCGATATCCCCTCGTTGATTCACATCGCGTTCTATGTATCATTCTTCAAGAAGCTTTTGAATAAGCTCCTATTGCTCACAAAACATTCGCATCAAACCTTCCATTGTTCCTAAGGATCGATTCTGCTCTGCTCTCTGAACTCCTTCCATTGTTGCCAAGGACCGATTCCGCTCTGATACCACTTGTAGCATTCCTCTATCAGCATCTCACAGTCACAAAAATACAAGGAAACCTCAAATATAAAAATTAGACATTTCTATAAATGGAATGATCAAGAATGAATTAAGTGCAATTGAAAAATCAAATACAATATAATAACTTATCTTCATGAATCCAATGTTGCAATATATAATCAATAGCTTCAAGATGAAGCCTCATCCTTCCTGATACAATAGCTTTGAAAAATAGCTTCTTGAAGAAGGCTCGACCTCCCGACCACCCCCGAGCTATCATAATCTCATTCACACTTACACTCTCAATCACACTCTCACTCACAATCTCAATCTCAATCATAATCATGTGTTTATACAATCATATTAGCAATCTCATTCTCATTCTCACTCTCAATCACACTCTCACTCTCAATCACACTCTCAATGAGAATCACAATCTTGTGGCTAGTCTCCTTGTCTTTCAGTCTTCAACAGTAATAGCTCAAAGTATAGAGCCTCCAACAATGATCTGCGTCATGGAAGCAATACTTCTTGCCTTGGCGATCAAGCAAGCCGTAGAAGTCAAAGGATGAGGGAACTCGCTATCATTCCGATCAGCATATTTATAATATCATGAAGCTCTGTATGAGATGAGTGTACACATATAGATGAGTGTACAGAGGGTCACTTCAATATCGACAATTAATATGGTCAGAGCATGAAAGATTTGTTGAGCCATATCAAACACCATCGATGAGTAACATGAAGCCCTGTTGTGGCCGTCCTAAGGACCTCACTCAGTATGGCACTGGATAATTCTTCAATTTCTGTTGTACACGTGAATGATAGTTTGGAAGATCAAAGAGAAGTGAAGGCTGGACCTTACAACATAGTGCATAGACACTCTGATGTGGAAGGTGTTGAATCAAGTCCCCGTGGAAGCCTCTGTTACAGAATCAATGGTTCATCTCTTTGACATATTCAGATTCTGATGGATGATCGATTTCAAGTCTTACGCCAACAATAGACTCATTGGAAACAATCGACAGTCTTATGTTGTCATGGGTACTGCTAGCCGAACCATTATTGTGCCTCTTTAACAGCATTCAACGTCAATTTCTGTCTCTGTTGTACCTTCATGTTTTCTCTTATATCTAGAATAGATGTGCAAGAACATTGTTTCAACTTGTAGTTTGGGATTCGCCCGAATCAAGGAGAGAGTTAACTTTGCATGCATTTGGAGTTGTGGGAGGGAAACAAAGCTTGTGTTCATTTTATATGATCTTGAAGCTACCGAAAGAATTAATGAAGTGCACAGGATCAGACACTAGAAAGAGAAAAAAAAAAGGATATGCAGAGGAGCACACAGAAGGACAGCTGAATTTGCAAGAATAGACGAGGCACTGCAAAGCTGTCCATCGATATGTCCTCAATCTCAAGTTTGCTGCCGTTGTCATATCTCAGCAATAACCTCTTGTATTATTTTATTCGTCTTCTTTGAGGCAGATCACAGTTAGCTCAGTCAACTTCCGACATTATATAATTAGATGTATTTGAAGAAGCTAATACTCAGATGATGGAACGAGAAGAGATGGACATGCAATGGTAGTGATATCTGCAATAGTTGGAACCACTAATTGAAAAACTCCAATTCTCTCGTCTTCTGACTCGGATGGAATGGCAACGATGTTAAAGAATCAATGGATGTTTAACCTCCAAATCTAATGGCTCAGAAGTTGTCTCTGTCAGTTATGGCTCGTTGTGTGGCAGCTCCAAGATGGAGTGAGGGAGGTAAACAGAGGGACATTTGAAACAATGCGAAGGAAGTAAAGTTACAAGTGAGAAGGATATGATAGATTTACAATGAAGAGAGAATATCAATTCACATAACGCTTTGGAAGATCAAAACATGCATGAAGGAAGGAACAAATACCGAATCACATGGACTACATATTCTGAAGACCATCCCTTTACTTGGACAAGTACATTTGGTGACCAAATCATTCGAGGGGCTGAGGCTTTCTGGTGCAACCCAAACTTTATTTTAGTCTCTTTCATGACTATAAACAAACCCATGAAGACCAATTCATGTGCATGTGGTTTTTTTTTCTAATGAACATGAAGTCGCGTAATAATTGCGAAAGCATTGTAGCAGATATATTGTTTGTCCTGATAGCCAAGAAAACTAGCACCTCTCAATAAGACTTTCAAATCAGCCATGAAGAGGTGAATATGGACTTCGAGGAGACAGATATCATGAAGGTTAACCCAACTCATAATTTCAAAGAAGGAATAACAAATGTAGAGGCCATGTGCCATGCTTATTGTCCGTTTCCATCTTCAATGACATCAAGAAGACTGATGTGTTGTGATTCAGATAGAGATTGAGAAGAGATTACTTTGCGGAATCCTTTTTCATCATGCAACATTAAGAAGAAGGATCCATAAGATTGAGAATGTGATTGAGAGTGAGAGTGAGAGTGGGATTGAGAGTATGATTGAGAGTGTGAGTGTGAATGAGATTGAGAATGAGATTTGGATTGCGATTGTATGATCGTGTGATTGTGATTGAGATTGAGAGTGTGAGTGTGAATGAGATTGAGATAGCTCGGGGGTGGTCGGGAGGTCGAGGCTTCGTCAAGAAGCAATTATCCAAAGATATTGTATCAAGATGCTTGAATCTTCATTCGGAACTTATTTCTTGTATATGGATTTGGGGACCATGAGATTCATAAGATAAGTTTTATCTCATACATTTTTGTTCTTTTTATTATTTTGTTCAAATTTGTCAGTAACAAATATATGATCTGATATATTTCTTTTCTTTCTGAGTCATTGGAGGAACGTTACAAGTGGTATGCTACAAGAATGAATTAAGCGCAGTTGAAAAATCAAATACAATATAATAACTTATCTTCATGAATCCAATGTTGCAATATATAATCAATAGCTGCAAGATGAAGCCTCATCCTTCGTGATACAATAGCTTTGAAAAATAGCTTCTTGAAGAAGGCTCGACCTCCCGACCATCCCCGAGCTATCATAATCTCATTCACACTCACACTCTCAATCACACTCTCACTCACAATCTCAATCTCAATCATAATCATGTGATTATACAATCATATTAGCAATCTCATTCTGACTCTCACTCTCAATCACACTCTCACTCTCAATCACACTCTCAATCACAATCACAATCTTGTGGCTTGTCTCCTTGTCTTTCAGTCTTCAACAGTAATAGCTCAAAATATAGAGCCTCCAACAATGATCTCGTCTTCATGCGCGTAGAATCTTGAAGTCGGTTTAGCCTAGAATCGATCTTAGATTACTTTCAGTCTCAGAGAAAACTTCCGCCAATCTCTGTTCTTCTCCTCCCTCCTTCGTCCTCGATTTTCATGCCATATAAACTATATGAATTGGCCTCCTCATCATTCGTCGGTCTCAGTTCCTTCCTCGTTAATCTTGCTCCCCCTTCAACGTATAGTGGCCTCCTCCCTCCTCCTCCTATCTTTGAGAGCTTCATACGAGTCGAAAAGGCACCTAAGTTCATCTATAAATAGTGTCTGGTCTGAGACTATCAATTATCAACAGTGTATGAGACATACTTAACTACGTATGCACTATGCAATCTATTCAAATATGTATAAAAGTAAGCGTGAATTATCTCAGAATTCTTTGTTCGATTTTTCTGTACATCTTCATTTATGCTCTTTGCTCTGATTATATCCATCCACTACTCCAGTTCTCAGAGCATCAACAGCGTTTAATCCGTGCGCACCCATTAGAGATTACCTAAAAACATAACTGTCTATCTGATCCCAACTTCTTTGGACGAATAAATCCAAGATTCTGAGGAACTGCATGATGTCCTCTCCTGTGCTGATGAAGGCTTGCACTTGACGCGTTTGTATCGATCATCTTTGTCAAAAGCCACGGAGAGCCCCAACAAATGTTCTTCCCGCCCCGACAGATATATCAATTCCAATGAAGCTTTAATTCCTGTCCGAACATGGTAAGGCTTTCATCGTAGTTGTTTTCGTCGTTGTTGACTTCTTGACGGTGGTGCCCAAGGTCTCCATTCACTTCCGCAACATCTCCTGCTGGTGCTCCGCTCTGATTGGCACCGTGTGCCTCATAGGGTCGTGCAACTCCTACGATCAGCGCAGTATTAACGCACATGACACATAATAAGACAACGCGATACAGGACTTCAGGCGTGCGGAGATGATTCTGCATGGCTCCACAAAGATGGTGCGTTAGAGGAGGAGAAAGAAGAAGATGGGCTCTTTGGCAGACACAGCTGGAAAAAGAAGAAGATGAGCTAAATACTTCGGATGATGCTGAATACTTCTCTCTCTATATGTGCGTGCCGTCTAGTGGATGACTTTCTTCTCATGCTCGTTGCATGCGTTATGTTTCCACACTTTTAAAATTAACACAACTTTTCATTGTTTTTTTTTCGTAAAGCTAGCAAAACAGTTTATTTTCTATTTATATATATGCTGTCTATTACTTTTTTTTATGTATATTTTTCTTTTGCTTTTATATATTTGGTTTGATACTCGACACTTAGGTTCGCGAGAGTGGATAGAAACTCGAACACACATAGACACACGAAATTTTACACGAAATTTTTGAGAACATATTTTTATCTTGAAATAATTATTCATCAATAAAGCCACTTCGCAAAATCAATTCTAGCCAAGTCATGGATCCTAGTGAGAACTAGTGCGGAAATGGTCTTGAATTCTAATACTATTATTTAATACTATGTTAAAATTCAAACGCATGTGAGAACAATATCAAATAAAGGAATTTCCTTCCTTGTGAACAACGGTCTATTACATGTATGATCTTATGTTATTTTTTTACGCAATAATTGACTAGATGCCACAAGATGATATTATCTTTTTTTATTGGTATTCATAACTTTGTAAGAGCATTAAAATCAAGAAGGGAAAATTATCATCAAAATGGCTAAAACATGGTGACCACAAATGTTTGGGAAAATGGAAAGTCAAACAAAACCTTAAAGAAAGTGGGAACTTTATAATTATTTCATATCTCTAACACTTATGTAGAGATGTCTAAAGGGCTAAACAGTCTAGTGCCCATTAGGCATCCCTCATTTTTAATATATGACTTGATGCAGCCATCCTAAGCAATCTTGTATTATTGAGCTTTCCAAAAGATAAGTGGTAACCTTATGATTACATCCATAATAATCTCACTTATGTTCCATCAAATAGTCAAGAAACACTCCACATTTCACAGGTCTTACACTTATTTAGACCTTTTCCATGGCTAAATCCTCATAAATTAAAAAAAAAAGGGAGGCCTAAAGGGTACGGGAAATGGCCCTGCATCTATGATGTAGTTCAATTTCTCACACCCATCTAGCCTCCTTTTCTTTGTCATCCATGACCTTATGGAGGCGTTATAAGCACCCCTTGACTACTAAACAACTCAAAAGGTGTGGTAACTTCAAAAACACATCTTGGATAATGTTCGCTTATGTTGCATCAAAATAATGCTGGAATACACAATGTTGCACACCTCTAACGCTTACTCAAGGCCTTGTGGAAGGGTAAGAGGTCATGGATTGCAAAAAACGGTGGACCAAAAGGGCACAAGAAATGATCCTGTAACATATATGTAGGGCTATTTCTCGCACTCTCCCCCCCCCCCCCCTTTTTTTTTTGCACTCCATGAATTTATGGACCCATGTTAATCACATTTCACCATAAAACAAAGGAAAATATTGACAAACTATGAAGAAACGTATTGAAAGTCAAAATTTCATATTAATTGCTTGAAAGTGTATAAAAAATGTATATCTACATATACATGGTTTCAAAACATCATATTGAGGATAAATAAAAACTATGAAGCTATAAAATATCCTATTTTAGAAAGTTTTTTGGTTATCATCATGGAAATTGCATGTCCTTTGGCACTAACATGAAATGATTTGCATGTACGACACAAAAGAGGCATCCTCTAAAAGAGAAATATAAGACTCCTCTATTCTCTCTTAGAAGGCATCCAATGTGATGATATGCATCATGGGACACATTATATATGCTTGTAGTTTTTCTCTAACTACTCAAGAAAATGGGACTCTTTGGATCAAAAAGTCACAAGTATTTGATACTGTTGGACCTCAACAAACACTCTTGCATTTGATCTCCACCTTTTTAAAAAACTTTTGGAGCATGCACATGTTGGGATTGGGCCTCGCTTTTGTATCCTATACACATTCAGCTTCTATTTGTTGTAGCTATAGAAGAGGGACTTGATTCATCATCTAGCATGCTTTTCTCTGTTTCTTTGTGCATTGGAAGTGCTCCAATCCCTTTGGGAAATGTTTTTTGGCCAAATGTATACATAGGTGGAATATCCAAGTTTTTCAACGAAGGCTCATCTTCGCTCTCTTCATCTCTGTTATCAATGTGTGAAGATAGATCTCTCTAATCCATCTCCATGTCATATGGAGATGAATTTATACTTCTTACCTAAGATATCAAATTCATTACATCTTGGCATGGGCTCATAAGAATCTTCAAGCTATTCATCATGCTAGAAGGGGAAATCTTTATCAAAAGCTGAGGCGTTTAGAGGTAGAAGTTAACAAAGGCCACTCCCAATACCACAATGGACTCCAAAAAACTAGAAGCATGATGAAATATGAAGAAGAAATTCAAATAAAGAATCTACAAATACACTTTAAAGATTGGTGGGTAGGTAGGGCGAACAAGCCTACTAAAGAGATGTGCAGCCTTCTCAAGAAGAAGCAATCCAACGAAGTGATTTGATTCATGATGGATGGCCACCATCTCACGCGTTAGAACCAAAAAAATTCTGCAAAACCTGGAAGCTCTTTGTGAAGCTTCTGTCTCGGATGCTAAGATTCTGGAGCTAATTGATTCCTTCCTAGTGGCAAGAGCCTAGGGTTGGATGGCCTTTCCAATGAGTTTTTCAAGACCTTCAAGCATGTGATGGCCACTTCTCTACGCTTGGTGTGGCAAGAGGCTCTTTCTTTTTGCGTGCTTCCCAATTGTCTCAATGACCATATCATAAAGCTCATTCACAAAAAAGGAAGGAAAAATAGAACAGAAAATTGGTAGCGGATCAAGATGCTGCAAGCTGGTTACAAGATCCTTGCAAAGGTGATTGCAAACCATATTACCTATCCCCATCGAGACTGGATCAATGAGGATAAAACAGGGTTCATTAAGGGGAGGTCCATCCTTGAGGCTATCATTAATGTTTAGGAAGGTTTGGCTGTTGCTGAGGAATCAATGCAAGATATCCTCTTCCTTAAGATTGACTTTGACAAAGCTTATGATAGACTCGAGTGGGAATTCATTCTCCAATCATTGAAAGACTTGGGCTATGGCCAAAATTTTTCTCTACTCTACTCCGAAATGCAACTGCTCAGATACATATCAATGGTCAACTCCCTGAAGCAATTAGATTAAAACATTATCAGACAAGGGTGCGCATTGGCCCCTCTTCTCTTTGCTATTGCAGTCGATGGTCTTAGTTGCCTTGTTAACCATCAACCTCACTTAGTTCATATTCAGGGCCTCAATCTACCTCTCAATCAAGATCATATGATCATGAGACTTTTTATCGGTGATACTAATGTGTTTGTGCATAATGAAACATTAAGCATTGAAACTTTTTGGAGTTGTCTGAATACTTTTGCAGAGGCATTAGGATCCAAAATAAATAATTGTAAAACCACTTTTTGGGTAGTTATTGGGCATCCACCTCACTTGCTATTGACCATGGTTGTTAGTTGGTCCCTAGTGGTGAGATCTTTTGATTCTTAGGTATTCTAATGGGATTCGAGATTTGAGAAATATGCACATCTTTTCTGCATTAAAAACAGGTACCACCAATGACATAGATCTTTACAACTGATGCTCATCCATGAAGAGCTTCGTCATACGTATCAGATGAGGTAAAATATAACATTTCAATTACTAATGTAAATGAAGAATCTATGTTGATGCTGAATCAATCGTCGTCTTACCTTGAAATCACCATGTATATATAAGAAATTCTAAATTGGATAACGTAGGTCAAGATTCACAACTGTAGATTAGAGTGCTCTCTCTCTCTCTCTCCAACACAAACACACATCTCTCTCTCCACACACATACACATACCTCTCTCTCTTCGATTTGGTAAGTTATGCACTCACTCACCCCTCTCTCTCTGTGCCTCTCTCTCTCTCTATTCCTTATTGTCTTTAGTGTTTCCTAATTTTGATTTCATTTTGTTTTGGAGGAGCTTTTTTGTGGTATTTTCTGGTTTGAATGGAGGAATTTCGATTGTGCATGTGTGATGAGTGTTCCGGAGCTACATCAATGTGAGTGATGTACATCCATGCATATATTGTTTTGTTCATAATTATAGAGATAGAGAGAGAAAGAGAGAGTGACAAAGAGAGATTGATATTATATATATATATATATATATATATATATATATATATATATATATATATATATATATATATATATATATATATATATATATATATATATATATATATATATATATATATATATATATATATATAGATAGATACATACATACCTACATACATACATACATACATACATACATACATATATACATACATACATACATACATAGACACGCACACACACACACACACACATACATACATAAATACATACATACATACATACATAAATACATACATACATACATACATACATACATACATACATACATACATACATACTTATATATATATATACATATATATATATATATATATATATATATATATATATATATATATATATATATATATATATATATATATATATATATATATATATATATATATATATATGTGTGTGTGTGTGTGTGTGTGTGTATACACATACACACACACACACATACACACACACATACATACATATATATATATATATATATGATGCAGAAAAGAAAACAAAAAACCATACAAAAGCCTTAATTGATAGATAGATAGAAAGAGAGACTGAGAGAGAGAGAGATATTGAAAGAGAGAGAGAGAGAGAGAGAGAGAGTAAAAACACCAATTTGATGGAAAAAAAACGAAAACAAAAAACATACAGAATCCTAAATTGATAGAGAGAGAGAGAAGGACAAATGAAATGAAATGTTGGTTAACATTTGAAAAGAGAGAGAGGGAGGGAGAGAGAGTGAGATAGAAATCGATATGGAATGGAATTTTGGTTGAAGTTTGAGAGAGAGAGGTAGAGAGAGGGGGAGAGAGAGGTAGAGAGAGGGGGAGAGAGAGGGAGAGAAAGTGAAATGTAATAAAACTTTGGTTAGCGTTTGGGGAGAGAGAGAGAGAGAGGGAGACATAGAGAACCCGAGATAAAGAGGGTATAAAGAGAGAATCCGACTTAGTCTTCATGGCACACTTCCACTTAACATGATCCTCTACCTACATAGCCACTTTGTAGCAAGAAGGCTCAACGTCATCTGTTAGCACAAAAAAATCTAAAACTACAACATATCTACCAGGTGGATGTGAGACACGTCTACAACCTCTCAATGGTTGCTGAATAGGGTCATATGCAGACTTATCCGATTGGACATTCTCTTGAATGTCCCTATGTGAAGCATTTTTATGCATGCTAACTAGAGGACTAGTATCCTCAAACACCGCTCTTCTCACTTCAACCTCCTTCATGGGTTATTTATGCATCTTAGATTCATTGAAAATGGTATCACTACTTTTGATCACTCAGTTTGTTTGAGGATCCCATAAGTGATATCCAGTTTGTCCTTCTCAACCATATCCAAGACGATTGCATTTCTTTGACTTATGGTCCAACTTTTGTCTAAGATTCTTGGGTATATGAACATATGCTTCACACCCAAAACCTTGAAGATGATCATAATATGGTGGCTTCCCTATCCATAACTCTTGTGCCACTTTTAGACCTTTGGCAGTACTAGGTGAAAGGTTAATCTCATGAACTGCAGTCAACACTACTTCTGTCCAAAAGCCTTGTGAGAGGTTTGCATGATACAACATAGAAACTACTCTATCTTGAATAGTTCTATTCATCCTTTTAGCTAGACCATTCTACACTAGGTTATAAGGAGCTATAAACTCTCCATGAATCCCTCTAGACTTACCAAAAACGCTGAATTCATGTGATTAGTCAGCCCCATTATCTGAACATAAAGCCTTAAGCTTAGTTTTAGTCTCGATTGAAGCAAGCTATTTTTTGAAAGTAGAGAATACCTAATCCTTCGATTTGATAGCATATACCCAAACTTTTCTAGTAGCATCATCTACGAAAGTGACAAAGTAAAGAGAACCACCTAAGGACCTAGTGGGCATAGGACCACACACATCTATATGAACGAGATCTAAAGGTTGAACCAAAAAGTCAATGTGCATTCTGTGCATATTTTTCATTTGCTTTCCATATTGAAAATGCTCACAAAATGAAAAATCAGAGAAAGATAACACATGTAAGTATCCAGAATGAGAAAGATTTTCCATTCCACGATGAGATCTATAGAGCAAAGGACCATGCACATTACAAACCATAGGTTGTTGAGTAACAACTAACAAGTGTTCAATATGTGATACAAATAAAGGATAAAGTGATCCAACTTTGCTTCCTTTTGCAATAACCATATTGCCCTTTGATATACAAAAGGAATGAGCATAACAGTGTTTCTTCATGTGTCTTTTCTTATGATAATAATGGCATTTGATATCCCTCTTCCTTGATTTACTTCTAGTCTTATTTCGTTGACCATTCTTTTCCTAGTTCTTGCGCCCGCCAGATTGCTGATTCTTTCCTTGCTAAGAATCACGAATATTATATGCATCTCCACTCTGAGTGCCAACCATAGATTTTCTATGAATCTACTCACTCAAGAGTGCTCCACATACGTCATCATAGACGAGTTTACCACTAGGTGCACTATTGGTAATAGTTATGCAAAACATATCCCATCATGATGGCAAGGTGCATAGCAGTTATATTGCTTTCATTTCATTATCCATATCCATTTTCTCAGCTTGTAGCTGGGAGAATATAGCATCAAAATCATTTAGATGAGAAACAAAACTATCTATGTCCTTCATGCAAAGGTCATATAATTTTCTCATCAGTTACACCTTATTTGATGCTGTCTCTTTTTCCTATGTATTGCATAACTTCTTCCAAAGCCCCTCTGCACTTTCAGAGTCTAATAATCTAAAGTAAACATTATCTGCAAGGTGCAAGCAAATGATAGACTTGACCATTTCATCTAACTCATCCCAAACATCTTCATCCATGTCAGGAGGCTTCTTTGAAATTGCGCTTACTCCCTTCCATTGCCTCCTTTGAATTAGCACATCTTTAATCTAATTCTTCCATACAGAAAAGTTTATGCTCTATAATTTATAGATCTGAAAAAATTCTTTGCCCTCCAAGTTATAGCTCCTCTTAGGAACGCTGCCACTAGATGTGCATGAGACCTCTGATGCCATGATGGTAGAGAACTGAATAGAATGATAATCGAGATAGAAGAGTCCAAACACCAACGAATAAGTGTATCAAAGAGTAAATCGACCATTGTATAGTTGATAAAACTAAAAATCTGGAAACATTTTGCCATAGTATCCTCTACAAAATGAACTTATGAACAGTGTCAAAATATCATAAAACTGCAAGCACTGACATGTTTACCTACATAGTGAATCACTCACTCCATTGCATATAATTAGTTACCCAATAGAAGCCAACTAGGCTTATCAAGCACCTATGAACAACTATCATATTACATCTCCTATGGCGAGGTTGGGTAAGTCTTCCACCTGCATCACCGAAGAGACCCCAACATCCGGGCTTCTCCCAGTTAAGAAAACCTCACCACAACCCTCTTTATCAAACATAAAAGTCTTTATGCAAAAAACATAACCCTTATATCAATGATCCTATGGAAGTACATAACGATATCCATAGAAGCATACATGGTGCGTATGTGCTGAATATATGCACTAAAATGACACTAAAAAGGCTGAATGCACAACCCAAAAACTAGCCAACAACAACTACAAGTGTCTGTCAACTCTGATGTTTTAGGCTCAAAAGCCTGCATAAATTTGCAACCGCTCCTCCTACCAAAATTGAAAACCTTTCAAGAAACCTATAGTTTTACGAGTGTGTCTCAAACCACAGCCTAAACGTCGATATTTATTCTTGGAGATGTACAACGAACACTCTTCTTGATGTTCTTGGACTTGTGTGAAGAGAACTATGTGCAAAAGTACTCCAAAATGGCTCCAAAAGACACCCAAAAAATGCTCCAAAAATAGGGTTGAAAAAAGAATGAAGGTTTGAGGGACCAAAAGATGTTCATGGTAATGTTAAACTTAGTCTTTCCCCTTCTTCAAACACCACAAGAGTGTAGCTTAGTGGCAAGAGATTGCCATGGTTAAGCGAGATCCATGGGGGAACAGTACAGGGATGGGTCACCTCTCAAGAAGTACCAGGAACCTCTATCTTCCTTGATCATTGAGGTCTCCCTCGCCATAGTGACTTTGGTGACTCGGATGACAAGGTATGCCAAAGTTTATGTATTGATCGTCGCATTAGTTGTAAGCCTTGGAGAAAGCCTTCGGTGGATGCTCGCTTCGCTCATGCAAACAGAACAAAGCTTTTGCATCCAAATGCTCTGACATCAGTAAATTATTTCGATGGCGATGCACCATAGTGTGGTCATCATCTTGAGATTTGCACTACGATATCCTCAAAGTGGAAAATTGAGCTCCTAGGGCCGCACATGGTACTCACCACTAGTTGTCGAATATGTAGAAAAACACAGTACATAGAGAGCATGAACACAAACTTCTTAGGTGTTACAAATGCACTCGAACTTACAGTCTATGGATGACTAGGCCACTATCTGTTTTATTAAAGAACAGATTCAAAGAAGTGTCCAGTGGGCATTTGGCCTTTCACATGGACACTAATGGTAACAATTACCTACAGAATCTCTACATATGAGATGCAAGCTTCGCTAAGAGATTTCATGTTTTTCAAGATTTTTTGGTTCTAATGCATGAGATCATGGCATGCAGCCATGTCTATGAGGAGAAAGAAGCGTGTAACCAAGAGCTAATTAAAGTGGTTCACAATCAGAGAATTATTTTCTTCATCTGTTTTGCATTCAACCTTATCGGCATTCATCATTAAGAGAATCACTTCTTTGGATCACTTCTTCTTAAGTAGGTTGCACATCTCTTTAGTAGGCTTGTATGCCCTACCTTCCCACCGATGCTTAAACTTTATTTTTAGGTCTTTTCTTTGAATTTCTTCTTTAATTCTCATCATGCTTTTGATTTTCATAATCGAGTTTGGTATTGAAAGTGGTCTTTGTTAACTTCTACCTCCATACGCCACAACCTCTCATAAAGATTATCCCTTCTAGCATGATGAATGGCTTGAAGATTCTTGTGAGCCCAGGCCAAAATGCCATGAGTCTCCATGAGCACCCTCCTCCAATACCCGGATCAAAAGGAAAAGGTGGTAAAAGCCCTACACCAAGCCTCGGTAATCACGTGCTGGACCGAATAGAGAGAGAAAGTGTTCGGATTGGCATGAAACCAAGGGGCTTCCTTGAGACTGATGATCCGCTTCAAGGTAATTACCATTGGATAGTGATCAAAGATGACTAGATCCACACTCTGGGAGAGGGAAGGGGGCCCCATTTGTTGATGATATTGTCTGAGATGTGGCTCCTATCAAGTATGGCTTTCTTCAAGTCATCACCATCTTGGAGGTTTCACCATGAGAAACCAACAACATCCTTGATCTCCACCCGATCCAAGTGTAACTTGACTCGATCCCTAATCTCCTTCTCTTGTCCATCAATCACCCGTCCCTTCCTCTCCTATCAGTCAGAAAAGACCTCCATTATATTAAAGCCCCTACAAAGAACCACGTCGAGGGGCAGAGAATCCATTAACTTCCAAGTGGGAAATCTCTCGGAATCAATATTAGGAGCATACAAGGAGATGGTGGAATACTGCAGAGGACCCCCAAAAGAAGCACCAATCCACCAATGGTTCTGGTCAAGAAGGGAATCCACTTATACTCATGTCGATAGTTGTGCCACTAGTTTCTTATTCCGCGTGTAGTAAACCCTACCTCCTTTGCACCTATAAATGTAAATAATACATTCAATACAATGATTAAATGTGTCTCACAACTTCAGCAAGATTATCAATACATGGAACAACAAAATGCTGCATCATAGGCAAAATCTCAAAGATTAGAAACACATGTTAGGACATTGGAAGCTGACAACGAAACAATCGAGGATCAATACTTCACCTTATAGCAAGCACATGAAGAACTAGAGCCCAATGAACTAGATTTGAATGCCCAAGCTACCAAAAACTTGAAGGACATGCTATGCGAGAAACAAGTAATGAATGCAAAACTATGAAGAAATATAGGGCTTTTGAGGAAGCGCATGTCTATGGCTATGTTGATATATTTAGGTATTAATGTGTATGAACACTGTAGCACTATTAGGGGAACTTTTTTCCCTCTTTAGGAGGCTTTTTTACCCTGGCTTGTATATACCCTATTGCCCTAATGGGGTACTTATCTTTTTACATTCTAGTGTTGTTCCTTCTGTTGTTCATGTGCTTCTATAGATGTCTAACTCCAACAATTGGGATCAGAATAGGTCGCTGCTTCATCAAGGGCATCATCCACACCTCTTCGGTTGCAGCCTTAGAATTGCACAAATTTTGGTGAGCATACTCATGGTGTTTCAGGGATCAAAATTGCTTTGCTTTGTGGTGTTGAAATCGTCATTTGAGCTTGTTTCGGCCTTCGAATGCACTATTGTAGTGCTTGTGTAGGCTATTTCATCTTTTTGTGACAAAGATATATAACAGTTTTGGCTTGCTAGTAAAAGCGTCTCGAAGTTTGATATAAGTTTAATAGAATTCCTTTAGGTAGTTCTGTTCAATTTTTTGAGATACAATCAATTTTTTGCATCAAGATAATTTAGTCACCGGTCATGGCTGAAAGTAGTGATGTATTTTGTATGTTGGTTTTCGAGGATAAGTTGGATGGTACCAACTACCCGTTAGGAGCTTATATGATGTGACATGTATTGGTTGCAAAAGCACTGTGGAACATTGTGCAAGGTGTTGAAAAATGTGCTATCACACTTGCAACTGTTACAATTGTAGGTACTGAAGCTGATGTAGAAGATGGAAAAGATGGTGATATTCTGTAGATTTGTGTTCATGCTATGGTTTTTGTTGCACCCACTACACAGCAAATTTGTTCGGATGGTAGAGATGCCCACGCACAGGCACTGATAGCTTTGTCTTTCAAACGTGCCATTATTCCGCACATTCGCCCTTGTAGAACAGCTAAGGATGCTTAGGATACCCTTACCACATTGTAACAGACTAGGAATGAGGCTTGTGTTGCTTACCTCCATAAACAATTGGAGAGTGAGCACATGAATGAAGATGACTCTATGGACAGTATTTTGACAAAGATCAAGGATTTGAAGGACCAATTGTTTTCTGCTGATGAAGTCCTTCCTGAGAGTTCAATTCTATAGACTGTTCTGAGTGGTTCTCCTGACTCATATCAGAGTTTTGCTTCTACACTTTAATCGAGGATGAAAGGTGTTGGTGCATTTTGCCCAAGCCTACATGCTTGATATGCTTGATATTATCCTCATTTGTAAGTCAGATGAGTAGTCATGTGAACACCTCTTGTAAAAGAGTACATTTTATCTCTTGTAAATGGAAAAAGAAAAAAGTAAAAGGATGGCTTACCTCATCCATGATGTAAAAGCAAATTCGTGGCTCCAACTACCAAAATCATGAATTTTTGAGCTGAGGGAATCTCTCCTAACTTTGGGGATCACTTTTAGGTGGAGCCATTCGAATTCGAATTCAAAACTCCCTCCAAGAATTGCTATAAAAGGAGCAAGAAGGAAGAGGCGATAAGCAAGCCTTGTACGTGACCACTTCATGTCATTTTGTAGAGATTGAAGAGCTTACTCCATAGCTCTATCATTCTACTCCCATTGTGCAAAGATTCATTGCCAATGTGGTTGTAATCATATGTGAATCTATACATTTATTATCATCTACCTCTCTGTTTTGTTCTCTGCTATACTCACTCAGAGCAGTAACTTCAGAAGGTCATATCTCGAGTTTTACTGAACCTTTTTCAGTGTTTTAAAGAGCGTTGGATAGCTCTTACTGTCTAGTTTCTACCTATAAATTTTCAAGGTCATTGGATTTATACTTTTGGAGATATCTGCATTTTACTGCTTACTGGTCTATCTCTGCAGAGCCCCGAGAATTGTGGGAATGTTCCAGAACTTGATGAAACTTGTTCTCAGTGCTCAGTCCATCATTTGAAGTTTTTTAACTTGGAATAGGAAGCTTGCTAAGTCTATTTGCTATGCCCAAAAGGAATTTTTCTAATTCCTTCCAGGTTGAGAGCACTGTTCATTTTTTCCAGCAGGTGTATGTCCAAAAATAGCAAGTTTTGGGAGCTAGTCATTTCGCAACTTGTCGGTCTTGACTTAAACTTTTGGGATACATGTTCCAAAGTACTTGGCTGATATTTTGGTGGATTTAGGAAGCTCAAAGGGTCTACTAATCAACTCTGAAGTCTCAGTTGGCTGGTGTGAAGCTGGTTGTAGCGGCACCTACTCATCTTTGGATTGCATCCACCATCTCTCTTCACAGTGGTATCAGAGCATAGTCAAGCAACATGGGAGATGGATTTCCATCAACAATTGACAAATTGGATCGAAACAACTACCCGGCATGGTCTCTAAGGATGGAGGCTTACCTTCAAGGAAGGAATCTATATGGATTCATATCCGGAGATGAAGCAATGCCAACCATGAGGAACAAAGGGCAACCATCACATGAAGAAGTGGAAGGACTTTCGAATTGGTGTTCGAAGGATGCACTTGCAAGGTCCTATATTCTAAACTCAATCTCTGATTTTCTTTTACCTCATGTCAAGGGATGCAAGACATCAAGAGAAACCTGGAATGCACTTGCTTCTTTCTTCTCTTCCAACACTCGAGCAAGGAAGAACCAATTATGGATGGAGTTCACAACAATGAAGAAAAGCCCGAAGCAAAATGTGACTGATTATGTCACAAAGATGAAGGAGATTTCCGACCAACTTGGAAGCATTGGAGAGGTAATTGAAGAGGAGCAAATCATAAGACAAATCATGAATGGAATCAAAGCAGACGACAAGTGGGAGTCATTCACAACAGCCATGGATTTATACATGGATATGCATGTACCCGACCTCAACACACTCATGGGCCAACTCTTCACTCATGAAGCAAAGATTAGCAAAGGTGGTGAGTCCTCAAGAGGTAATCAAACTTCTGCCTTATATTCTGATAAAGCTAAGGTCAAGGACAAGTCAAAGAATAGGAAGAATGAAGATGAAGGAAGCTCTTTCCAAGCAAACTTTGCAGGTAGAGGACGAGCTAGAGGAAGAGGCAGAAGTGGAAAGCAAGGCAGGGGGAGATTCCAATCATCTCAACCTTGCAACATATGTGGCTTATCTAACCATACTACTGAAGAATGTTTCAGGAATCCAAGGAACTCAAGAGGAAGAGGATTCAATAGAGGTGGCTATGGATCAAATAGAGGTAGGTACAATGGAGGCTACAACAACAACAACTACTACAACAACAATTACAACAACAACAACAACTATCAAAGTGGCCATAGAGGAAGAAGAGATTACAATAACTATGCAGAGGACCAAAGTCAAGAAGATTCATTATTGATTATGAATCTATCAACGAAGAAGGGTAAGGATGATGATCACATATTTTACATTGATTCGGGATGCTTGAACCATGTAGCAGGAAATGTGGCTTTACTTTCTGATTTGGAAGATCCTCATAACAAGCATGAAGTGCAGACAGGAGATGACACAAAGCACTCAGTGGAGAAGATAGGTAATGTGAAGACATCAGATGGGAATATGAACCTCTTAAGCAAAGTCTTGTATGTCCCTACAATTACCAAAAATTTAATAAGTGTTGGACAGATTGTTGAAAAAGGATTGCAGGTTAGATTCAATCGATTTGGAGCATATGTTGAAGACCCAAGGCAAGGCTTTCGAAGGATTGCCAAAGGAGAAAAGACAGGAAGGCTTTTCACTTTTGAAGTGGAAGATACAAAGAACATAGCTTTGTTTAGCTATGGATCTCAAACTCTAACAGAGTTGGAGATATGGCACAAAAGGCTTGCTCACATTGGTGAGAGGACACTCAAACAGATTTGCAGGGACCAAAGTGTACTTGGTTTGCCTAATATCACAAGGCAACACATGATTTATAAGTGTGAAGCTTGTCAACTCGGCAAGGCTCATAGACAACCTTTCAATAAGAAAGGATATATGTATCAAAATCCTTTGGATCTAGTGCACACGGATGTGTGGGGTCCAAGTAAGGAGCCATCTATATCAGGCTCAAGATATTATGTGTCTTTCATAGATGATTGTAGCAGGTGGACCATTCTGTTTTTCATGAAGCACAAGGATGAAGTGTTTAATTGCTTTAAGAAGTATATTGCTCTTGTTGAAAATCAAACAGGTAGGACTTTGAAAAGACTCAGATCAGATGGTGGAGGAGAATACTTCTCTTCTGAATTTGATGCCTTCTTGCATGAAAGAGGCATTAAAAGGGAAGTCACTACAAGGTATACACCTGAACTCAATGGTGTAGCAGAGAGGAGGAATAGAGCTATCGTCGAAGCTGCAAGGTCCATGCTCAACGAAAAGGGATTGCCGAACTACCTATGGGCAGAGGCTGTGTCGACAGCCACATATCTCATAAATAGACTTCCATCTAAGTCACTAGATGGAACCACTCCATATGAAGTGTGGAATGGAAGAAGACCTAGTCTAGAGCATTGTAAAATCTTTGGATGCTTAGCCTATGCTCACATTCCTTCTCAAGTAAGAGGGAAATTGGATCCCAAGGCAGAGAAGTGTGTATTCATTGGTTATGATCAAAACCAAAAAGGATATAGATTGTACAATCCAACCAATAAAGGATTTTCTGTGAGTAGAGATGTAATTTTTGATGAAAACAAATCATGGTTTGATGATGACAGGAAAGTGAAGCTGCCATATGACTTGGATGAAGATTTTCCATCACTTCAACCAAAGGAGCCAAAGCAGATTGAAGAAAGTGATTCGGAGATTGACCTAGAAGACTTGGAAAGACTAAAGCTATGGAAGAACAAAGGTAAAGCAAAGATGCAGGATGCTACATATGGACCCGAGAGCTCACATCAACCACTTAGAAGGTCTTCGAGGGAGGAGAAGAAACCAGAGAGGTTTGGTTATGATACTTCTTTGGTCACCAAGCACTCAATCTACATTGCAAAGGATTCAATCAATGAAGAACCTACCACATTTGAAGAAGCACAAAGCAAGAAAGCTTGGAGAGATGCAATGGATGAAGAAATGGAAGCCTTGAAGGAGAATGACACTTGGGAGCTTGTACCTAACAAGCCATCTATGAAGATAATCGGATCTCGATGGATATACAAAATCAAGAAGAATCCAGATGGAAGTATAAATAGACACAAAGCAAGGTTAGTTGCTAAAGGGTTTGCTCAAACCCATGGTATTGATTATGAGGAGACTTTCTCTCCTGTTGCAAAAATGCCTACAATTAGGGTTCTCATTAGTCTTGCTGCATCTAGAAATTGGAATCTTTATCAACTTGATGTAAAGAATGCTTTCTTGAATGGATGGATTTCTGAGGAAGTGTATATGGCACAACCTCCTGGATATGAGGATGCACATCATCCTAACTATGTATGCAAACTAAAGAAAGCTTTGTATGGATTGAAGCAAGCTCCAAGAGCTTGGAATTTCAGATTGGTTACTTATTTGCAGGACCAAGGATTCAAAGCTAGCAAGGCAGATACCTCTTTGTTCATAAAGAGGAATGGATCTGAAGTGATCTATTTATGTGTGTATGTTGATGATATTATTATCACAGGCAATGATCTTGAAGGAATCAAACAGGTAAAGAGTCAAATGAAGGAGGAGTTCAAAATAAGTGACCTCGGACCACTCACTTATTTTCTTGGATTGGAGTTGATCTACACAGATTCAGGTATATACATCACACAAAGGAAGTATGTCCATGACATGCTCATCAAGTTCAAGATGGAAAATACAAAGTGTGCAGGTACACCTATGGAGCAAAATCATAAGCTTAGTGCTTATGAAGGAGAGCCAATTGAAGACATCACAAGCTATCAAAGCTTGGTTGGAAGTTTGAACTATGCAACACTCACAAGGGTGGATATATGCTATAGTGTTAGCATATTGAGTCAGTTTATGCATAAGCCGAGAAGACCACATATGGAAGCGGCCAAGCGAGTCCTCAAGTATCTAAAGGGGACCATGAATGAAGGTTTGTTTTATTCATTTACTTTAGATATTGAGCTAAAGGTCTACTCAGATGCAGATTGGGCCGAATCTAAAGATGATAGAGGAAGCACATCAGGGTATATATCATTTGCAGGTTCAAAAATCATTTCTTGGTCATCGAAGAAGCAACCAACCGTGGCATTATCTTCTACTGAAGCAGAATATAGAGGTTTGGCTAATGCAACTCAAGAAATCATGTGGTTAAAATCTTTGCACACAGATCTTGGACTTCATTCTTCAACACCTCACATTTTTGGTGACAACACAAGCTCACTACATCTAGCAGCTAATCCGGTATACCATGCTAGAACCAAGCATATTGAAGTCCACTACCATTATGTAAGGGAGAAGCTAATGAGCAAGGATATTCAACTATCCTACGTCTCTACAGATATGCAATGTGCAGACATGTTGACGAAAGCTCTTGATGGTACGAAATTAAGTAGATTCAAGTTGATGATTGGTTTGCAGGAAATCAAGGACAATTGAAGACTTATTTGGAGGCCAAGCATGTTAGGCTTGAGGGGGAGCTGTTGGTGCATTTTGCCCAAGCCTACATGCTTGATATGCTTGATATTATCCTCATTTGTAAGTCACATGAGTAGTCATGTGAACACCTCTTGTAAAAGAGTACATTTTATCTCTTGTAAATGGAAAAAGAAAAAAGTAAAAGGATGGCTTACCTCATCCATGATGTAAAAGCAAATTCGTGGCTCCAACTACCAAAATCACGAATTTTTGAGCTGAGGGAATCTCTCCTAACTTTGGGGATCACTTTTAGGTGGAGCCATTCGAATTCGAATTCAAAACTCCCTCCAAGAATTGCTATAAAAGTAGCAAGAAGGAAGAGGCGATAAGCAAGCCTTGTACGTGACCACTTCATGTCATTTTGTAGAGATTGAAGAGCTTACTCCATAGCTCTATCATTCTACTCCCATTGTGCAAAGATTCATTGCCAATGTGGTTGTAATCATATGTGAATCTATACATTTATTATCATCTACCTCTCTGTTTTGTTCTCTGCTATACTCACTCAGAGCAGTAACTTCAGAAGGTCATATCTCGAGTTTTACGGAACCTTTTTCAGTGTTTTAAAGTGCGTTGGATAGCTCTCAGTGTCTAGTTTCTACCTATAAATTTTCAAGGTCATTGGATTTATACTGTTGGAGATATCTGCATTTTACTGCTTACTGGTCTATCTCTGCAGAGCCCCGAGAATTATGGGAATGTTCCAGAACTTGATGAAACTTGTTCTCAGTGCTCAGTCCATCATTTGAAGTGTTTTAACTTGGAATAGGAAGCTTGCTAAGTCTATTTGCTATGCCCAAAAGGAATTTTTCTAATTCCTTCCAGGTTGAGAGCACTGTTCATTTTTTCCAGCAGGTGTATGTCCAAAAATAGCAAGTTTTGGGAGCTAGTCATTTCGCAACTTGTCGGTCTTGACTTAAACTTTTGGGATACATGTTCCAAAGTACTTGGCTGATATTTTGGTGGATTTAGGAAGCTCAAAGGGTCTACTAATCAACTCTGAAGTCTCAGTTGGCTGGTGTGAAGCTGGTTGTAGCGGCACCTACTCATCTTTGGATTGCATCCACCATCTCTCTTCACAAAAGGCAATCCCAATGACTTAACATTTGAAGAGTTAGTATTTGTTATGTTGCAGGAAGATCAGTCTAGGCAGAACAAGTCTATTATGTGTGTTGTAGATGAAGCCTACTTGGCTAGTCAGAAGGGCAAAGGAAAATGGAGCTCTTCAATTAATAAGCAAAAATCTGCCAATTTTTCATAAAAGAAGAAGGAAGACAAAGATGAGAAGAGATCAAAAAAGAAAAAATCCTTTTGCAAAGACTATAAAGCAAATGATCATGTCTTTAAGAACTGTCCAAAACTAGCTCCTAAAGAGGCAAAGAACAAAGAGGTCAGAATGGTTGTTGTATCGGCCTCTATACCTAATACAGAGTCTGCTACTCTTATGCAGGATGAAAGAATGACGGTTTACTATTGCTTGTAGTTTTGACCCATCGTCTCATGAGCAGTGCATGTCTATAGTAGACTCACATGTTTGGTACTTTGATAGTAGGGCGACCAAACATATTACCTCGCAATGTAGTTTCTTCTCTTCACTAGAGCCTACCCCTATAGGGAATACTATCACATGCGCCAAAAACTCCTCTTATCCTATCATGGGAGTTGGTAAGATCATTTTGAAGACTGTTGATGGCAGTTCTTTCACTTTGTAAGATGCTTTATTTGTGCCACAGATCAAGAAGAGTCTGTTATCAGTTTCGACTTTAGCCAAAAGTTTCTTGGTTGTGAAATTTTTTTATGACAGGTGTACAGCTCATGATCTCCCAAATGGCAATGTGATTATTGCTTCTAGCATTTTATCTGGTGGGCTATATAAGCTCATAGATTATCAAAAATCTGTGAATGATTTAGCATGTGTAGTACATGATTCTCAGGCTATGTTAGATGCAAAGCTTTGGCATGCACACTTTGGTCATCTGAATTTTTCTACTTTGCTAGGCCTGCAAAAATCTAAAATAGTATCCTCTTTGCCCATACTTGAGGCACCCGGTAAACATGTATGCGAAGGACATATTTTGGAAAAATTGCAGTGTTGCTCATTTCGAAAACATGGTTCAGTTTGAGCTATGTAGAAATTTGGAGCTTGTTCATAGTGATGTTTGTGGTCCTATGCAGACTCCCTCTTTTGGAAATTATCTTTACTTTGGGACTTTCATTAATGATTTTTCCACGCATGCATGGGTATATCCATTGAGCAGAATTGTTTATATGCTTCAAACAATTTTTGCTTTTGGCTGAAAATCTATCGGCATGCAAAATGGGCACCCTGCGTTTTGATCGAGGGGGGGAATATATGTCTTCTAACTTTAATGCATTTCTGGCTCAACATGGAATAAAACATCAGTGTATAATGCCGTATACAACTCAACAAAAATGAGTTATTGAACAGAAGAACAGGTCACTCATGGAGATGGTGAGGTGTATGGTCAAGAGTGGGGCTTTGCCACATAGTTTCTGGCTTGAGGCTGTTACGTTTGCAGCATATGTACTTAACAGGTGTCCCACTAAAGTGCTATAGTCTATCACTCCATATGAAGCTTGGCATGGTTGCAAGCCATGTGTTGCTCATCAGCGTGGTTTTGGTTGTTTTTCATATGCATGAGTGCCTGAACAACACCATAAAACATTGGATGATAAAGCAGTAAAATGTAGTTTTTTTGGCTACAGTTATGAAAGTAAAGGCTATCATCTATATCATCCACAGACTAAATGCATTTTGGTTAGCCATGATGTTGTTTTCGTGGAAGATGCTATTCAGCCATTACTTTCATGTACTAGGGTGACATCTATTAGCTCCAAAGACATGTATGATACTTTGCTACCTCTTTTTACAGGTGGACACTCTAGTGGGGTCCTAATGAGGCAACTTTTCAACCTTTGCAGGTTTCATGTGATGATGTAGATCATTCCATTTCTAATGCAGATTTACATGATGCACTTTGTTGATGAGAGTAGATATTGAGGAGGCAAAATTTATGCCAAAATGGCTGGTGCAAACTTTGTGTGATAGCAAATTAGATGCACCTCTCTCATATCGTACTCGATAAGGATCTCATAGTGCCTCTTTTGCATCAGATTGCTATGCAATGGCTGCCTCTAATCTACGTGATGAGACTTACCTATTTCATTTGACGAAGCACAAAATTCTGAACATTGGATGCCTAAAATGCAATCCGAATATGATGTTATCATGAAAAATGGTACCTGGTCTTTATGTGACTTACCTCCTGGCAAGAAGGCCATTGGCACTAAGTGGGTATACAAGCAGATGTGTAAATGTGATGGAACACTTGACAAGTATAAGGCTAAGCTTGTTGCGAAGGGTTATGTGCAGGAAAGAGGCATTTATTTTGATGAAAACTTTACTCTTACTTGCAAAATGACTATTGTTCGTAGCATATGTGCACTTGCAACTCATTATGGTTGGAATGTACATCAATTGTACATTAAAGCAGCATTTCTAAATGATGACTTACATGAAGAAGTGTATTTTTTTCATTCCCATGGCTTTTTCAAAAAGGGCATGAAAACCAGGTGTGCATCTTAAAGAAGGCATTATATGGTTTAACGCAAGCACTACATGGTTGGTATGAAAAGATACATCCCTATCTAATTGCACATGGTTTTGAGAACTGTCCAACTAAAAGCACCTTATATATTAAATGTGCTAATGATATGCTTCTAATCATTGCAGTGTATGTTGCTGACATGTTGCTCACTAGTCCTCATGACACACATATTTTTAATTCTAAGGCTGATCTGCATGCCTCATTTGAGATGTCCGATATGGGGCATTTTCATCACTACTTGGGCATTCAGTTTATGCAAGTTGATGTTGAAATGACTTTGTGTCAAATGATATTTATTGACACATTATTGCAACGTTTTGGCCTTGAAGATTGTAAGCCTATTGCCACTTCTATGGTGACAGGTTTACGATTGAGTCTTCATGATGCTGGAGATGCATTTGATGTTGTTCACTATCACCACGCTGTTGGATGCTTGATTTACGTATGGATTACTTGGCTAGATATTTAGTTTGTTGTCTCACAAATGAGCAAGTTTATGCATTGCCCAGATGTCAAGCATTGGCAGGTGGTTAAGCACATCGTTCACTACTTGAGTGGTAGCCGGCTACTTGGATTGTTTTATCCCTAGGGGGGATCACTACCGCTAGATTTGCAAGCTTTTTCTGAGAGTGACTGGGTTGGTTGCTATGACACTCATGTGTCCACGAGCAGCTTTTGCTTCATGCTTGGAAGCTCATGTATATCTTGGTTGAGCAAGAAGGAGCCTACTATGGCTACTTCGAGTTCTGAGGCTGAGTATAGGGTAGCTTTCATAGTGACTGTTGAGTGTGTGTGGCTTAGACACCTTTTGGCTGATTTAGGTGTTGGTTAGTCTTTTGCCACCACCATCTTCTGACAATCAGAGCGCATTGGAAGTTGTGAGGTACCTTGTGTTCCATGCTTGCATTAAGAACATTGAGGTGCATTATCATTATGTCAGGGAGAGGTTCTTCGTTGGGGAGATCACCTTGGCATATGTGCCCATGCAAAACATTGCAGACCTTTTTACGACGACTCTGCCTACGGAGAAGTTTGAAGCTTTCCGCAAAGCTTTGGGCTTAGTTCTTTTTGTGGATTGATTCCACATAGCTTGGCACTTCCTTATACATGAGTGCTAGCTCCTTGTTCACTGCATCACTCCCAGGGGGGATTTTTTTATATGAACACTCTAGGAATGCGGGGGCACTTTTTTCTGTCTTCAGGAGGCTTTTTCCCCCTCTAGCTCCAACTGACACTAGAAGAGAATAAGTGACTACAACAACAGAACCAAGAAAATCTCAAGGCCACTATCAAAGGAACATCAAGCACACTGCTCACTCGAACAGGGTTTCAAGTTGTTCCTTCATATGACATTAAGATATTACTAGGGGAACATGCTAGTTTTCTAGAGTCATATGAGAAGCTGGAGACAGAATGTGCCAATATCAAGAAGTAGTTAATTAGTGTAAACACCTCTAGGCCAAAGACTGCCACCATCCCATAGTCTAGAGAGGCATTGGATACCCTCTAGAAACAGGTTGAAGAGTTCCAAGCATGGTTACGACAATATGAAAGACCACCTCTGCTTGAAGACCCAAAGCTAGAAACAGTACTAGAAATTCATGTCGAAGAATAATTCAAAGAAACATATGAATCCATGCCATTGCTCGGAGGGCACATTCTCGAAGAGGGCCAAGACACCTTTGAAATTGAGGCACCAGATTGGCTCGAGCGTGTAGAACAAATAGGCCATACCCATGATGATAGGGTAGCTATACAAAGACAATCTATCTCCAATCTTGAAGAACCTATTCGAAATTTAGCTTATTTTCAGAACCTATCATATCAACGACTCATCACCACCTTAGATCTGTAATATATGCCATGCTTTGTATTATTGGCCGATTACAATGCAAAAATCAAGAGGGTTCCTAGAAAAGAACCCACATTTGCTATGCAATTCGAGTAGAATGACCTACCAGAAAAGGCATGGGATGGAACTATCTTCCAACCAAATTGGTGTGCATGGCCATTGATAGATTATCCTGAGATGATGTGCACTTGTTCAAATATGCCATTGTACATTAGATATAGACCTTGCTACTATCCTATTGTCCGTCACTAACCATGGCCAACATTTGCAATCAAAGTCTGCAATACCAAAAGGTGTTCAGATTCGATAAACTATCCTCATTTTGCTCCCTCCAAAGCACCACCAATTGTCACTTGCACGATATCTACTATATGCCACTAGTCATCAAGATTCAAGAATGTGTCGGACATTTCCACCAAGATATGCATGAAGATTTTTGAGCTATTAACTGTTGTTTTCAGAACTTTTTGAAAATTCCAAGCTCCAGATATTTCTTCCCTAGGGTTCTCTGAAGGTATCATGACCTAGTATATGATATGAGCTAAACACCCTCCATCAACACTATCTATGTCTGGCATGGCACATTAAGTATTTACCTGCTTGCTATAAGCAAACATTTTTGGAGATTTTTTCTACAGGGTTCTTGAAGTACCACTTTAAGATTTTCATTTCCAGACCCACCCACCTGTTATATATATACATATATACATATATACATATATATATATATATATATATATATATATATATATATATATATATATATATATATATATATATATATATATATATATATATACACACCGAAAGATGAAGAGATACAATAGTAATGCCCATTTCGAGCATTTCCTCTAATACACATAATACACATAAGATGTGAAGCTTGGAGTCCCTCGCTCTGAAATCCATGCATATGAAATAGGAAGTTGATTTCTTCTCTTTGTTTAGTAAAATCTCATTAGGCCTTCATTAATAACCATTCATTATTTTTAAGTCTTTATTTTAATAACAAACCACATCTAATTATCAAGAACTATAATTCGAGGTCCAAGAGTAGGCGTACGTACAAAATCCCATTTAAAATAGTATCCAACACTTATTAGTACTACAAGTCTACAACGTCAAGAAAGGTGGTGGCTCTGTACATATGAAAAGGATTGTTTGATATTTGATCTTATCAAGTGAAGATTTGAGTTTCTGAAGGTGTGTTTTCATATGGCGCATATTTTCCACGAGATTCTTATGTTTATTTTTTTCACTCGATAACTCTTTGTATAATTTCAATTAGTTTGTAGCTTTTAGAAATTCTTATACTTTTGCAACCACGGATGTATTTTTATAATTGAATATATTTGGCTCACCAAAAGAGAATGTTGTTTCTTTTAAGAAAGTCCGATCATAGAAATCTTCTGAAGGTTGAATTAATTGAAAGTACAATTGAAAGAGGGAATAACACCCGTGGGACTCTCCATATCCACAAAATAGAGGTTAGATGTCTAACACGACTACAATTACGCGCTAAGGCCAAATAGAGTCGAAAGGCCTTCTAACGTAGAAGTGGAGAAAGTACGCGCTAAGGCCAAATGACAATTGGTTTGAATTGCATAGCCCAAAGGCAACTCAATTGGGTAGGCCTGAAAAGAGCAAGATTGACTCTTTATCAGAGATGCTGAGTAAAATCACCTTTATGTTGCAAACTTATTGGCCTGTTCGTGCTACACCGAAAGTGAGTTGAATCTCACATGTACATGCAATTACAACTCACTAAAAAGGACATATCTCTTCCTTTGATTTACTTTAGTAGGAAGAATAGGTCAGAGAATACTTATGTCCAGTCAAGTCTTGAACTCAGTACTTCCTCCAGAGATTCAAAGCATCAAACAGATAGAATACTTTTAAGGGAAAAACAGGTGAGAGAATACTTTTGTAGGAAAAACAGGTGAGAGAAGGGAAGATACTTGTGAGTAGGTTGTCATTGATATCTCTTGTTTCTGTTGCATTGATTGGATTGGTGTTTTTCGTACATTGATTGAACTGCCCCTTTTTCAATGATTCTCAGAGTCTCATACCAATGCTACAAAAATAGAAGTTCAAATGTTATGATTGATCTTGCGGAGACAGCTTGCTTTTCCGCGACCTTCCACATGTCATGGCCCATTTTCATAAAGGGACTGATTTGACCGAATTCTAAAATGATGTATTCATCATGTATGGGTACATATTTATGTATTATTGTCTGCATATATATTGTTTGCATTTATTCATATAAAACATATGTTTGTGTACACGTCTGTTCGTATGTGTGTATGTATCTACTTCATATATATATATATATATATATATATATATATATATATATATATATATATATATATATATATATATATGTGTGTGTGTGTGTGTGTGTGTGTCAAGAGTATTGGTTACGTGGAGAGGCAGTTTCTGGGCCAATGATCAGGGGTCCATTCTCTGAATGGACCTTGTACATACTCTATTTAGTATTTTGTCTGCATTCTTGTAGGTGTTAGACTGTTGGAAACAAAGAGCCTGTTTTGTATTTTTAGAAAAGGATGATCAAAAGCCCATGTCATATGATTTGTCATGGCGAGTGATCATTGATCAATGTCATGTACTATTCAAGGAACGTGGGGATTGACGTCTGAGATTGATTACAATGAATTGAGAGTACAATGTATTGAAGACACACTCAGACACTCAATCTCATAAGGTAGAGGCACCCATCTGTGAGGAACTCATAGATATATGTCCAGCCAAGGCTTTATTCAGACTTCCTCCTTAAGACTCAAGGCATCAAACCATTTGGTTATGCGGGCTTGAACTTTCCATTATAATTTGAGTGTTACAAACATTAAAAGAAAAAAGACCAAGATGCCATCAGAAGTGAATCTTTGACTAATGAATTTGCAAGCTGATTTTATTATTATTATTGTTGTTGTTATTATTACAAGCTGATTTTATTATTATTATTATTATTATTATTATTATTATTATTATTATTATTCTATTATTATTATTAATATTACGTTTTGTCACTGATCTACTCCTCAAATCCACTAAACGAATAAATCACCAAACCACTAAACCGCGCACCCCCTGGCTTGATTTGGAACTCTTATCACTTGCCTTCTCTTCGATTTCTAAGAACACCCACTTGAGAGTCGCACACTTTAACATGCACATAAAATCATACAATATAATGGAATAAGGGCATCATAATGTACCTAGGAGTAGTTATTGATGTACCAAAAGATTGTAACTTTGCATGGACTCTATGCTCATGCGTTTGGACAACAACTCGTTCAAGTATTAATCACCTTTACCATTTATGCTATATTTGAGTATGAAATTTGAGTCATGACTTATCAGCATGTTCTGACTAGTCACGAAAGCTTGATCTGCAACAGGCATAATGGACCTATTGTTCCTAGACTGATCCTCCTACAAGAAAACAAAGACTAACTCCTCAGATGACAAGGCATTTAGATTGCCTTTCATCATCAAACAAAGAGTAGAAGCAAAACTTTGATATGAATTAGGAAGACCATTCATAACAGTCTGCCCAAGCAAGCTATCTAATATAACTTCATCAGCAGAAATCAACTGTTCCTTAAAGTGTTTGATCTTTGTTAGAAAAATATTCGTAGATTAACCTTCATTCATATGCTCACTCTTCAACTGTTTTTGGAGGTAAGCAACACAAGCCTCATTCCTAGCCTAGTACAATGTGGTAAGTGTATCCCAAGCATCGTTACCTATTCTATAAGAGTGAACGTGAGGAATAATGGCATGTTTGATAGACAAAGCTATCAATGCATGAGCATGAGCATCTCTGCCATCCCAACCAATTTGCTCTATAGTAGGTGAAATAGAAAGTGCAACACGAACAAAAATCTGAACAATATTAGCATCTTCAACACCATCTACATCAGCTTCAATACCTGTATTTGCAGGTGTAATAGCATGTTTTTCAACACCTTACACAATGTTCCACATATGTTTTTCAACTAATACATGTCGCATCATGTAATCCCATAGTGGGTAATGGTACCGTCCAACTTATCCTCAACAACCAACATACAAAATACATCACTACTTTCAACCATGGCCATTGACTAAAATACCTTGATACAGAAAAATAACTGTATCTAAAAATGTTGACCATAACTACCTTGACGAGTTTTGCTAAACCTCTAGCATTCTACTGTTTGACCATATTTATTGCTAGTGCAAACAAGGTTGATGCTTTACCCATCTTCTAGATCTCACTTCAACTATTGACCATCATAATCGTGTATTTTAATGCCTTTTATCAAACATGCATCGCTACATACTACCAAATGTTGTATCCATATCCCTATATCCAAAGATATGGGAAATATATGACTTAATAATGTCCATCTAAGAAGGAGGCTTCATTTTTTAAGAGAATCTATCAATTTCAAAAGATTTTTGTTGAAGAACAAGAGTCAATTGATGAAACTATCATGGAAATGTTTCAAGAATTGAAAGTGTGGAGCAAACTTTTTGTAACTGTTAACAAGCATTCTATTTTTTGCTAGTGAACAAGTTGTCACAAATGGTATTCACCTCTCACTCCATATACATGCACATGATGTTCCTTCAACATCACACCCTCCTTTTTTAATTAGATGTGCAAAAAATATTATGTTGATGTACATGCTACCAACTTCTCCCTAGTATTGATAAATGGATAAGATTACATTTATTTACATGTTCTTCAAATTGTACATAAATTAAAACATGATGAGTTATATCCCACAAAGCAAGGCTGAAATGGCCAAGAGGCGTAGTAGCTATGATGGACCACAACTAGCAGGAGAATAAATATTCAACGGGTGAATAATAGTTTAAAGGGACTTACCGACTTATAGCTTAAAGGGAGTTACAAGTTAATAATTCTTTTGTCCCCCTCATGAGAACCCACTTTCTTTTAATTTTGTTATCTTCCAAGAAAACCATTGTATGGTGTCTAAAAGGAGCTGATTTTTTACATTTACATATTCTTCTACCTAACAAGTCAAGGCATTTTTCAATCGACCACTATTTTGGATGGGTATCAAAGTTGATCACATATCTTTCTTTACATATCTTCCAACTGATTTGCCTTTGAAAACTCAAAATCTTAGTGAGAGATTACCCGATGAAGTAGCTTCTAGGCATGAAAAGAAGAGATGGCCAAGGTACTCTCTACCCCATAGGCAGCACTTGCACAATTGAGGGGATCCACATATTTTATTACCTTTGGAATCGGTCCAGATTCCATGATGCAAGATTTGCCATATAAGAACCATTTTTTTTGTTTGTAATGAAAGGATGCCATAGGTCCTCACACTAATTTCCCCATTGATGCTAGAATCTGAATCTTTTGCTAAGTTATGTGGTTCTTCTTGCGACTTTCAGGCGTGTGTAAAATCTATAGTGTACGTCGATAGAAGAAGGAAAAGAATGGCGATGGTGTTGAACGCAATCATTTTCCTACGCGATCTACAAATGAATAGCACTAACCTTGAACTTAATCAGGAAGATTTGAACCTTAGAATGTGTGTTTTTAATGTCAGTTGCACGATGATAACGAAAGAATCAGTGGCAAGGCATGGCCTATTCTGTCTTTGTTCTGCTCCCTCTACGAAGGTGGTTTCAAAGAATAAGAAATTAGGATCCAGCAAGAAGCAATAGAGATAAGATTTTGCAACAAAAGAGGATCAAGCTTCCAAGGCATGCAGAGGTTGGCTCACTATGAAGGGGAAGTAGATAGCTATGAGAGTGGTAGATAGCAAGAAGCGGTCGACTGCCGTAACACACTTCGGCAAATGCAGATGGTGCTCTGATACCATACTCTAAGACTAGTTATGAGAAAGAGTGAGAGATGTATGTGAAGGTAAAGCATTATGTTGCACCTTACATTTCATTGAAAATAAGCACATATATATACATAGATTTAATGGACTGGCACTAAGGATGAGGTCGATTAACTAGGTGTGAAGATAATTTGGCACATGTAATGTAATTCTGGAAAAGCATCTGACAAGCTGGTCCTGCCAAGGAAGTTATCTGACTACATGGGACTCCTGACACACATAGTGACAAAGGTAGTTTTAGAAAAGATAGTAATTTATGTCACTTGATCAAAACTCTTGCCCTATGGCTTCATGGCTTCTCTAAATAAGACCTGATTCGCTTACTTTGAAACCAAAGACGGCCGCCATAGCATCATGACTTCCATTGGAAAGCCATCATCCCTCAAACTAGTTGTGTGACCATCCACTTCTCCTTGCCTTTACGGTTTCACACTAGAACCATCACTGAGCCTTAACTAGTAAATGTGTTCTTGGATTTGTTCGAGTAGCTCACGTTTCTGCAGTCCCTTCAGCCTTCAATCCTGCCATGATAGTCAATCAGTGTGCGGACGTTTGCGACGTAAACAGTCATCCAAAGCAACAAAAAATCTACACGTAATGCAATATTGGTTCACTTTTGTCTTTTTTTTTTTCAGATGCAGGTTCGGCCGAGGCCTACTCGCCTGGACTTTAACTTTGAAATTGCAACTGTACAAGGAAGGGCATAGTACCCATGGGACCTCCCTTATCCCACAAGAACAAGGGTTTACAATATTGGGTTAAACGGCAGTCACAACTACTGCGGAGATGGACAAACGATGGCCAACAGCCACATACAAGAGCTTTCCAAGATTCATATATCCCTTACATGTTGTTGCTAGAGGTTGAACCTTTGCCCCTGCCTCGCGAGAGGCCCAACCACTAGGCCAACGAACTGGGATCATTCACTTTTGTTTTTGTCTTTGGTTTATGATTTCATGAGAGTATTAATAGCAATTGAGAAGCAAAATAAATATGATCTCCCTTTCCAATCTGCCCAAAGCAGACTTATTTAGACAAGGACATGATATGTCCCGTCATCTCTCTCTCTCTCTCTCTCTCTCTCTCTCTCTCTCTCTCTCTCTCTCTCTCTCTCTCTGCGCAGATTGACATATGCGTTTCTCCATTCTGCTACGACAAGTTATATCTAGACACTCTGTTTGGGCACCAGAATGCAATTGGCAAAATTCTAGGTACAGAGCCCTCGGCTGTGCAGGTGAACTTACTTAGAGAGAGAGAGAGCATGGAGAACTTAATTACACAGACCCAGACACCGAAGTCTCTTCGTTCTGATCTGGCGCTAACAGACCTGACAAGAATGCTGGCAGAGTTCGCCAGAGAGCGCAATTGGGAGAGCTTCCACAGCCCCAGAAAGCTTTTATTAGCTCTTGTATTACATTGTTTTCTCTAGAAGATTGTGTATATTTCTATGTTTCTGGAGGAAGTGAGGGAAACATACTATACGGAAAATGTAAAGAAATATATAGAGACTGAAAGAGAACTATTTCTTCTCCTGCATAACTGTTCGCTTCCTCTATTTTCCCCGTCGTTGTTGTGTGAGTCTGGAGCATGATCTCCCATAAAGATTAGATTGAAAGGCAAGTGTGAACATTCTGCTCATTGTCAACTTGGGTTGTGGATGCTGCAGGTTGGTGAAGTGGGGGAACTGTCAGAGATATTTCAGTGGAGAGGCGAGGTACCGCCAGGATTGCGTGATTGGAGTGCGGACGAAAAAGAGCATTTAGAGGAGGAGCTGTCGGACGTTCTCCTGTATTTGGTCCGTCTGGCGGACGTGTGCAATGTAAATATTGGTGAAGCGGCGGTGGAAAAACTGAGGAAGAACGCTTCGAAGTACCTGTTGATGCAACGAAGAGGAGTTATGTAGTCAAATATACACACTATATTATAGATATCTTTTGCTGCTATATCCATGAACCGTACATTCGACATAGACAGCTTATTAACCATTGAATCGCTTCGCGTTCTGCAAACTTAAAGCCCCGCCTCCTCCTGTTCGCTTTCGCTGTTTCGATGTTATTCGTGATTTACTACGTACTGAGTTTCCTACAAAGCGCAGCGTTTCGGCGATACTAAGTTCTTTGGATTTCGATGATTGCACATACTCAGCGATATGTTTGTTTTCTGGGATCTTCCATCCCCGTCCTCTCTGTCTATCTCCTTCTTTGCGTACTTAGCTGTATACATTATTATTTCTGCTGGAGTGTTAACGATAGGAGTCATCAGGGCCTCCTGAACCGCTTTACATTTGGTAGAAAGCACGAACACAGGCTTGAAGCTACGAGCTGGTTGCCACGTGAATAGTTATCTCTTGTCGTTGTTTTAACATATGACATGAACAGGTCCATCTCGAAAAGCCATTACAAGTTTCCAATCAAGTTTCGAATCTCTGTATATATATATATATATATATATATATATATATATACATGTGGTTCTCTAAGTAGTTCACCATAGTTACAGTAATCACCATATATATATATATATATGTATGTATGTATATATATATATATATATATATATATATATATATATATATATATATATATATATATATATATATATATATATATAGTGACAAGTTATGCGGTTCGCAAAGACCTTTGCCAAGATCTTGTAACCGGTTTCTAGCATCGTAATTGGTCGCCAGTTTTCACTTCTATTTTTGCTTCCTTTTTTGTGAATGAATTTGGTGACATCCAAATTGAGACAATTGGGAAGCATGCCAAAAGAAATAGCCTCTTGCCACACCAAACATAATGGAGTGTCTGCTACATGCATGAAGTTCTGAAAGAACTCATTAGTAAGGCCATCCAACGCTGGATTGTTGCCATTAATGAGAGAATCAATTACTGAAGTATTTCTATGCCAATGCACCACAGTGAGATCTCCTTCTCGAGAGCTCCACAATGATATCCTCAAAGTAGAAAACTGAGCTCCTTGGGCTGCACACGGTACTCCACAAAGAGGCTGTAGACTATGCAGAAAAACACAATACACAGGGAGCACGAACACAGACTTCTTAAGTGTTACAAATGTGGTGGAACTTATAGTTTGTGACTCACCAAGCCACTATATGTTTTATTAATGAAGATATACAAAGAAGTGTCTAGTGACCATTTGGCCTTTCACATGGACACTAACAGTAATAGTCTCCCACTAATGGCCAATATGGCCAAAGTAACTATGGGAAACAAATAAAGAATGATAAAGGGTACCTGAGTGTAAGTATACAAACTATACCTCCCACATGATGGGCATGTTACACAGTATACAACTAATTGTGTAAGATCATGAATCAAGTAGCTCCCATCAAGTGATAACAATGTCAAAACCTATCTTGTGGTAGAGCTTTAGTCAAATCATCTACAACATTGTCTCGAGTATGAACCTTCTCAAGAATAATGCGCTTACTCTTGTTGTGACATACTTTGCTTCTATGGTCGAAACAATTGTACATTCTTGAAGACGAGATCTCCAAGAGATAGTACCTCCAACAAAATGAAAAATATACCTTGATGTAGACTTACGATGGTCTACACAAGCAGCCAAGTAGATGGATAGGGAACTTTGGTCATGAATTTCTTTTTCTCATCTGATTTTGGGCAATCATCCTTGGTCAATTTCACATATGTGGGTAAAGGTGTACTCAATGCCTTTCCACCCTTCATATTGAACCTATGAAGCACTTTGGATATGTACTCACTTTGAGACAAGTATATGCATCTATTACTCCTATCGCGAATCATGTGCATGCCAAGAATATGTTTGGCATCCCCCAAATCCTTCATATCAAACTTCTAACTCAACTTCTTTTTGAGAATCGACAAGTCATAAGAGGACTTCCCAGCAATCAACATATCATGGACATAAAGTATCAATCATATCAAGCTACCATCTCAGCATATGTTTCTGTAGAGACAATGATCATCATTTCTTTGAGAAGGGCCTTGAGACTTCATAAAAGCATCAAAATTTTGGTACCACCTAAGGGACTGTTTAAGTCCATACAAACTCTTCTTGAGCTTACAAACTAGACTTTTCTTGCCAAGAACTACATAACCCTTTGGTTGTTCCATATAGATCTCATTTGTAAGATCTCCATGCAAGAAAGCATTTTTCACATCCACTAAGACTAGCTCTAAGTGATCCATTGCAATGAATCCAAGCAAGATGCACAGGGTAGTCATCTTGACCAGTGGAAAGAAGATTTCCTCGAAATCAACACCACATTGTTGCTTAAAATCCTTTGCAACAAGTCATGCTTTATACTTTGGAGAAGCACTATCTAATGTGAATTTTTGCTTATATACCCATTTACATGGTAAAGCTTTCCTACCCTTTGGCAAAAGTACTAAATCCCAAGTACCATTCTTGTGATCAGAATCCAACCTTTTGCAATAACCATATTGGCCATTAATACACAAAAGGATTGAGCATAGAGAACCACCTTCTAACCAAGGTCATCAAGTTGACCAACTGACATCAAACTGCGTGATTACTAAGGTACATGACATACATTATGCATAGTAAATTTTGAACCATCAATGAACTCCACAACATCTCCAATCCCCACAAGGTCATACTAGTAAGAGTTACTAAGTCTCACAATACCAAGAGACTTTGTTGCATAATTAGAGGACCATTCTCTATGTGGTGTCACACGGAAAGAAGCACCAGAATCTAGCAATCACGTGTGGGAAAGAGAATCAGCCATAAGAGCCCTAGTTGGTAGAGTAATATCAAGTATCAACATATCAACATCATCAGAAATAGCAATAATTTCTTCAATGTTCACAATCAAGTAGATGGTGCATGTAATTTTTAACATGCCGATCAACACTCTATCCTATACCTTTAGCATTCTTTAATGCATAACAATCTTTCTTCATGTGTCCTTTCTTATGTTAATAATGGCATTTGATATACCTCTTCCTTGATTTACTTCTACTCTTTTTTCATTGACCATTCTTTTCCTAGTTCTTTCTCTCCCCACATTGCTGATTCTTTCCTTCGTAAGAATCACAAATATTATATGCATCTCCACTCCGAGTGCCAACCATAGATTTTCTATGAATCTACTTACTCAAGAGTGCTCCACATACGTCATCATAGACGATTTTACCACTAGGTGCACTATTGGTAATAGTTATGCAAAACCTATCCCATGATGATGGCAAGGTGCATAGTAGTTATATTGCTTTTATTTCATTATCCATATCCATTTTCTCAGCTTGTAACTGGGAGAATATAGAATCAAACTCATTTAGATGAGAAACAACATTATCTATGTCCTTCATGCAAAGGTCATATACTTTTCTCATGAGTTACACTTTATTTGATGTCGTCTCTTTTTCCTATGTATTGCATAACTTCTTCCAAAGCCCCTGTGCACTTTCACAGTCTAATACTGTAAAGTAAACATTATCTGCCAAGTGCAAGCAAATGATAGACCTGACCATTTCATCTAACTCATCCCAAATCATCTTCATCCATGTCAGAATAGCTCCTCCTCAGAATGCTTCCACTAGATGTGCATGAGACCTCTGATGCCATGATGGTAGAGAACTGAATAGAATGATAATGGAGCTAGAAGAGTCTGAATACCAACAAATAAGTGTATCAAGTGACCACTGTATAGTTGATAAAACTAAAAATCTGGAAACATTTTGCCATAGTATCCTCTACAAAATGAACATATGAACACTGTCAAAATATCATAAAACTGCAAGCACTAACATGTTTACCTACATAGTGAATCACTCACTCCACTACATATAATTAGTTACCTAATAGAAGCCAACTAGGCTTATCGAGCACCTATGAACAACTATCATACATCTCCTAAGGCGAGGTTGGGTAAGTCTTCCACCTCCATCACCGAAGAGACCCCAACATCCGGGTGTCTCCACTACAAGGAATACAGGCGTATAGCGATGGTTAAGGCGACAGAATTTCGTCGCTATAAAATTGCAACTTGCATTGTAATTAGCGTCGCGCACCGACCATCGATTAAACGACGCAAAAAAGGACGGTATTTGGGACTTGTGACGTGAGTGGATTGCCACGTTCCCATAAAACGTCGCTAAAACAACGCAATTAAAAAGCGTCGCATAAGCGATGCTTTTTTGCATCGCATAGGCGACGTTACTTGCCGTCGCATAAGCGACGCTGAAATGTTCACGTACTCGACGAGGAATAGCATCGCTTACACAACGATCTGTTGACGGACAAAAATTAAAACGTTGGAGGCTCTGCGATCTGCATTTTCACGGATCCGATCGAAGAGCTCTCCAACGTTTGCAATTGCGCTACGCTTACGAGCTGAAGCAATATATGGAGAATTGTTGTTTTGCCTAAGCTCTCTCTTATTGTCTCCATCTATCCTTGTTTCTCTCTTTCTACATCTTTCTCTCTTTGAGTTCTCTCTCTCTCTCTAGATCTCTCTCTCTCTAGATCTCTCTCTCTCTCTAGATCTCTCTCTCTCTAGATCTCTCTCTCTCTAGATCTCTCTCTCTCTAGATCTCTCTCTCTCTCTAGATCTCTCTCTCTCTCTACATCTCTCTCTCTCTCTCTCTCTCTCTCTCTCTCTCTCTCTCTCTCTCTCTCTCTCTCTCTCTTTTCTTTCTCTCTTTATTGCAGGTTATTCAAGAAGCTAACCAAGCAAAAAGTATGGCTAACAATTGTAAGTACAATTTCTATTCTTTGTAGATCATTTGAATTGTGTTATTTTCATTACATAGCATACTCACACTTATTGATATGCACTCATTCACTTATACATGATGAAGATGCACTTTCACACATATACATATATACACATGCACATACACACACATATATACACATAGATACATGTGCACATACACTTAGACATACACACATATACACATGCATATGCACAAACATTCCTACAACCACATAAAAATACGTCCATGCATGCATTATTGTATATATATATATATATATATATATATATATATATATATATATATATATATATATATATATATATATATATATATATAGATTAACATATATGCAAATACATGTATATGCACATCCACATACACATGCATGTTTCATACATATACACATGCATATATATACACATGCATATACATATATGCATATACATATATGCATATACATATACATATACATATACATATACATATACACACATATACATATACATGCATATACATGTACACACACATACATATACATGCATATACATATACACACACATACACAAGAACATGCACATACTCATACACACATATACATTTATACATGCACATGCACATACATACATATACACACACATACACATGCACATACATACATATACACACACATACATATACTCTTAGGTACACACATATGAATGAATTATATAATTAAAGTATTAAAACACATAGACACATGCACACACACATGCATATACCTACATATACACATATACATGCACATACACACACATACACATAGAGTTACACATATACATGCATATACATATACACACACATACACAAGAACATGCACATATTGATACATACATATACACTTATACATGCACATGCACATACATACATATACACACACATACACATGCACATACATACATATACACACACATACATATACACTTAGGTACACAGATATAAATGAATTATATAATTAAAGTATTAAAACACATATACACATGCACACACATGCACATACCTACATATACACATATACATGCACATACCCACATATACACATAGAGTTATACATAAACATGCATATACATATACACATACGTACATACACATGCATATGCACATACTCATACACACATATACACTTATACATGCACATGCACATACATACATATACACACATATACACATGCAGATACATACATATACACACACATACATAATTAAAGTATTAAAACACATGCCTAATATAAACAATAGTAACAATCAATAGAACAAAACTCTTCATTACTTAATATCATACACACAATTCAAAACATAACTGAAATATTATATATATATATATATATATATATATATATATATATATATATATATATATATATATATATATATATATATATATATATATATATATATATATATATATATATATATATCAATGTAAATACATATAATCCAATGTCATAATCAACTAAAATCCTAATCATCATCATCATGATCATCATCATCATGATCATCATCATCAGCAGCAATATCATGATCATTCTGATCTTCCTCATCCTCATCGTCATGATCACCCTATGACGATTGAGATCGTCCCTCCTGTGTCTGTCTCTCCACCTCATCCATATTTGTCTCTCCATAATACTCCTATATTACATATAATAAACATAAATAAATAAAATAATTAAAACATTCATAAAAACAAAATAATTATATAAAATTTAAAAATACTCACAAAGGTATCAGGATGATCTTGCATATACTGGCTCAAACGCCGATATCCAAAATGTGTAGCATACCCGATCTCCTGTTTCGTAGGATATCGGCCATAATTCTTCTGCTGCAATGAAACAAATAAAAAACATTAGTTGCTTGCATTTTAACCAAAATAAAAAATATAGTCACAATAACACATATACTTACAAACGTAGCCACAAAACCATTATGGCCCATTTGGCCTAGGTGCGATATGTGGCCCGACTCCACTCTCTTCTTTGCAGCAGCCTCTTTATTCAAGGAAAAAAATACATAAATTAAATGTAAAAAATTACTAAAATATATAAAATTTATAAACTATTAATTTGTGTACCTTCTGCTCAGGAAATGACTCCTCAAGCCGTAGCTGTCTACAAAAAAACTGCCACAACTCAGGTGGTATGCTAGCTCGCCTCTTATTTTTTTCCACCATACAATATCTCCTGTTAATTTAATCTCAAACAGAAAAAAAAAGTCAAAATACATACACATATATACACACACATACACATACATATACACATACCCACATACACATATACATGCAAACATATACGCATGCATATATGTATACATATACACATATACATACATATCCACATATATACGTACACACACATGCATGCATATACACTCATTCATACAAAATACATGCATTTATCCCACAATAATATGTAGTTGTGTATATGTGAATATGTGTGTATGTGTAAATGTGTATATGTGAATATGTGTGTATGTGTAAGTATGTATATGTGAATTTTTTGTTTATGTAGATAATCAAATTATTAATATCAAATATCGTTATTTGTAGATTTTGATCAATCAGATGGAACTCCACCACCATCTCCTCTTCGTGCAACGACTTTAAACTATAAGTATATGAAATATTTAATTTTAAATATATTTGATGGATACATAACTTATATTTTTTTTTTATGTTTCTTATTATGTGAAGACTCTGATCAATCGGAGGGTACTCCACCACCTCCTACCCATGCAACGACTTCACATGTGTCCTCCAATAGGAATTATGATGAATTTTACTATGAAAAGCATATTATATGTTGGTGTAACTCTTGTTATGGCATGTATCGAAGACCACGATTGGAATGTATTGAACATGAGGCAGAGTATGGTACTTTTGAGCACGCACCATCACCTAGTCAACGTGATAATGCTTGGGTATGTATTTTCTATATATATTAATGTCATTATTTTATTTTAAAACCATATATAAAATCAAATTATTGTTGATATACATGAATACTTGCTCGATGATGATGATGATGATGATGATTTTTCTCATAATGTTAATATACCTCGTACACGTCATGGACTTGTTGTTCATCAATTACAAGCAGAGGTTTCTAGAAATCCTCTACCTCCTGGTTTAGAGAATGAAACGGCTGGAGATTATCCATTTCCAGCTTGTGATTGTTCTTTAGTACAAACATATGATAGAAGAAGATATGGAGGATGGAATAGAGGACCACTTCCTTTAGATGGAGAGGTTTTCAACTTTTGGGGTAATCGCTATATGATTGCTCTATCCACTATTACTAATGATGGTGGTGGTCTCCGAACTCTGAAGTCACTCTTATGTTATTTTTTGGTCCTATATATGGATGGGGAGATTGGCATCAACTTTCACGTTATGTTCAAAGCATGAGTACTTATGGAATATGCTTGAATGCAGCATCCCTTAGTAGTAGAAGGATTTTACATGCAGAAAATGAAAGACTATATATTGATGGAAGACCTTACACACATGGAAATATAGCAGGTTTAATAAATAGTAGTCGAGGGTTACATAATAGTTCAAGGACTAATTGCACATTTGAGGAGCGTGAAAATAGTCATGAATCACTATACATGAGTAGAGATGTATCAAGATACATAGTTGTCAATGCTATTACTACATTACATGCTGGTGATGAACTATTAGTGAATTATGGATGGCGTAGACCTCCAAGAGCACCTTTTAGCTAGAGAGAATAAAAATTTTCTGTCCATATTTAATAAGTTATATACTTAATTTTATATTTGAAGTTTACTTTTTATTCATTTATGGAATACTAATGAGTTTTATTTATATGTGTAGATTCCAACGTACGATGTTGATGATATTCGTCCACAACATTGACAATTACCAGTAAGACCACGATTATCAGAAGCTTCCATGAGGAGGCTACGCAAAACTAATCCTATGCAATATGCAAAGTTGAAAGATCTATATTCAAAAGACGATAAAGTACAAGATTTGTGTGACAATGATGAAGATGATGGCATGGCAGATTTTATTGAGGATTGGTATCAAAATGACTGTGAGAGCATTGATATTTCTAAAAATAAGAAATATATTCGAGAGGAATGTCTAAAGCATGTATATGAAGGAAGTCGTTTGACATGACTAAGTGCGAGCTTACTTATTCTCAACCTTCAAAATCGTTTTGGATGGAGTAATGTATCTGTTTGGACACTATTAACATATAATTTTCATCTTTCTATCTATTTATATATATATACATAAATATATATATATATATAAATACATGCAGGTTTTTATTCTTAGTTTAGATAAGATAAGAAGAAGAACTTGAATTGAATGGATACGATTGTTTGGGTGGCAGGATACGATTGTTTGGATGGCAGGATATGATTGTTTGGATGGCAGGATACGATTGTTTGTTTTGGAGGATATGAATGATTTGTTGATTCACACATATGTTCAGTTTGAAAGTGTGAATCCACAAATCATTCAATGAAGGTACATAATTCATGTGTCCAAAACAAACAATCATATCCTACCATCCAAAACAATCAAATTTTGTGTAAATATTTGGAAAGATGCATTAATAGTTTTAAAAGATGCGTGGAAAAACCTACATGTATATATGTATATTTATTTATTTACCTTTTTTAATATATCTTTTTTTGATAAACTTACAGGTTATTATCTGAAAAGTTTTCACCAAGTCAGAATATTCTTCCTACCTCACATGATGAAATGAAGAAGATAATCAACAATCTTGGTATAGATTATCAATGTATACATGCATGTCCTAACGATTGTGTTTTATATAGAGGTGAATATGCAGACTCTTTGACATGTCCCAAATGTCAATCTCCTCGATATAAGGGTGAAGAAGGTAAAATCCCAAAAAAGGTATTGATACATTTTCCATTGGCTCCACGGATTAGACATATGTTTCAAATCGCCGAATTATCAAAGCTTTTGAAAGAGGGACATGATCACAAAAGTACTGATGGAATAATCAGAGTTCCTCATGATAGTGTTGCTTTTCAGCATATTGATTCTACATGGCCTGAATTTGCACAAAATCCACAAAATCTAAAGTTAGGAGTTGCATTAGATAGGGTTAATCCATTCTCCATGAAATCTAGTGAATGGTCAACATGGCCAGTGGTAGTCATAAACTGCAATCTTCCGCCATATCTTAGCATTAAAAAGGAACATTTAATGCTTTCACTTTTAATCCCAGGCAAAAGACAAGTTAAAGATATGAATGTATATCTTGCTCCTCTCATTCACTATCTTCAAGAGTTATGGAGAGGTATTAATGTCATTGATGTATCGAAAAGCATGAATGAAAGACATATTACGGTTTGTGGTATTGTGGCTTGGACTATTCACGATTTTCGTGGATATGGTGTTTGTTCAGGTATTGATGTAAATTTTTTTATTCAATATGCATGTAGATAAATATGATTTAATCTAATTATATTTTTATCATTTTCCATGATGCAGGAATATCTACTAAGGGTTATAAAGCTTGTCCATATTGTGGTGATTGGTTGAGATCAATCTATAGTAAGAATCTCAACAAAAATGTTTATCTTCGACATCAACGATTCTTGCTTGATGATCATCCATTAAGATCTAAAAGAGAAGCGATACATTTTAATGGAAAGCTTGAAACAGGCTAGTATCCAAAACCTATGATGCCTATGGATTGGTATAAAAAATGGACAGATGGACCTCTGATAGATCCAGAAGCAGAAATCTTCAGTGATGATTCAGATAATGAGTATGTGAACAGAGGTAAAGGAAAATTGGCACTCGTAGAGAACATATCAATATGGTATTCTTTGGAGTATTGGAAAGAGTTAAAAGTATGTCATCTTCTTGATCCTCTGCTATGCATCCACATATATACACATAAAAGCAGTGCATACCGTGCATTGTCGCGACGATGAGCCATAAGTGTCCGCATCTCTTTTAAACACCACTTAAGTGACCATCCTGTCCCAAACTCTGTCTCAAGTGAACTAAGCACATATTTTATATCCCTCTCATCATGCTCACTACAAAAACAAAAAACATAATGTAAATAAAACATAAGATATATATTTCAATTTATATGTAAAACTTTTACTTACTTCCACTGTAAGTGGATAAAGCACAGGTAAGAGTCGCATAGTGCCCGCATTCTTCTCTTGAACTCCAATCCATTCCCTATGTACACAATGTTCCCCTCTAGCTCTATGTCGCACTCTAGTCCTAAGGTGCCTATGCATGTCCTCATAGGCAACTCTGCTCTGCTATCACGTGCTAGAGGTGGTATAGGTGTCCTGAAAATCGATAGATAGAAATAAATAAAAATATGTGTTATAATATCATTAAAAAAGAGTATGAAAACAAAACATACCTATGAGCAGCTAGCTCTCTTCCTGCATGTGGAGCCGCAGAAGAGCCCTCGTCTGATCGCTGGGTAAGCATCTTGATCGTATAAACCAGCTCCTCATCAGACATCTCTGAGTAATCACGCATTATGGCCCCTAGAGTATCAGACGGAACTCTTGCTCTCATAAGACTTTTTATGAGAGTGAGTTTCGCCTTTCTCTCTCTACTCGGATCCATAATACCTAACATATAAAACAAAATGCTTAGAAATCAATATATATACGTGTACATATGTAAGTGTGTATGCATTAAGTATGTGTATGTATGCATGTGTGTGTATGTATGTGCGTGTATATGTGTATATGCATGTGTATGTGTGTGTATGCATCATTATGTGTATATGTGTCTATGTGTGTATGTGTGTGTATATGTGTGTGTATGTATGTGTATATGTGTGTGTGTGTATGCATGTATGTATGTATGTATGTATGTATGCATATGCATATGCATTATGTATGTATATATATGCATGTATGTGTATGTGTGAGGATGTCTCTCTATATGTGTGTATGCATATATGTGTGTATGTATGCATATATGTGTGTATGTGTGTGTGTATATGTGTTCGTATGTGTGTATGCATGTGTATGTGTGTGTATGCATCATTATGTGTGTAAGTGTCTATGTGTGTTTGTGTGTGTATATGTGTGTGTGTGTGTGTGTGTCTATGTGTATGTGTGTGTGTCTATGAGTGTGTATATGTTTATGTGTATGTATGTATCTATGTGTGTGTATGTGTCTATGTGTGTATGTGTATGCATGTATGTATGCATGTGTGTGTATGCATGTGTATGTGTGTGTATGCATCATTATGTGTGTATGTGTGTATGTGTCTATGTGTGTATGTGTGTGTATATGTGTGTGTGTGTATCTATGTGTATGTGTGTGTGTCTATGAGTTTTGATGTGTTGATGTGTATGTATGTATCTATGTGTATGTATGCGTCTATGTGTGTATGTGTATGCATGTATGTATGCATCTGTGTGTGTATGCATATGTATGTGTGTGTATGCATCATTATGTGTGTCTATGTATGCATGTGTATGTGTGTATGCATCATTACATGTGTATGTGTCTATGTGTGTATGTGTGTGTATGTGTGTGTATATGTGTGTGTGTGTCTATGTGTATGTGTGTGTGTGTGTCTATGAGTGTGTATGTGTTTATGTGTATGTATGTATCTATGTGTGTGTATGTGTCTATGTGTGTATGTGTATGCATGTATGTATGCATATGTGTGTGTATGCATATGTATGTGTGTGTATGCATCATTATGTGTGTCTATGTATGCATGTGTATGTGTGTATGCATCATTACGTGTGTATGTGTCTATGTGTGTATGTGTGTGTGTATATGTGTGCATGTCTATGTGTATGTGTGTGTGTCTATGAGTGTGTATTTGTTTATGTGTATGTATCTATGTGTGTGTATGTGTATGCATGTATGTATGCATATGTGTGTGTATGCATATGTATGTGTGTGTATGCATCATTATGTGTGTATGTGTCTATGTGTGTATGTGTGTGTGTATGCATTATGTACGTGTATGTAAGCATGTGCATTATGTATGCATATAAGTATGTATGCATGCATATGCATATGCATTATGTATGCATATGCATTATGTATGCATATGTGTGTATGTAAGCATGTGCATTATGTATGCATGTAAGTATGTATGTATGCATATGCATATGCAATATGTATGCATGTATGTGTATGTTTGTGTATGTCTCTCTATGTGTGTGTATGCATATATGTGTGTGAATGTGTGTGTACATGTGTCTGTATGTGTGTATGCATGTGTATGTGTGTTATGCATCATTATGTGTGTATGTGTGTGTATATGTGTGTGTATGTGTGTGTGTCTATGTGTATGTGTGTGTATCTATGATTATGTATGTGTTTGTGTGTGTATGTGTCTATGTGTGTATGTGTCTATGTGTGTGTATGTATCTATGCATGTGCATTATGTATGCATGTAAGTATGTATGTACATTGTATGCATATGCATATGCATTATGTATGCATGTATGTGTTTATGTGTGTATGTCTCTCTATGTGTATGTGTATGCATATATATGTGTGTGTATGCATATATGTGTGTGTACGTGTGTATGTGTGTGTATATGTGTCTATATGTGTGTATGCATGTGTATGTGTGTGTATGCATGTGTATGTGTGTGTATGCATGTGTATGTGTGTGTATGCATGTGTGTGTGTGTATGTGTGCATGTGTGTGTATATGTGTGTGTATGTATGTGTGTCTATGTGTATGTGTGTGTATATATGAGTGTGTATGTGTGTATGTGTCTATGTGTGTGTATGTGTTTCTGTGTGTATGTGTATGCATGTATGTATGCATATGCATGTGTATGCATGTGTATGTGTGTGTATGCATCATTATGTGTGTATGTGTCTATGTGTGTATGTGTGTATGTGTGTATGTGTCTATGTGTGTATGTGTCTATGTGTGTATGTGTTTGTGTATATGTGTTTGCGTATATGTGTGTTTATGTGTGTGTGTCTATGTGTATGTGTCGCTACGCATCTATGAGTGTGTATGTGTTTATGTGTGTGTATGTGTCTATGTGTGTGTATGTGCATATGCATTATGTATGCATATGTATGCATGTATGTGTATATGTGTGTATGTCTCTCTATGTGTGTGTGTATGCATATATGTGTGTGTATGTGTGTGTGTATATGTGTGTCTATGTGTGTATGCATGTGTATGTGTGTGAATGCATCATTATGTGTGTATGTGTGTATGTGTCTATGTGTGTATGTGTGTGTGTATATGTGTGTGTATGTGTGTGCGCGTCTGTGTGTATGTGTGTATGTGTCTATGTGTGTATGGGTCTATGTGTGTATGTGTTTGTGTATATGTATTTGCGTATATGTGTGTTTATGTGTGTGTGTCTATGTGTATGTGTCGCTACGCATCTATGAGTGTGTATGTGTTTATGTGTGTGTATGTGTCTATGTGTGTGTATGTGCATATGCATTATGTATGCATATGTATGCATGTATGTGTATGTGTGTGTATGTCTCTCTATGTGTGTGTGTGTATGCATATATGTGTGTGTATGTGTGTATGTGTGTATGTGTGTATGTGTGTATGTGTGTGTGTCTATGTGTGTATGCATGTGTATGTGTGTGAATGCATCATTATGTGTGTATGTGTCTATGTGTGTATGTGTGTGTGTATATGTGTGTGTATGTGTGTGCACGTCTGTGTGTATGTGTGTGTGTCTATGAGTCTGTATGTTTGGATGTGTGTGTGTATGAATGTGTGTCTATGAGTGTGTATGTTTGGATGTGTAAGTGTATATGTGTGTCTATGTGTGTATGCATGTGTATGTGTGTGAATGCATCATTATGTGTGTCTATGAGTGTGTATATATATGTGTATATGTGTGTGTATATGTGTGTCTATGTGTGTGTGAATATGTGTGTCTATGTGTGTATGCATGTGTATGTGTGTGAATGCATCATTATGTGTGTATGTGTGTATGTGTGTATGTGTGTATGTGTGTGTATATGTGTGTATATGTGTGTGCACGTCTATGTGTATGTGTGTGTGTCTATGAGTGTGTATGTGTTTATGTGTGTGTATGTGTCTATGTGTGTGTATGTGTCTATGTGTGTGTGTATGCATATGTGTGTATGCATTATGTATGCATAGGTGTCAATACCAAAATAGCAAGTTTTCTTGGATTTGTGAAGTGCAAAGTTATCTGTTTTGATTTGATTATTACACATATCAATTGCAAAGTACATATATGCTTTCTTGGTATCATTTGGAAGCTAAACAAGTGTACTAAGCATATCTGGAGCAAAGGAGGGCTGAAGCAAAGCAGGTCTAGCAGCTGCAACTCAATCTCTTGAGTGCATCCAACCATCTCTCCCAACAGTGGTATCAGAGCAAACAAGGTAAACATGGGAGATGGTTTTCCTTCATTCATTGACAAATTGGATAGGAACAATTACCAAGCCTGGTCATTGAGAATGAAGACCTATCTACAAGGAAGAAGCTTATTTGGATACATATGAGGAGATGAGGAATTACCCTCATTCAAAGCTAGAGGACTACCCACCAAGGATAAACAAGAGAGGCTCAACCAATGGTGTGCAAAGGATGCTTTGGCAAGGTCTTAACTTCTTAACTCTATATCTGATTTTCTTTTACCTCATATAAGGAACTGTAAGACTTCCCAAGAGACTTGGGAAACTCTGTCAACATATTTTTCTTCCAACACAAGGGCCAGGAAGAATCAACTGTGGATTGAATTCACAACCCTTAGGAAGCAGCCCAAGCAATCAGTCTCAGAGTATGTGACCAAGATTAAAGATGTGGCAGACCAATTAGCAAGCATTGGAGAGGAGATTGCAGAGGAGCAAATAGTCAGGCAAGTAACAAATGGACTCAAGGCACATGAGAAGTGGGAAAGTTTCACCACTGCAATGGACCTCTATATGGACATGCATACCCCAGATCTCACAACACTCATGGGCCAACTATTCACACATGAAGCAAAATTTACAAAGGCAGGAGATCAATCAAAAGGTAACAACCCCTCTGCTCTCTATACTGATAAGAAAGTTAAGGATAAAGGTAAAGGGAAGAAACAGGATGAAGAAGGCTCTACCTCCCAAGCTAATTATGCAGGGAGAGGTAGATCATCAAGAGGCAGGGGCAGAGGAGGTAAATCAGGTAGGGGGAGACCCTACAACTCATCACCATGCAACATTTGTGGATTGTCCAATCATACCACAGATGAATGCTACAAGAACTACAAGAATCAGAGAGGAAGAGGCTACTCAAGAGGTGGATACTCTCAAGGGAGAGGCAGGTTCAACCAACACCAAGGCTACAATGGATACAACAATCAATACAACAACAATTACAATCACAACCACAATGGTAATTACCAAGGTGGATTCAGAAACAGAAGAGACTACAACAATTACATAGAGGAGCAAGATGACTCCCTATTGATCATGAATATGACCTCCAAGGCAGGTACAAATGATGATCATTTATTTTATATTGACTCAGGATGTTCTAACCATGTAGCTGGCAATGTGGCACTACTCTCTGATTTGGAAGAACCCAAGGGCAAACATCAGGTACAGACAGGTGATGACACTAAACATTCTGTTGTAAAAATTGGAAATGTGAAGACATGTGATGGTAACCAGAACCTATTGAGTAGGGTACTCTATGTACCAACCATCACCAAGAATCTAATGAGTGTTGGTAGATTGTGGAGAAAGGATTGCAGGTCAGGTTCACTCAACATGGAGCATATGTGGAGGACCCAAGACATGGTTTCAAAAGAATTGCCAAGGGGGAGAAATCACGTAGATTGTTTACTTTTGAGCTAGAAGATACAAAAAATATTGCTTTATACAACTACAAGGATCAAACACTTTCAGAGTTAGAAATATGGCACAAGAGGTTAGGTCACATAGGTGAAAGAACCCTAAAGCAAATGTGCAGGGATCAATGTGTGCTTGGGATACCTAATGTATCCAAGCAACACATGATTTACAAGTGTGGAGCATGTTAGTTTGGTAAGTCTCACAGGTTGCCCTATTCAAGGAAAGGTTTCATGCATGAAGACTACCTAGACTTGGTACACACAGATGTTTGGGGACCTAGTAAGGATCCTTCCATTTAAGGTTCAAGGTATTATGTGTCCTTCATTGATGACTATAGCAGGTGGACTATCTTATACTTTATGAAACATAAAGATGAGGTGTTTAATTGTTTCAAGAGGTATCTTGCACTTGTTGAAAATCAAACAGGAAGAAGCTTGAAGAGGCTAAGGTCAGATGGTGGAGGAGAGTACTTCTCCAATGAGTTTCAAGATTTCTTGCAAGAAAGAGGCATCAAAAGGGAGATTACTACAAGGTACTCACCTGAACAAAATGGAGTAGCTGAAAGAAGGAATAGACTCGTTGTAGAAACAGTTAGGTCTATGCTTAATGAAAAGAAATTGCCAAATTATCTTTGGGCAGAGAGTGTATCTATAGTAAGAATCTCAACAAAAATGTTTATCTTCGACATCAACGATTCTTGCTTGATGATCATCCATTAAGATCTAAAAGAGAAGCGATACATTTTAATGGAAAGCTTGAAACAGGCTAGTATCCAAAACCTATGATGCCTATGGATTGGTATAAAAAATGGACAGATGGACCTCTGATAGATCCAGAAGCAGAAATCTTCAGTGATGATTCAGATAATGAGTATGTGAATAGAGGTAAAGGAAAATTGGCACTCGTAGAGAACATATCAATATGGTATTCTTTGGAGTATTGGAAAGAGTTAAAAGTATGTCATCTTCTTGATCCTATGCTATGCATCCACATATATACACATAAAAGCAGTGCATACCGTGCATTGTCGCGACGATGAGCCATAAGTGTCCGCATCTCTTTTAAACACCACTTAAGTGACCATCCTGTCCCAAACTCTGTCTCAAGTGAACTAAGCACATATTTTATATCCCTCTCATCATGCTCACTACAAAAACAAAAAACATAATGTAAATAAAACATAAGATATATATTTCAATTTATATGTAAAACTTTTACTTACTTCCACTGTAAGTGGATAAAGCACAGGTAAGAGTCGCATAGTGCCCGCATTCTTCTCTTGAACTCCAATCCATTCCCTATGTACACAATGTTCCCCTCTAGCTCTATGTCGCACTCTAGTCCTAAGGTGCCTATGCATGTCCTCATAGGCAACTCTGCTCTGCTATCACGTGCTAGAGGTGGTATAGGTGTCCTGAAAATCGATAGATAGAAATAAATAAAAATATGTGTTATAATATCATTAAAAAAGAGTATGAAAACAAAACATACCTATGAGCAGCTAGCTCTCTTCCTGCATGTGGAGCCGCAGAAGAGCCCTCGTCTGATCGCTGGGTAAGCATCTTGATCGTATAAACCAGCTCCTCATCAGACATCTCTGAGTAATCACGCATTATGGCCCCTAGAGTATCAGACGGAACTCTTGCTCTCATAAGACTTTTTATGAGAGTGAGTTTCGCCTTTCTCTCTCTACTCGGATCCATAATACCTAACATATAAAACAAAATGCTTAGAAATCAATATATATACGTGTACATATGTAAGTGTGTATGCATTAAGTATGTGTATGTATGCATGTGTGTGTATGTATGTGCGTGTATATGTGTATATGCATGTGTATGTGTGTGTATGCATCATTATGTGTATATGTGTCTATGTGTGTATGTGTGTGTATATGTGTGTGTATGTATGTGTATATGTGTGTGTGTGTATGCATGTATGTATGTATGTATGTATGCATATGCATATGCATTATGTATGTATATATATGCATGTATGTGTATGTGTGAGGATGTCTCTCTATATGTGTGTATGCATATATGTGTGTATGTATGCATATATGTGTGTATGTGTGTGTGTATATGTGTTCGTATGTGTGTATGCATGTGTATGTGTGTGTATGCATCATTATGTGTGTAAGTGTCTATGTGTGTTTGTGTGTGTATATGTGTGTGTGTGTGTGTGTCTATGTGTATGTGTGTGTGTCTATGAGTGTGTATATGTTTATGTGTATGTATGTATCTATGTGTGTGTATGTGTCTATGTGTGTATGTGTATGCATGTATGTATGCATGTGTGTGTATGCATGTGTATGTGTGTGTATGCATCATTATGTGTGTATGTGTGTATGTGTCTATGTGTGTATGTGTGTGTATATGTGTGTGTGTATCTATGTGTATGTGTGTGTGTCTATGAGTTTTGATGTGTTGATGTGTATGTATGTATCTATGTGTATGTATGCGTCTATGTGTGTATGTGTATGCATGTATGTATGCATCTGTGTGTGTATGCATATGTATGTGTGTGTATGCATCATTATGTGTGTCTATGTATGCATGTGTATGTGTGTATGCATCATTACATGTGTATGTGTCTATGTGTGTATGTGTGTGTATGTGTGTGTATATGTGTGTGTGTGTCTATGTGTATGTGTGTGTGTGTGTCTATGAGTGTGTATGTGTTTATGTGTATGTATGTATCTATGTGTGTGTATGTGTCTATGTGTGTATGTGTATGCATGTATGTATGCATATGTGTGTGTATGCATATGTATGTGTGTGTATGCATCATTATGTGTGTCTATGTATGCATGTGTATGTGTGTATGCATCATTACGTGTGTATGTGTCTATGTGTGTATGTGTGTGTGTATATGTGTGCATGTCTATGTGTATGTGTGTGTGTCTATGAGTGTGTATTTGTTTATGTGTATGTATCTATGTGTGTGTATGTGTATGCATGTATGTATGCATATGTGTGTGTATGCATATGTATGTGTGTGTATGCATCATTATGTGTGTATGTGTCTATGTGTGTATGTGTGTGTGTATGCATTATGTACGTGTATGTAAGCATGTGCATTATGTATGCATATAAGTATGTATGCATGCATATGCATATGCATTATGTATGCATATGCATTATGTATGCATATGCATTATGTATGCATATGCATTATGTATGCATATGTGTGTATGTAAGCATGTGCATTATGTATGCATGTAAGTATGTATGTATGCATATGCATATGCAATATGTATGCATGTATGTGTATGTTTGTGTATGTCTCTCTATGTGTGTGTATGCATATATGTGTGTGAATGTGTGTGTACATGTGTCTGTATGTGTGTATGCATGTGTATGTGTGTTATGCATCATTATGTGTGTATGTGTGTGTATATGTGTGTGTATGTGTGTGTGTCTATGTGTATGTGTGTGTATCTATGATTATGTATGTGTTTGTGTGTGTATGTGTCTATGTGTGTATGTGTCTATGTGTGTGTATGTATCTATGCATGTGCATTATGTATGCATGTAAGTATGTATGTACATTGTATGCATATGCATATGCATTATGTATGCATGTATGTGTTTATGTGTGTATGTCTCTCTATGTGTATGTGTATGCATATATATGTGTGTGTATGCATATATGTGTGTGTACGTGTGTATGTGTGTGTATATGTGTCTATATGTGTGTATGCATGTGTATGTGTGTGTATGCATGTGTATGTGTGTGTATGCATGTGTATGTGTGTGTATGCATGTGTGTGTGTGTATGTGTGCATGTGTGTGTATATGTGTGTGTATGTATGTGTGTCTATGTGTATGTGTGTGTATATATGAGTGTGTATGTGTGTATGTGTCTATGTGTGTGTATGTGTTTCTGTGTGTATGTGTATGCATGTATGTATGCATATGCATGTGTATGCATGTGTATGTGTGTGTATGCATCATTATGTGTGTATGTGTCTATGTGTGTATGTGTGTATGTGTGTATGTGTCTATATGTGTATGTGTCTATGTGTGTATGTGTTCGTGTATATGTGTTTGCGTATATGTGTGTTTATGTGTGTGTGTCTATGTGTATGTGTCGCTACGCATCTATGAGTGTGTATGTGTTTATGTGTGTGTATGTGTCTATGTGTGTGTATGTGCATATGCATTATGTATGCATATGTATGCATGTATGTGTATATGTGTGTATGTCTCTCTATGTGTGTGTGTATGCATATATGTGTGTGTATGTGTGTGTGTATATGTGTGTCTATGTGTGTATGCATGTGTATGTGTGTGAATGCATCATTATGTGTGTATGTGTGTATGTGTGTATGTGTCTATGTGTGTATGTGTGTGTGTATATGTGTGTGTATGTGTGTGCGCGTCTGTGTGTATGTGTGTATGTGTCTATGTGTGTATGGGTCTATGTGTGTATGTGTTTGTGTATATGTGTTTGCGTATATGTGTGTTTATGTGTGTGTGTCTATGTGTATGTGTCGCTACGCATCTATGAGTGTGTATGTGTTTATGTGTGTGTATGTGTCTATGTGTGTGTATGTGCATATGCATTATGTATGCATATGTATGCATGTATGTGTATGTGTGTGTATGTCTCTCTATGTGTGTGTGTATGCATATATGTGTGTGTATGTGTGTATGTGTGTATGTGTGTATGTGTGTATGTGTGTATGTGTGTATGTGTGTGTGTCTATGTGTGTATGCATGTGTATGTGTGTGAATGCATCATTATGTGTGTATGTGTCTATGTGTGTATGTGTGTGTGTATATGTGTGTGTATGTGTGTGCACGTCTGTGTGTATGTGTGTGTGTCTATGAGTCTGTATGTTTGGATGTGTGTGTGTATGAATGTGTGTCTATGAGTGTGTATGTTTGGATGTGTAAGTGTATATGTGTGTCTATGTGTGTATGCATGTGTATGTGTGTGAATGCATCATTATGTGTGTCTATGAGTGTGTATATATATGTGTATATGTGTGTGTATATGTGTGTCTATGTGTGTGTGAATATGTGTGTCTATGTGTGTATGCATGTGTATGTGTGTGAATGCATCATTATGTGTGTATGTGTGTATGTGTGTATGTGTGTATGTGTGTGTATATGTGTGTATATGTGTGTGCACGTCTATGTGTATGTGTGTGTGTCTATGAGTGTGTATGTGTTTATGTGTGTGTATGTGTCTATGTGTGTGTATGTGTCTATGTGTGTGTGTATGCATATGTGTGTATGCATTATGTATGCATATGTGTGTGTATGCATTATGTATGTGTATGTATGCATATGCATTATGTATGTGTATGTATGCATGTGAATTATGCATGCATATCTGTGTGTATGCATGTAAGTATGTATGTATGTACGCATATGCATATGCATTATGTATGCATATGTGTGTGTATGCATGTAAGCATGTATGGATGTACGCATATGCATATGCATTATGTATGCATGTATGTGTATGTGTGTGCATGTCTCTCTCTATGTGTGTGTATGCATATATGTGTGTGTATGTGTGTATGTGTGTGTGTATGTGTGTGTGTATGTGTGTGTGTATGTGTGTGTATATGTATCTGTGTATGTGTGTATATGTATGTGTATATGTGTGTGCATGTGTATGCATTATGTGTGCATGTGTTTATGCAACCTTATTTGTGTATGTGTGTATATGTATGTGTATTTGTGTGTATGTGTGTGTGTCTATGTGTATGAATGTGTGTGTATATGTGTGTCTGTACATATGTATCTGTGTGTAAGTGTGTGTGTGTGTGTGCATACCTGCTTGCTGTTAGTTTGTGCGGCCCTCTCTCTCTCGCACGCTCTCTCACTCTCTCTCTCTCTCAGTCTCTTCTTGCTCGTGTCCAAGTCGTGGTACAAATGTGCTGGGAGAAATCAATTTTTTTTTTTTACATTCCAGAGCGTCGCATATGCGACGCTCTGCAGTTTGCTAACGTTGCTCACACCATTGCTAGGCAGCAACGAAATTAGCAACGCTCTTTAATTAGCGTCGCATAAGCGATGCTAGCATCGCTTATGCGACGAGGGTCGGGAAAAAAAATTCGAAATTTTGACCGTCGCTTATGCGACAACCTTGTCGCATAAGCGACACTTCCCATTTTTTTTCCAATTCGGGGGCGTCGCTACGCCCCCCTTTTTCTTGTAGTGCTCCCTGTTAAGAAAACCTCACCACGACCCTCTTTATCAAACGTAAAATTCTTTATGCAAAAAACATAATCGTTATATCAATGACCACATGCACGTACATAACGATATCCATAGAAGCATACATGGTCTGTATATGCTAAATATATGCAATAAAATGACACTAAAAAGGCTGAATGCACAGCCCAAAAACTATCCAACAACACCTGCAAGTGTCTGTCAACTGTGATGTTTTAGGCTCAAAAGTCTGCATAAATTTGCAACGGTTCCTCCTACCAAAATTGAACACCTTTCAAGAAACCTATAGTTTTACGAGGGTGGCTGAAACCACAGGCCTTAAGGTTGATATTTATTGTTGGATAAGTACAAAGAACACTCTTCTTGATGTTCTTGGACTTGTGTGAAGAGAACTATGTGCAAAAGTACTTCAAAATGGCTCCAAAAGACACCCCAAAAATGCTCCAAAAATATGGTTGAAAAAAGAATGAAGCTTTGATGGACCAAAAGATGTTCAAGGTAATGTTAACCTTAGTTTTTCTCCTTCTTCAAACACCACAAGAGTGTAGCTTAGTGGCAAGAAATTTCCATTGTTAAGCGAGCTCCAAGGGGGAATAGTACGGGATGGGTGACCTCTCAGGAAGTACCGGGAACCTCTATCTTCCTTGATCGTTGAGTTCTCCCTCACGCACATCCAACGGTGCCATAGTGACTTCGGTGACTTGGATGACAAGGTATATATGCCAAGTTCTATGTCTTGATCGTCGCCGTAGTGGTAAGCCTTGGAGAAAGCCTTAGGTGGATACTCGCTTCGCTCATGCAAACAGAACAAAGCTTTTGCATTCAAATGCTCTGACATCAGTAAAGTATTTCAATGGTGATGCACCACAATGCGACGATATCTTCTTGAGATTTTCACGATGATATCCTCGGAGTAGAAAATTGAGCTCCTAGGGCTGCACATGGTACTTGGCACAAGTTGTAGAATATGTAGAAAAACATAGTACATAGGGAGCACGAACACAGACTTCTTAGGTGTTACAAATGTGGTCAAACTTATAGTCTATGGATGACTAGGCCACTATCTGTTTTATTAAAGAACAGATACAAAGAAGTGTCCAGTGGACCTTTGGCCTTTCACATGGACACTAATGGTAACAATTACCTCCAGAATCTCTACATATGAGATGGAAGCTTCGCTAAGAGCTTTCAGGTTTTGCAAGATTTTTTGGTTCTAATGCATGAGATCATGGCATGCAGCCATGTCTACGAGGAGAAAGAAGTGTGCAAACCCCCAAGAGCTAATTAAAGTGGTTGATAATCAGAGAAGTATTTTCTTCATCCGTTCTGCATTCAACCTTATCGACATTCATCATGAGAGAATCACTTCTTTGGATCACTTCTTCTTAACAAGGTTGCACATCTCTTTAGTAGGCTTGTATGCCCTACCCTCCCACCGATCCTTGAACTATACTTTTAGGTTTCTTTGAATTTCTTCTTTGTTTCTCATCATGCTTTTGATTTTCAGGATGGAGTTTCGTATTGAAATTGGTATTCGTTAACTTATACCTCCAACCGCCACAGCTTCTCATAAAGATTATCCCTTCTAGCATGATGAATGGCTTGAAGATTCTTGTGAGCCCTGGCCAAATGTCATGAGTGAGCATGACCACCTCCTCCAATACCTAGATGGAAAGGAAAATGTGGCAAAAGCCATACACCAAGCCTCGGTAATCACATGCTGGACCGAAAAGAGAGAGAAAGTGGTTGGATTGTCATGAAACCAAGGGGCTTTCTTGAGACTGATGATCGGCCTCAAGGTAATTACAATCGGGTAGTGATCAGAGATGACTAGGTCCACAGTTTGGGAGAGGGAAGGGGGGCCCCATTTGTTGATGATATTGTCTGAGATATGGATCCTATCAAGTATGGCTTTCTACAAGTCATCAGCATCAATTGTTTATGTGCTTCAAACAGTTTTTGGTTTTGGCGGAAAATCCATCACCATGTAAAATGGGCACCCTCTGTTTTGATCGAGGGGGGGGATATATGTCTTCTAACTTTAATGCATTTTAGGCTGAACCTGGAATAAAACATCAGTGTATAGTGCCGTATACAGCTCAAAAAAATCGAGTTATTGAACAGAAGAATAGGTCACTCATGGAGATGATGAGGTGTATGGTCAAGACTCAAGCTTTACCACATAGTTTCTCGCTTGAGGTTGTTATGTTTACAGCATATGTACTTAACAGGTGTCCCAATAAAGCGCTACAGTCTATCACTCCATATCAAGCTTGGCATGGTTTCAAACCATGTGTTGCTCATCAGCGTGGTTTTGGTTGTTTGGCATATGCATTAGTGCCTGAATAGCACCATAAAAAATTGGATGATAAAGGAGTAAAATATTTTTTTTTTGGGTATAGTTCTGAAAGTAAAGGCTATCATTTGTATCATCCACAGACTAAATGCATTCTCGTTAGCCGTTGTAGAGGAGGTACTCGGGTATCCACTTTTTAACAAAAGTAGAGATTAAAGATTAACACATCCAGTACGTCGCCTACTCAAGGGGGGTTCTCTTTAGGGAAGTATACCCTTTAACATTTCTGTGAGCAGGTGGATAACAAGGATTGCACAAAGTGGTACATACGTCAGAAAATACGAACAACAATTGACCAAGGAAGACCATACACTTCTTGATTCGATTCAGATGATTACAAGATTTTTCAAGGAAATGCTCAAAAAAAACTAATGCTCAGAGCTTCGTGGCACTCTAAGCAGATAAACAGAAATCAATACAAATGGTGAAGGAATTGCTCAAGAGAATAGAACTTAACACCAATACTGACTCACAGAAAAGAAAGAAATCTAAGGCACTCTCTTACACTATAGTGCTCATAGCCCTCCATTGAGAAGCCTACCCTCTGTATCCACACTACAGAGTAGCTCCTACAATAGGCTTGAAACCACCAAGTGCAAGAGATAACTTCTGCACGTATACACGCGTCAATGTAACTCTAAAAATGTGTGTGTACCCCCAATGAGCACAAATCCATTGCTTTTATAGGCTCCAATAGGCCAAGAGAGCCTTGCCGAATCTTCACGTCCACTGATCACGCGTCGGTGGAATGCCCAAAATTGGAGGAGTAGGTCAATTACTCATTTAATTTGAATTAGATCCACAAAAATAGGTAGTCGCCGTGAATGGTTGGTGGCAAAAAAAACTTTTCCCTGCTTCCACTTTTAACAATTTACTTTTATCTTTCTCTCGTCATCTGAGATTCCCATTTTGTGTTGTTTTGTTTCCTCACTGATTTAATCCCCGACATTTGAATGAAGTCGATTGGTCTAACTGCTTATCCCTTGACCAAGTGCATTTAACATTGCATGAGCAGCATTACCAACCCAGACAGCCCTTCCATTGGCATCAAAGACTTTGTTACATTTAACTCTCATTGAAGAGGTTGGCCGTTGTGCAACAAAAAACCTCAGCAGCTTCTAAGGAGACTTTCAATGGAGGCATGTATTTCTCACATATGCTTCGACTCTGCTGCTGATGTGATAGCTAATAGGTCTTTGGGTTGAGAATCCTCGTGTAACTCCCTGAAGCTACAGCCCAAGGCATCTAAGAGCTTTTCTCCCAATCTCGGCAACCATTACTTATCTTGACTTTCTCTTCTATATTCTTCAGTCCACCTGCATGCGTAGGTGTACTACAGCCGTGATGTTGTTTTTGTGGAAGATGCTATTCAGCCATTACTTTCATGTACTATGGAGACATCTGTTAGCTCCAAAGACATGTATGATACTTTGCTACCTCTTTTTATAGGTGGACACTCTAGTGCTGGTCCTAATGAGGCAAATTTTCAAACTATGCAGGTTTCACGTGATGATGCAGATCATTCCACTTCTGATGCACATTTACATGATGCACTTTATTGATGAGAGCAGATATTAAGCATGCAAAATTTATGCCAAAATGGCTGGTGCAGACTTTATGTGATAGCAAATTAGATGCACGTCTCTCATATCCTACTCGGTCAGGATCTCATAGTGCCTCTTTTGCATCAGATTTCTATGCTATGGGTGCCTCTAATCTTCACGATGAGACTTACTTGTTTCATTTGATGAATCACAAAATTCTGAACATTGAATGCCTAAAATGCAATCTGAATATGATGCTATCATGAAAAAAGGTACCTGGTCTTTATGTGACTTGCCTCGTGGCAAGAAGGCCATTGGCACTAAGTGGGTATACAAGCAGATGTGTAAACATGATGGAACACTTGACAAGTATAAGGCTAAGCTTGTTGCAAAAGGTTACGTGCAGGAAAGTGGCATTGATTTTGATGAAACCTTTGCTCTTACTTGCCAAATGACTATAATTCATAGCATCTGTGCACTTGCATCTCATCATGGTTGGAATGTACATAATTGGACATTAAAACAACATTTATGAATGATGACTTGCATGAAGAAGTGTATGTTTTTCATCCCCATGGCTTTGTGAAAAAAGGGCATGAAAACCAAGTGTGCAGGTTAAATAAGGCATTATATGGTTTATAGCAAGCACCATGTGCTTGGTATGAAAAGATACATGCCTATCTCATTGCACATGGTTTTGAGAGCAATCCAACTAAAAGCACCATGCCTATCTCATTGCACATGGTTTTGCAACCACCATCTTCTGACAGTCAGAGCGCATTGGCAGTTGCGATGAACCGTCTGTTCCATGCTTGCACTAAGAACATTGACATGCATTATCATTATGTTAGGGAGAGGTTCTCTGTTGGGGAGATCAGGTTGGCATATGTGCCCATGCATAACATTGTAGACATTTTTACAAAGGCTTTGCCTAGGGAGAAGTTTGAAGCTTTCCGCAAAGCTTTGGGCTTAGTTCTTTTTTAGGATTGATTCCACAAAGCCTGGTGCTTCCTTATACATGAGTGCTAGCTCCTTGTCACAGCATCACTCCCAAGGGGGATTTTTTGATATATTTAGGAAGTGATGTGTGTAAACAGTCTAGGAATGCAAGGGCAATTTCTTCTAGCCTTCTAGAGGTTTTTTTCCCTAGCTTATATATATGCCTATTGCCCTAATCGGCTACTTATCTTTGTACATTCTGTTGGTGCATTTCAAGCCTTCACACTTGGCTTGGAACCTTGGAAGATTAGCTTGGAACCCTTGATGGATATCACTATGAGAAGCTAGAACCATAGGAACACTTGCCTATGTGTTATTACCATTTTATCTCTTGTAAAAGTTTAAATGACTTGGCATGTAAAATGATCACACCTACTTGATTAGAGTCATGGAATTTGGATGGTGTAATTGGAGAGAATATCTCCTTACTTTTAGAGGAGTGATTATAGGAGATTTGAATTTGAATTCAAATTCAAATCTCAACTCATTCTCTATAAAAGATGCAATCAAAAAGTCGCGGGTGTCCTTCATTATTCCCGAGGCTAATACTCTTCATCATTGAGTGTGTGAGTGCTACATCATAGCCTACACATCTCCAACTCATTAGGCTACATCTATCAAGCCAATGAGATTGTACATTCATGTGAACTAATAGAAAGATTTACATTCATTATCTCTGGTTTTCTCTGAGTCATCATCTCCAAGTCTGTCAACTTCAATAAGGCATATCTCAGGATCTACTGAACACAATCAAGTGATTCAAAGCACATTAGAACCAGCTCTAAGCATACTACATGCGTACAAAATTTCAAGGCCAAAGGATCAGCCATCACGGAGAAATCGTGCTTGAAGTGATCTCTGGTATTCTGCTGCAGTGTTCCTAAAAAGTCGGGGGTACACATAATTTTGCTAAAGTGATTTCTCAGTGAATAGTTTATCATTTCTTCTCATTCCACTTGCAAATGATAGCTTGATAAGCTAATTTAATATGTCCAGAAGGAGTTAGATCAATTGTAAGGGTGCTGGTCACACTGAGTGAAAGACTGAGCAGGTGTCAATACCAAAAAGCAAGTTTTCTTGGATTTGTGAAGTGCAAAGTTATCTGTTTTGATTTGATTATTACACATATCAATTGCAAAGTACATATATGCTTTCTTGGTATCATTTGGAAGCTAAACAAGTGTACTAAGCATATCTGGAGCAAAGGAGGGCTGAAGCAAAGCAGGTCTAGCAGCTGCAACTCAATCTCTTGAGTGCATCCAACCATCTCTCCCAACAGTGGTATCAGAGCAAACAAGGTAAACATGGGAGATGGTTTTCCTTCATTCATTGACAAATTGGATAGGAACAATTACCAAGCCTGGTCATTGAGAATGAAGACCTATCTACAAGGAAGAAGCTTATTTGGATACATATGAGGAGATGAGGAATTACCCTCATTCAAAGCTAGAGGACTACCCACCAAGGATAAACAAGAGAGGCTCAACCAATGGTGTGCAAAGGATGCTTTGGCAAGGTCTTAACTTCTTAACTCTATATCTGATTTTCTTTTACCTCATATAAGGAACTGTAAGACTTCCCAAGAGACTTGGGAAACTCTATCAACATATTTTTCTTCCAACACAAGGGCCAGGAAGAATCAACTGTGGATTGAATTCACAACCCTTAGGAAGCAGCCCAAGCAATCAGTCTCAGAGTATGTGACCAAGATTAAAGATGTGGCAGACCAATTAGCAAGCATTGGAGAGGAGATTGCAGAGGAGCAAATAGTCAGGCAAGTAACAAATGGACTCAAGGCACATGAGAAGTGGGAAAGTTTCACCACTGCAACGGACCTCTATATGGACATGCATACCCCAGATCTCACAACACTCATGGGCCAACTATTCACACATGAAGCAAAATTTACAAAGGCAGGAGATCAATCAAAAGGTAACAACCCCTCTGCTCTCTATACTGATAAGAAAGTTAAGGATAAAGGTAAAGGGAAGAAACAGGATGAAGAAGGCTCTACCTCCCAAGCTAATTATGCAGGGAGAGGTAGATCATCAAGAGGCAGGGGCAGAGGAGGTAAATCAGGTAGGGGGAGACCCTACAACTCATCACCATGCAACATTTGTGGATTGTCCAATCATACCACAGATGAATGCTACAAGAACTACAAGAATCAGAGAGGAAGAGGCTACTCAAGAGGTGGATACTCTCAAGGGAGAGGCAGGTTCAACCAACACCAAGGCTACAATGGATACAACAATCAATACAACAACAATTACAATCACAACCACAATGGTAATTACCAAGGTTGATTCAGAAACAGAAGAGACTACAACAATTACATAGAGGAGCAAGATGACTCCCTATTGATCATGAATATGACCTCCAAGGCAGGTACAAATGATGATCATTTATTTTATATTGACTCAGGATGTTCTAACCATGTAGCTGGCAATGTGGCACTACTCTCTGATTTGGAAGAACCCAAGGGCAAACATCAGGTACAGACAGGTGATGACACTAAACATTCTGTTGTAAAAATTGGAAATGTGAAGACATGTGATGGTAACCAGAACCTATTGAGTAGGGTACTCTATGTACCAACCATCACCAAGAATCTAATGAGTGTTGGTCAGATTGTGGAGAAAGGATTGCAGGTCAGGTTCACTCAACATGGAGCATATGTGGAGGACCCAAGACATGGTTTCAAAAGAATTGCCAAGGGGGAGAAATCAGGTAGATTGTTTACTTTTGAGCTAGAAGATACAAAAAATATTGCTTTATACAACTACAAGGATCAAACACTTTCAGAGTTAGAAATATGGCACAAGAGGTTAGGTCACATAGGTGAAAGAACCCTAAAGCAAATGTGCAGGGATCAATGTGTGCTTGGGATACCTAATGTATCCAAGCAACACATGATTTACAAGTGTGGAGCATGTTAGTTTGGTAAGTCTCACAGGTTGCCCTATTCAAGGAAAGGTTTCATGCATGAAGACTACCTAGACTTGGTACACACAGATGTTTGGGGACCTAGTAAGGATCCTTCCATTTAAGGTTCAAGGTATTATGTGTCCTTCATTGATGACTATAGCAGGTGGACTATCTTATACTTTATGAAACATAAAGATGAAGTGTTTAATTGTTTCAAGAGGTATCTTGCACTTGTTGAAAATCAAACAGGAAGAAGCTTGAAGAGGCTAAGGTCAGATGGTGGAGGAGAGTACTTCTCCAATGAGTTTCAAGATTTCTTGCAGGAAAGAGGCATCAAAAGGGAGATAACTACAAGGTACTCACCTGAACAAAATGGAGTAGTTGAAAGAAGGAATAGACTCGTTGTAGAAACAGCTAGGTCTATGCTTAATGAAAAGAAATTGCCAAATTATCTTTGGGCAGAGAGTGTATCTACTGCCACCTATCTCATCAATAGGTTGCCATCCAAATCACTTGATGGCATGACACCATATGAAGCTTGGGATGGTAAGAGACCTTCTCTGGATCATTGCAAAATCTTTGGTTGTGTAGCATATGTGCATATTCCCTCACAGGTAAGGGGAAAGCTAGACCCTAAAGCTGAAAAATGTATATTCATTGGTTATGATTTGAACCAAAAGGGATACAGATTCTACAACCCAACAAACAAAGGCTTCAAGGTAAGCAGAGATGTCATCTTTGATGAGAATGACTCTTGGTATGAGAATGAATGCAGGAAGGTTAGTCTACCCTATGATATGGAAGAAGATTTCCCAAAGCTCACCAAGGAGGAATCAATTCAGGAAGATGAATCAAGTTCAGATGATGATGATACAATAAACCTTGAGGAGTTCAAGGCATGGAAGTCCAAAGGAAAGATGAAGATGAAAAAGCTAGAGGATATACCAGAATCCTCAACTCAAGCAATGAGGAGATCTCAGAGAGAAAGTAAGAAGCCTATCAGATATGGGTATGATACTTCTCTTGTAACCAAGCATTCTGTATATCTTGCAAAGGATTTGTTGAATGAAGAACCAGGTACCTATGAAGAAGCAATCACCAAACCAGAATGGAAAGAAGCTATGGATGAAGAAATGGAAGCTCTCAAGGAGAGTGATACATGGGACTTGGTACCCAAGAAAGACTCTATGAAGGTGATAGGATCCAGATGGATCTACAAACTAAAGAGAAATTCAGATGGAACAATAAACAGGTACAAAGCTAGGTTGGTAGCCAAGGGTTTTGCACAAACCCAAGGCATTGATTATGAGGAGACATTTTCTCCTGTGGCTAAAATGCCAACTATCAGAATATTGGTGAGTGTAGCTGCATCCAAGAATTGGAACATGTACCAATTAGATGTCAAGAATGCTTTCTTGAATGGATGGATATCTGAAGAAGTCTACATGTCATAACCACCTGGCTATGAAGATCCCAAGAAGGTAAACTATGTTTGTAAATTGAAGAAGGCTCTGTATGGTTTGAAGCAGGCACCTAGAGCATGGAATTACAGGTTGACAACCTACCTCCAAGACCAAGGGTTTGTGATGAGTAAAGCAGACACTTCCCTATTCATAAAAAGGAGTAGTACAGAGGTAATCTACTTGTGTGTTTGTGTTGATGACATCATCATTACAGGCAATGATGTCAATGGGATTAGACACATCAAAGGACAGATGATGAAAGAGTTCAAGATTAATGATCTTGGATTATTGAAGTACTTCTTAGGTCTTGAGTTAGTCTACACTAACTGAGGTATATATATCACTCAAAAGAAGTATGTATAGGATATGGTCAAGAAGTTTGGCTTGCAGGATGCTAAAGTCTCAAGTACTCCAATGGAGGTCAACCTAAAGCTAAGTACTCATGAAGGGGATGAAATACAAGACATTACAGGATATCAAAGCATGGTAGGTAGTTTGAACTATGCTACCTTGACAAGAATTGACATAGCATATGGAGTTAGTGTGCTAAGACAATTCATGCACAAACCAAGGGTACCTCACCTAGAAGCAGCAAAGAAAATCTTGAAGTACCTCAAAGGAACTCAAAGCCATGGTTTGTACTTTCCTTATACATCAGATATTGACATTAAAGTTTATTCAGATGCAGATTGGGCAGGATGCAAGGATGATAGGAGGAGCACATCAGGTTACATTTGTTTTGTAGGAGATAAACCTATTTCTTGGTCAGCCAAGAAGCAACCTACAGTGGCATTGTCATCCACTGAAGTAGAGTATAGAGGGCTTGCCAATGCCACTCAAGAAGCTATCTGGTTAAAGCTTTTGTATACAGAGCTAGGCCTATACACTAGGCCTCCAATTATCTTTGGAGATAACACAACCTCTCTTCACCTTGCAGCTAATCCAATATATCATGCTAGAACCAAACACATAGAGGTTCATTACCACTATGTGAGAGAGAAGTTGCTTAGTAAAGACATTCAATTGACATATGTGTCTACTAATATGCAATGTGCAGATTTACTCACTAAAGCATTGGATGGAAACAAGCTATGCAGATTCAAATCCATGATTGGATTGCAGGATGTGATTGAAGACTAAAGATGAAGACTTAAGCCAAAGTGCTTGGCTTGAGGGGGAGCTGTTGGTGCATTTCAAGCCTTCACACTTGGCTTGGAACCTTGGAAGATTAGCTTGGAACCCTTGAAGGATATCACTATGAGAAGCTAGAACCATAGGAACACTTGCCTATGTGTTATTACCATTTTATCTCTTGTAAAAGTTTAAATGACTTGGCATGTAAAATGATCACACCTACTTGATTAGAGTCGTGGAATTTGGATGGTGTAATTGGAGAGAATATCTCCTTACTTTTAGAGGAGTGATTATAGGAGATTTGAATTTGAATTCAAATTCAAATCTCAACTCATTCTCTATAAAAGATGCAATCAAAAAGTCGCGGGTGTCCTTCATTATTCCCGAGGCTAATACTCTTCATCATTGAGTGTGTGAGTGCTACATCATAGCCTACACATCTCCAACTCATTAGGCTACATCTATCAAGCCAATGAGATTGTACATTCATGTGAACTAATAGAAAGATTTACATTCATTATCTCTTGTTTTCTCTGAGTCATCATCTCCAAGTCTGTCAACTTCAACAAGGCATATCTCAGGATCTACTGAACCAAATCAAATGATTCAAAGCACATTGGAACCAGCTCTAAGCATACTACGTGCCTACAAAAGTTCAAGGCAAAACGATAAGCCATCATGGAGAAATCGTGCTCGAAGTGACCTCTCGTAATCTGCTGCAGTGTTCCTAAAAAGTCGGGGTACACATAATTTTGCTAAAGTGATTTCTCAGTGAGTAGTTTATCATTTCTTCTCATTCGACTTGCAAATGATAGCTTGATAAGCTATTTTAATATGTCCAGAAGGAATTAGATCAATTGTAAGTGTGCTGGTCACACTGAGTGAAAGACTGAGCAGGTGTCAATACCAAAATAGCAAGTTTTCTTGGATTTGTGAAGTGCAAAGTTATCTGTTTTGATTTGATTATTACACATATCATTTGCAAAGTACATATATGCTTTCTTGGTATCATTTGGAAGCTAAACAAGTGTACTAAGTATATCTGGAGCACAGGAGGGCTTAAGCAAAGCAGGTCTAGGAGCTTCAACTCAATCTCTTGAGTGCATCCAACCATCTCTCCCAACACATTCTACTGGTAATACATTCAGTATTGTGTGTTATGATCCAAGCTTTCTTCTTCCTTGCGCTATTTGCATGCTTCTGCACATGTCTAATTCCAACTCACACTAGAAGAAAATAAGAGACTACAACTACATAACCGGGGTTCCTAGAAAAGAACCCACGTTTGCTATGCAATTGGAGTATCATGACCTACCAGAAAAGGCACGGGATGGAACTATCTTCCAACCAAATCGCTGTGCATGGCTATTGATAGATTATCCTGAGATGATGTTCACTTGTTCAAATATGCCATTGCACATTAAATATAGACCCTTCTACTGTCCTATTGTTCGTCACTGACCACGGCCAACATTTGCAATCAAAGTCCACAATACCAAAAGGTGTTCAGATTCAATAAACTATCCTCATTTTGATCTCCCCAAAGCACCAACCATTGTTTCTTGCATGATATCTATTATATGCCGTTGGTCATCAAGATTCAAGAATGTGTCAAACATGGCCACCAAGATATGCATGAAGCTTTTTGAGCTAATAACTGTTGTTTTCAAAACTTTTTGAAAATTCCAAGCTCCATATATTTCCGCCCTAGGGTTCTCTGAAGGTATCATGACCTAGTATATGATATGAGCCAAAAACCCTCCATCAACACTATCTATATCTCGTATGGCACATTAAGTATTTACTTGCTTGCTATAAGCGAACATTTTTGGAGATTTTTTCTACAGGGTTCTAAAAGTACCACTCTGAGATTTTCATTCCCAGACCCACCCACCTGCTACACCTTTCTACAGTACAACAAGCTATCCATTCTCACCAGCTATGATTGCCACCTACACACACATACACACACACATATATATATATATATATATATATATATATATGTGTGTGGGTGTATATATATATATATATATATATATATATATATATATATATATATATATATATATATATATATATACCGAAAAGATGAAGAGAGACAATAGTAATGCCCATTTCGAGCATTTCTTCTAATACACGTAATACACATAAGATGTGAAGCTTTGAGTGCCTCGGTGTGAAAGCCATGCATATGAAATAGGAAGTTGATTTCTTCTCTTTGTTTAGTAAAATCTCATTAAGCCTTCATTAATAACCATTCATTATTTTTAAGTCTTTATTTTAATAATAAACCACATCTAATTCTCAAGAACTATAACTCGAGGTCCACGAGTAGGCGTACGTACAAAATCCCATTTGAAATTTGTATCCAACACTTATGAGTACTACAAGTCTACAACATCAAGAAAGGTGGTGGCTCTGTACATATGAAAAGGATTGTTTGATATTTGATCTTATCAAGTGAGGATTTGAGTTTCTGAAGGTATGTTTTCATATGGCGCATATTCTCCACGAGATTTTTATGTTTATTTTTTTCACTCGATAACTCTTTGTATAATTTCAATTAGTTTGTAGCTTTTAGAAATTCTTATACTTTTGCAACCACGGATGTATTTTTACAATTGAATATATTTGGCTCAGCAAAAGAGAATCTTGTTTTTTTTTTTTAAGAAAGTCCGATCATAGAAATCTTCAGGTTGAGTTAATTGAAAGTACAATTGAAAGAGGAAATAACGCCCATGGGACTCTCCATATCCATAAAATAGAGGTTAGATTTCTAGCACGACTACAACTTCGTAGTCGAAACGGCCTTCTAAGGTAGAAGTGGAGAAAGTACGCGCTAAGGCCAAATGACAATTGGGTAGGCCTGAAAAGAGCAAGACTGACTCTTTATCGGAGATGATGAGAGGATTGGGTCGAATTGGTTAAGCCTGAAAAGAGCAAAGATTGACTCTTTATCGGAGATGATGAGTAAAATCACCTTTATGTTGCAAACTTATTGGCTCTTGACTTTCTCTTTGACAATTCCAACTCCGTCAATAATTAAAAAGGACATACCTCTTCCTTTGATTTACTTTAGTAGGAAGGACAGGTGAGAGAAGACTTATGTCCAGCCAAGTCTTGAACTGAGGACTGCGTCCAGAGACGCGAGCTCGGAAGAGGTAGGATACTTTTGTAGAAAGAACAGGTGAGAGAATGAGAGAAGGTAAGCTTAGGTTGTCATTGATATCTCTCGTTTCTGTTGCATTGATTGGATTGGTGTTTTTTCGTACATTGATTGAACTGCCCTTTTTCCAATGATTCTCAGAGTGTCACACCAATGCTACAAAAATAGAAGCTTAAATGTTATGATTGATCTTGCAGAGACAGCTTGCTTTTCCGCATCCTTCCACACGTATGGGTACATATTTATGTATTATTGTCTGCATACACGTATGTGTGATTGTGTACACGTATGTTCGCATGTCTGTATGTACTTTACACACACACACATATATATATATATATATATATATATATATATATATATATATATATATATATATATATATATATATATATATATATATATGTGTGTGTGTGGGTGTGTGTGTGCGTGTGTCAAGAGTATTGGTTACGTGGAGAGGCAGTTTCTGGGCCAATGATCAGGGGTGCATGCTCTGAATGGACCTTGTACATACTCTATTTAGTATTTTGTCTGCATTCTTGTAGGTGTTACACTGTTGGTAACAAAGCGCCTGTTTTATATTTTTAGAAAAGGATGATCAAAAGCCCATGTCATACGATTTGTCTTGGCGAGTGATCATTGATCAATGTCATGTGGGGATTTACGTCTGAGACTGATTTCAATGAATTGAGATTACAATGAATTGAAAACACACTGAGACACCCAATCTCAAAAAGGTAGAGGCACCCATCTGTGAGGAACTCATAGATACATGTCCAGCCAAGGCTTGAACTCAGGACTTCCTCCTTAAGACTCAAGGCATCAAACCATTTGGTTATGCGGGCTTGAACTTCTCATTAAAATTTTACTGTTCCAAACATTAAAAGAAAAAGACCAAGATGCAATCAGAAGTGAATCTTGGACTAACGAATTTGCAAGCTGATTTTATTATTATTATTATTATTATTATTATTATTATTATTATCGTTATTATTACAAGCTGATTTTATTATTATTATTATTATTATTATTATTATTATTATTATTATTATTACGTTTTTTCACTGACCTACTCCTCAAATCCACTAAATGACTAAATCACCAAACCACTGAACCACGCACCCCTGGCTTGATTTGAAACTCTTATCACTTGTCTTCTCTTCGATTTCTAAGAACGCCCACTTGAGAGTTGCACACTTTAACATGTACATAGAATCATACTATATAATGGAATAAGGGCATCATAATGTACCTCAGAGTAGTTACTGATGTACCAGAACGTTCTAACTTTGCATGGACTCTATGCTTATGCGTTTGGAGTGTGACTTATGGCTAGAGGACAACAACCGGTTCAAGTATTAATCACCTTTACGACTTATGTTATATTTGAGTATGATATTTAAGTCATGACTTATCATCATGTTCTGATGCCACGAAAGCTTGAACTGCAACAAGTATAATGGACCTGTTCTTCCTAGACTGATCTTCTTGCAAGAGAACAGAGATGAACTCCTCAAATTACCTTCATTCATATGCTCACTCTCCAACTTTTGTTGGAGGTAAGCAACACAAGCCTCATTCCTAGCCTAGTACAATGTGGTAAGTGTATCCCAACCATTGTTAGCTATTTCGTAAGAGTGAATGTGAGGAATAATGGCATGTTTGATAGTCAAGCCTATCAATGCATGTGCATGAGCATCTCTGCCATCCCAATGAATTTGCTCTACAATAGGTGCAACAAAAACTACACCCCGAACAGAAATCTAAACAATATTAGCATCTTCAACACCATCTGCATCAGCTTCAATAGCTGTATTTGCAGGTGTAAAAGGATCTTTTTCAACACCCTACACAATATTTCACATACCTTTTTCAACCAATACATGTCGCATCATGTAATCCCACCATGTGTAATTGGTATCGTCCAACTTATCCTCAACAACCAGCATACAAAATACATCACTGCTTTCAACCATGGCCACTGATTAAAATACCCTGATTTAGAAAAACAATTGTATCTAAAAATATTGAACATGACTACCTTGACGAGTTTTGCTAAACCTGTAGCATTCTACTGTTTGACCCTGTTTATTGCTAGCAGAAATAATTTTGATGCTTTACCCATCTTCTAGATCTCACTTCAGCTATTGACCATCATAATCGTGTATTTTAATGCCTTTTATGAAACATGCATCGCTACATACTACCAAATGTTGTATCCCTATCCCCATATCCAAAGATATGGTCTATGTATGACTTAATAATGTACATCTAAGAAGGAGGATTCATTTTTTAAGAGAACCTATCGATTTCAAAAGATTGTTGTTGAAGCACAAGAGTCAATTGATGAAACTATCATGGAATGTTTCAAGAATTGAAAGTGTGGAGCAAACGTTTTGTAACTGTTAACAACCATTCTATTTTTTTTGGTGAACAAGTTGGCACAAATGATATTCACCTCTCACTCCATATACATGCACATGATGTTATTATAGCGTAAAGGGAGTTACGAGTTAATGATTTTTTGTCCCCCTCATGAGAAACCACTTGCTTTTAATCTTGTTGTTTTCCAAGAAAAACATTCTATGGTGTCTAAAAGAAGGTGATGTTTTACATTTACATATTCTTCTACCTAACAAGTCAAGGCATTTTTCGATCGACCATTATTTTGGATGTGTATCAAAGTTGATCACATATCTATCTTTACATATCTTCCAGAGCACTTCCCCTCTTAGGATGTTCCATAATGAAGAGGAGCAGCCAATTGTTTCTCCAAGTAAAGCTTGTTTCCAATTGATTTGCCTTTGAAAACTCAAAATCTTAGTGAGAGATTACCGGATGAAGTAGCTTCTAGGCATGAAAAGAAGAGATCTCCAAGGTACTCTCTACCCCATAGGCAAGGCTTGCACAGTTGAGGGGATCCACATATTTTATTACCTTTGGCATTGGTCCAGATTCCATGATGCAAGGGTTGCCATATAAGAACCAATTTTTTTATCTTAATGAGAGGATGCCATAGGTCCTCACACTAATTTTCCCATTGATGCTAGAATAGTTCCAAAAACATCTCCTGTTAAGGGAGATATGCAAGCCAAGGTGCTTATGGATCCTTAGAGATTTATCTAGCTCATTACCATCTCTACATCTTAAGTCTTCACTATGGGGCATGTCATTCTCAAGAAGGAGACGCGTCTTTGAGTTGTCCCAAGAATGGATTATGTGTCTAAGAAAGCACCAACCACATGCTCAACTCTCCTAACAGGGTCTATGTCCTCAAATCTAATCCAATGACCACTCTCGTGGTTCCAAAGGTGCTTCCACTTGCTCAATACATTTTTCCATAGCTTCTTGGCTCTTTGGATGTTCCCTTAGTGAACTTCTGATTCCCTTAATGGGAAATTAAATAGAATCATTTTGCCTAATGTCGGCCGCCCACTTCCAACCTTCATTAATCTTGATATATGGTTTCATATTGTTCCAACATATGGAACAAACAAGGTCTTAACCTTTTTGAGAAACAAACAAGTAAAACATTTATCTTGTTTTACGTGTTTTACTTGTTTTAGATTAATATTTTTGTTTATTACACATTCCTTCATAGGTTGATGAAGATATCTATGATGAGAATCTGACTTTTTTTGGTCCTCAAACATCTCTCCAACATTACATCAAGCATCTATCAAAGGATGAAGTTTTCATCATTTATGAAAGCAATATTCTTGTAGGGAATTTCGCGGAATGATCATTGGTGTTGTCCTTTGTATCAAGGCAATCTCTAAACACTCCGATATGATCATCCACGTTCGTTGATCCCTTATAATTATCAAGTTCTCTAGACCTTCTATCCCTAAGGGATGAAGATCTTCTAGAAAAGGATAAAAAGGTCAAACTGATTGTATCATGGTTAAATTGGATAAATCTATATGCTTTTTTCATAGATTGTGTTGATATTTTCTTCTATTGGTGTATGATCTATTGTTATTTTTTACGCAATAAATGACTAGATGCCACAAGATGATATTATCTTTTTTTTATTGGTATTCATAACTTTGTAAGAGCATTAAAATCAAGAAGGGAAAATTATCATCAAAATGGCTAAAACATGGTGACCACAAATGTGTGGGAAAATGGAAAGTCAAACAAAACCTTAAAGAAAGTGGGAACTTTATAATTATTTCATATCTCTAGCACTTATGTAGAGCTGTCTAAAGGGCTAAAGAGTCTAGTGCCCATTAGGCATCCCTCATTTTTCATATAGGACTTGATGCAACCATCCTAAGCAATCTTGTATTATTGAGCATTCTAAAAGATAAGTGGTAACCTTATGATTACATCCATAATAATCTCACTTATTTTCCATCAAATAGTGAAGAAACACTCAACATTTCACAGGTCTTACACTTATTTAGACCTTTTCCATGGATAAATCCTCATAAATGAAAACAATAAGGGAGGCCTAAAGGGCACGGGAAATGGCCCTGCATCTATGATGTAGTTCAATTTCTCACACCCATCTAGCCTCCTTTTCTTTGTCATCCATGACCTTATGGAGGCGTTATAAGCACCCCTTGACTACTAAAAAACTCAAAAGCTATGGTAACTTCAAAAACACATCTTGGATAATGTTCGCTTATGTTCCATCAAAATTATGATGGAATACACAATGTTGCACACCTCTAACACTTACTCAAGGCCTTGTGGAAGGGTAAGAGGTCATGGAATGCAAAAAACGGTGGACCAAAAGGGCACAAGAAATGATCCTGTATCATATATGTAGGGCTATTTCTCGCACTCTTCCCCCCCTTTTTTTTGCACTCCATGAATTTATGGAGCCATGTTAATGACATTTCACCATAAAACAAAGGAAAATATCGACGAAGTATGAAGAAACGTATTGAAAGTCAAAATTTCATATTAATTGCTTGAAAGTGTATAAAAAATGTATGTCTACATATAAATGGTTTCAAAACATCATATTGAGGATAGATAAAAACTATGAAGCTATAAAATATCCTATTTTATAAATTTTTTTGGTAATCATCATGGAAATTGCATGTCCTTTGGCACTAACATGAAATGATTTGCATGTACGACACAAAAGAGGCATCCTCTAAAAGAGAAATATAAAACTCCTCTATTCTCTCCTAGATGGCATCCAATGTGATGATATGCATCATGGGACACATTATATATGCTTGTAGTTCTTCTCTAACTACTCAAGAAAATGGGACTCTTTGGATCAAAAAGTCATAAGTCTTTGATACTGTTGGACCTCAACAAACACTCTTGCATTTTCTCTTTGCCTTTTTGAGAATCTTTGTGGAGCATGCACATGTTGGGATTGGGCCTTACTTTTGTATCCTATACACATTCAGCTTCTATTTGTTGTAGCTATAGAAGAGGGACTTGATTCATCATCTAGCATGCTTTTCTCTCTTTCTTTGTGCATTGGAAGTGCCTCAATCCCTTTGGGAAATGTCTTTTGGCCAAATGTATACATAGATGGAATATCCAAGTTTTTCAACAAAGGCTCATCTTCGCTCTCTTCATCTCTGTTATCAATGTGTGAAGATGGATCTCTCTATTCCATCTCCATGTCATATGTAGATGAATTTATACTTCTTACCTAAGATATCAAATTCATTACATCTTGGCGTGGGCTCATAAGAATCTTCAAGCTATTCATCATGCTAGAAGGCAAAATCTTTATCAAAAGCTGAGGCTTTTGGAGGTAGAAGTTAACAAAGGCCACTCCCAATACCACAATGGACTCCAAAAAGTTAGAAGCATGATGAAATATGAAGAAGAAATTCAAAGAAAGAATCTACAAATATACTTTAAAGATTGGTGGGTAGGTAGGGCGAACAAGCCTACTAAAGAGATGTGCAGCCTTCTCAAGAAGAAGCAATCCAACGAAGTGATTTCATTCATGATGGATGGCCACCATCTCACGCATTAGAACCAAAAAAATCCTACAAAACCTGAAAGCTCTTTGTGAAGCTTTTGTCTCGGATGCTGAGATTCTGGATCTAATTGATTTCCTTCCTAGTGGCAAGAGCCTAAGGTTGGATGGCCTTTCCAATGAGTTCTTCAAGACCTCCAAGCATGTGATGGCCACTTCTCTACGCTTGGTGTGGCAAGAGGCTCTTTCTTTTGGTGTACTTCCCAATTGTCTCAATGACCATGTCATAAAGCTCATTCACAAAAAAGGAAGGAAAAATAGAATTGAAAATTTGTAGCGGATCAAGATGCTGCAAGCTTGTTACAAGATCCTTGCAAAGGTGATTGCAAACCGTATTACCTATCCCCATCGAGACTGGATCAATGAGGATAAAAAAGGGTTCATTAAGGGGAGGTCCATCCTTGAGGCTATCATTAATGTTTAGGAAGGCTTGGTTTTTGCTGAGGAATCAATGCAAGATGTCCTCTTCCTTAATATTGACTTTGACAAAGCTTATGATAGACTCGAGTGGGGATTCATTCTCCAATCATTGAAAGACTGGGCTATGGCCAAAATTGTTCTCTACTCTACTCGGAAATGCAACTGCTCAGATAAACATCAATGGTCAACTCCCTCAAGCAATTAGATTAAAACTTTCTATTAGACAAGGGTGCGCATTGGCCCCTCTTCTCTTTGCTATTGCGGTCGATGGTCTCAGTTGCCTTGTTAACCATCAAGCTCACTTAGTTCATATTCACGGCCTCAATCTACCTCTCAATCAAGATCATATGATCATGAGACTTTTTATCGGTGATACTAATGTGTTTGTGCATAATGACACATTAAGCATTGAAACTTTTTGGAGTTATCTGAATACTTTTGTAGAGGCATTAGGATCCAAAATAAATCATTGTAAAACCACCTTTTGGGTAGTTATTGGGCATCCACCTCACTTGCTATTGACCATGGTTGTTAGTTGATCCCTAGTGGTCAAATCTTTTGATTCTTAGGTATTCTAATGGGATTCGAGATTTTGATGGGGCATGGATGGAACTCGGTTCTCTCTAATCTTGAGAGCAAGCTAACGCATTGGAAAGGTGATTAACACATTCCTTCTCTCTTGGATGCTTTACTTTCTCTCCTATTGGAGACCAAAAGACCAAGAGTTCCTCAAACTAGAGAGAATTTGCAGGAACCTCCTCTTGATGGGTGACCCTAACAAAAGGGGTATCCCCAAAATTTAATGGACTACTTGCATTATCCAAAACGTTCAAGGTCGTTTGGGCATTTTAGACATTGAAGGAATGGCCAATAAGTTCGCAGCAAAATGGTTAATTAAAGTGTGGAGCAATAGTGATGCCTCCTAGGCCAAGCTTATTTTTAGAAACATGAGTGCTCCTAAGCTTGTGGGCCTCCGGGGTGGAAGGGTCTGGACCTTCTCACCATATTGTTCTCCCCATTTGCTACAAATGATTGTGTTAGAAAACTAAAACTTGAATATATATTTTTCACAAAAGGACAAAAGTTCCTACACAATCATTTTGATAGTGAATTTGGAGATCGAAACGAGCTGAGATAAAAATTTTGGCATGATAATGTGAAGCAGTTTTAAACTCCTAATTGCCTCGAGTATGCTCACCAATTTTCATGTGAGTTTGAGACTATGATTGAAGGGATGTCCATGATGCCCTAGCACACGAACATCACAAGGAAGAAGAATAAGAAGCTTGGAGGAGAACACAATACTAAATGCATTACCAAGTGAATGTAAAAAGTTAAGAGACCCACGAGGCTTATAGGTGTATATAGAAGTGAGGGAAAAAACCTCCGAAAGAAGGAAAAAGTGCCCCGATGATCCTAAATGTGTTCACACGCATCATTACCAAAACATATCAACAACAAAAATATCAAATCACACACACAAATTGAACCCCTTTCACGTTGGGTTCAAACTTGTTGAAAATAAGTAGGCCCATACACGATGTGCAAATATCCATGTGATTAAGTCTAATATATTAAGATACATTCATGAAGAAGAAGGCATTTATTTATCATTCATTATTGTATTTCCAATTTAATTGCAATCTTTTCTTAGAAATTTCCTTGATAAAGTTTTATTTTGAAGTAAGTGGAATATATTTTCAAGGGATTTCAAACGAAGGTTTGGGAACGATCACTGAATTTTATGTTAAAAATTATTATTAAAATTCGATCTGTATATATGAACTCGAAGTAGCATTAAGATTCAGAACATCTTCAATATCAAAGTGGTTTAGATCAAATATGAATCCTTGATTTATGAAGGTAC
>CM035437.1:90510212-90660212 GCA_020310875.1 Ceratopteris richardii
AGACAACACACTCTGCCCAAAAAAAATTCTGCACATATGGTCATCGGTATGCCCATTGGTATTCTCAGGAGGACGTCGGTATACGTGATGGTACTTTCAGTAGGTCATTAGTATAAGCATCAATATGAGCGTCCGTAATACTGATGGCCATACCAACGCTTATATCGACGCCTATACTGGCGCTTTACTACCGATGCTTATACCGACTCATACACTGACGTCGAGGCAAAAACACACCCGTTTAATTTCCTCTGTAAAAGCCTCGGTATAATTCAAATATGTTGTAGTGACTCTTTTAGAGGCTATATAGAGGTTTATATGGATTCTTATATTGACACTTATATAGAGGCTTATAACAGTGTTATGAAACCAATGTTTTTACTGACATTTTTACCGACGACTATTCCAATGCCACAGGCATTTTTGGCATGTGTATTTTCATCAATATGAGAGATCGTGTGAGACACATATGTTGTAGTGATTCTCAAAGACTTATCAGAAGAGATTCCTCTGTCAATTGACGAAAACAACCACTCAAACCTTGAATAGCTTGCGCTAAAAGTTTAATAACCTTCATATGTATGTACCTAAGTTACAAGGATAGTGATGTCTCCTTTTCGATTTTTAATGTATGAGGCTTTTGTAGCCATGCGTACGCAGAAGGTACAAGGCTGATTTCTATTGAGCAAATAACTTCGAATTGTAGTATTAGCGTCATGATAAACAATATCAACAAATTGGGTCCAAGCCTGCATAGCTTAGTGTTTGATGCCTTGAGTCCCAATGAGGAAGTCCTGAGTTCAAATCCTAGCTGGACATATCCATGAGTCCCCAAAGATGGAATTCCATGAAGTTTCCCACGATGGGTGCCTCTAACTTACGAGGTTGGCTGTGTGCGTCTTTCCAATTCATTGTACTCTCATAAAAATAAAAATCAACAAATTGCATCCATCTGACAAGCAATAAATCGTTGAGAGATAATTTACACATCTGCGCTAATTTGAATTGCCAGCGATCTTCGTTTTTCAGCAAGAATCTACATCTGATAGGGCATGTATAGTGAGAGATTTTCACGTACAGACTTCCACAGAATTTTTAGTCTGCAAAAGCTCAATTCATAGATGCAACCATCCGTTGAGTTTCTCACATTCTGCGTTTTGATTTTTGCTATCTTGCTTAATCATAGCCCTACGAATACATGGAATTTGCTCTTATCTATATTTTGGTCGATCCATAGTAGAGCTAGAATATGGTTTTATTTCACATCAATTTCGCTCCATATCCATTACATGCATTGCATGCAAGACCAATGATGAGCCAAAGACACTCCATCCTTTTCAATATATGCAGTCCATGATGCACGTGACCTTCTGAGTTTCCTGTGCAAGGCCATGGAAACCAGTGTCTACAAGCCATCATTTTTTTACAAGTGTTGCTTCTATTGGTTTGACGTTCCTTCTTCATCATTTGGAAACATGGATCTGATTTTCCGTCATTATAATAAAAGCAAGTCCTTCGAATCTAAACCATTAATTTACTGAACCAGTGCATTGGCTGAAGCTCTAGCTTAATATCTAGAACAGGTTTAATATGACATTTATGCTTGAAAAGACTGTAAGTTATGTAATTTGATCAAAGCTCTTGCCCTTTGGCTTCATGGCTTCTCTAAATAAGACTTGACTCGCTTATTTTGGAACCAAATATGGCCGCCATAGAATCATGACTGCCATGACAAAGCCATCAACCCACAAACGCAAGCTCCATCGCTGCCTCCATCATCATTCAAAAATATTGGTTGTGCGACCGTGCACTTCTCCTTGCCTTTACGGTGTTTTTTTAAATAAAGGAATTTCGGCATTACCCTACTCTCTCGGACTTGAATTAATTAAAGAAAAGTACAAGAGAAGGGGACTAGTGCCCACGGGACCCCCCGAATCCCACAAAGCAGGGGAAGCTTTTACAGAGTTTAGATGGCATGACCAAGAATGTTAATCACCCTCTCATCACCCTCATGAGGGGCCCACTTGGGTTTTATCTTGTTATTGATCAAAAGGAGCACTTGATGATGCCTGAAGGGATGGGGGATTTCTTAAAGTTAAGGATCCTTTTGCCAAGGAGGAACAACGATTTCTCAATTGACCACTCTTTGGGGGAGTCACCAAAGGTACTAGCACATCTTTCCCGCCAGATTTTCAATAGGACCTCCCCTCTGATGGCATTCCAGAGAGTCAGGGAGCAGCCGATCCCTTCTCCTAAGAGAGCTTGCTTCCAATTGAGAGGTTTCTAAAGACTATATATCTTTTCAACCATCTGCCAGAGACTCTTGGAATTGGGACAGATAAAGAAGATGTGAGAAACATCTTCGATAGACCGGTAGCAGTGTTTGCACCAGGGAGGTATCCCACACAATTTGCTAGCCTTAAGATTGGTCTAGATTCCATGATGAAGAATTTTCCATAATAGGACATACTTTTTTTTCTATGAGGGGTTGCCAGATAGCCATGAGCTTCATGTTCCACCGAAGACGCATCCATGACAGGCACCACTTCTTGTTGAGGTTAACCTGATAATCAATCGTTTCTTTGATGTTCATGATTTTTGAGAGGCTATTCCCATTGTGCCATTTGAGACCAAGCCAGCTCGACGTGTTCTGCCCCATGAGAAGGCGTACTTTATAGTGGTCCCAGGCGAGACATCTGCTTTGCAAAGTGTTCCATTCTTCATACTAAATGTTGATGCTATGGTCAATATCCTCAAAGTTGATCCACCGGTTGGTGTCTTGTTTCCAGATATGTTTCCATTTTTTGAAGCCTTTGTTCCATAGCTTCTTGGCATTTTGAATGTTCCAAGATTCCACGCTCCGGATGCCATGGATCGAAAACCTAATAGAGTCATTTTGTCTAATACCGGCCGCCCACTTCTAGTCTTCACTTATTCTTGTGTAGCTTTTGACTTTATTCCAACTCTTCCATAGGGAGGACACTAGATTTGAGCCTTTCGGGAAGACGGGGATCGGGGAAAACAACAACGTCAAGATGTCAAGATTCTTCGAATTTGGGAATCCCATGAGAGGCAACTCATTCTTGTTTCTGAAGATCAAATTGTCCCACGAGGCCTCCCCATTGCACCAAGCCTTAATCATCCATTTTGCCGTAAGTTTGTTAGCCATGCACCCAATGTCCAAAATGGCAAGCCCCCCACTATCTCTTTGGCTGGTGCAAATGGACCACTTGATTTTAGGCACCCCCCTCCTATTGTGGTCTCCCGTCCAAAGGAAGTTTCTACAGATACTATCCAGTTTGGACAGATCTTGCTCTTTGGGTCTCCAACAAGAAATGAAGTAAATCGTTGATGATATGAGCAACGTTGATAACCATAGCACGACCAGCGAGATTGATTTGCATACCTCTCCAATAGTTTAGCTTGGTTTTTAGTATGGCCAGCACCGAGTTCCACCCCTGCTCCATAGAAACACTAAACCCTAAGGGAATCTCAAGAAGCCAAAAATATTGGCCTTGCAAAATGATTTGACAGCCATGATCAATGAAAAGGTCGGCCTGGGACCTGACAATAGCTCTAAAGGCAGTCTTAGACTGGTTGATTCTAGAACCAAAGGCTTTGCAAAAAGTGTCTAGACACCTCCAGAACATTTCTAGGCTGGTACTATCATTGTGGACAAGCGTGTTCATATCATCGGCAAAAGTCTCAAAATTATCTTCTTTCGTATTGCATACATTGCCATTTGGGTCTAACAATAGGGGGATCGATTCTCTATTTTGTTTCCTTTTAAAGATGTGGCACATCTCTTTTGTGGGTTTGTCGGCTCTGCCAGCCCACCACTCCTTGAAGAAAATTAGCAAATTTTTCCTTTGTATTTCTTCCTCGTATCTTAGCAGTGCTCTGATTTTTCGAAGACCATTCTGGGATTGAGATTTTCCCTTTTTCACTTCCTCCTTGAGTCTCCAGAGTCTACGATATAGAGCCTCTCTACGAGCCCATCACAAAGTCTCGAGCATCTTCCTAGATCTAATCATGATTTGTCGTGGCTTATCAATCACACACCTCCTAGCACTTGGCTGTGGATGATCCGGAGATGAACACCTCTTTTCACACATCAGTGATTTCTTCATGGACGGAGCGGAGAGAGAAGGAGGTCGCATTGGCGTGGAACCAAGGAGCCTTACGGATTTTGGTGAAAGGTTGGAAAGCGATAACGATCGGGTAGTGATTAGAGATGGTGAGGTCAGTGCATTGTGAGAGGGAATGGTGGCCCGAGTGATGAGTAAAACTCTGAGAAATGTAGCATCTATCGAGTCTCGCTTTCCTCAGGTCCTCGCCTGCTTGAAGATTTGACCAAGAAAAGCCATTCAAATCTTGGAATTTGACCAAATCCAAGTGTAGTTTGGTTTTGGCCCACGTTTCTTTCTCCCGACTATCGATGACCCTGCCCTTGCCCTTCCATCTATCCATCGGGTCCTCCACCATGTTGAAGTCACAAAAAATAAGCACATTGTGGGGGAGCGAGTCCAAGGAGGCCCAAGTGTTCAGTCTCTCCAACTCCCCATTAGGGGCAGACATAGAAACTAAAGTAAAACAAAAGGGAGCACCAAAAGAAACAGCAATCCATCGATGGTGCTCATCTTCAATGGAGTTCTGAAGCTTATCATACTAGAATCGATTAATACCGATTACTGTCCCATCGGACCCCGCTGGTGCGATGTTGAAATCCAAACATGGGTCAAGGAGACATGTCTGAGCCGTTTGTAGAGGTCTGCTCCATCAATTTTAGTCTCTTGAATACATATAAATTCTGGGTTAAGGCTTATGTTGCAAAGCCATTGACCAATGATGATCGCACTTGAGGGGTCGGTTAGCCCTCTAGCATTTAACCAGATGATGATCATTGTCGTAGCGAACCCTCTTTGCGGGAGGGAGCCTTATCCTTTCTCATCTTGGCTTCATCTTTCTTTTTCGCTGGGAGGAGATCCCGACTTAGTAATAATTTGTTGTGGGAGCTTTTCTAGGGTAGCTCCATAGGTTGTTTTCCTTTGCGGGATGCCTCCTGTTGGGAAGAACTGGAAACCGTTTCGAGAATAGTTGATCCGATGATGGAACTTTCACTATCCATGTTATCTCCATTGCTAGTATCCATGTTATCTTCTTTTGCTTATAGTGTAACTTTCACTATCCATGTTATCATCTTTGCTTGTAGTGTAACCCTCCTGGAAGGTTTCTTTGTTGTCAAGGATCTCTAGGGTTTGTCATTGGTGTGCACCTCAAGTTGGTTCCTACCTGGGTAGTCAAACTCATTGATCTCCTTTTCGAGATTGTAAAATAGGTTGCTGGAGGGGGAAATTGGCATGTTGTTTGAAGTCGCCCTAGGGCTTCTTTTTAATTCGTCTTCTGACTTCTATGAACCCGTCTGCATCGGCTTCTAAATTTAGGGGGCCCTTAACTTCCTCTTCCTATGCCAGGTGATTCAATGTCCCTTTGTTGGTATGAGCATTTCTGGGAGCTTCTTGATTTTGCTTGCTTTTTTGTCTCAATGTGCAATCTTTAATCATGTGTCCTCGTTGGGCACAACGAAAGCACGCATTGGGAAGGTTTTTGTGATTGATGTCTTGCTCCCATACATCCCCTTTGCCCAAGTCCACTTTGATCTTCGGTGGTAGCGACGTGCTAAGGTCAGCCTCGACAAAAATTTGAGGGTGCCACCGAGCGTTGAACGAGTGTCTTGCACCTTCATAGATGAGACCACCAATGTCCTCGTATGAAGCCAATGGCTTTCCGATAGGAGAAACAATGTCCCACACAAAGTTGTACAAGAAGTACTGCAGGTTAGGGAGCTCAACCTTAAGAGGGTACTAGAGAGATTTCAATTTGTTGGGAGTAAAATCAGGGGACCATCTGAATAGGCACAGGGTCGCCTGCCCGAGTTGTGTTCCGACACTTAGGGCTCGAAACGCCATATCTTCATTCTCAAAGACTAGCAACAAGTGACTAGCCGATAAGAACTAACACTTACAAACCATTAGCCCATAGGGGAACCAGTCATTGCAAAGCCACTGTCGCACGGTTTCGAGCGCGGGCCTAGGGCCAAACAGTTGACTGACGAGACAAACTTTTTTGAGCTCTTCTTGAGTTGACAGAATTGCGGATCTACTAAGGGAGATCACTGGGGGCTCAACACCCTTGGAGGCCCCAAGGGCGACACAAGAACCCCCCTTCAACAAAGGGGCCATGTTACCAAACTCCCCCGGGGGCGGGGCCAGGTTACATCTCACAAGGGAGGGGGTCGCCAAATCCATGACAAGGGCCCCAACTAGCGCGAGAGAGAGATGACCAGGGACCAAGTCAAAGCACAGACGAGTCCGGAGTCACTTGGCCATGAAGTGCCGTCGAAGAACCACACGGTCACAAAGGATCACCTCCGTCCCGGATTCACAAACAAAACCAAGAGAACCACAAAAAAAAAAACCTTCTAAGAAAAAAGGGTCACAACCATCATGAATAGCCCACGAGCAACCCACATTAAAGCATTGGTCATCTTCTTTAATTTCGCTTCTTTCCTTCGAATCTTCTCTCTCTCTTTTCTCTTTTCTAAGCTTACTAAGACAGGCACAAGGCACAAAACGGGGAGCGAACAAGAACAATTTCAAGAGGACGCTTCAACTAACATGCACTGCTCATTGTTCTGATTGCTTGACTACATTCTTTATGTTCGTTGATCACATTAAAATTGTAGTTTTCAATGCTCCCAATAGACCAGCGAGAAACCTCGACAAATAAAGAGATTTTCTTCTGATTAGCTTTGAAAAAAAAAGCTTAGTTCCCTTTTTAAACGCCGACAGATTCTAGTCAAGCGACCATCTAAAAAATCACATCGTGGTTGTATTACTGAGAAAAGGTGTGACATAATTAAAAGAGGTTCCATCTTCAGATTGTTGGGGATCCCATGGGATTCGATGTTTCATTGGATCAAAGATGGTCGTGGGTCCTCGAAAAGTTCAAAAGGAAAGTGTTCCACTGGATGGGCCTGCAACAATCTCTCTCTCAAAGAGTTTTTATTTTAAAACATTATGTTCTTCCTTCTCTCACCTACTTCTTCGCTTGTTGGCACCCTACCAAAAAGCAGCTAGCACAGGCCATAGCATTAGCCAGAAGGTTTTTGTGGGGAGGTACTTCTAGCTCAAGAAAAATCCCCAAGGTGCCCTGGAACACCTGCTGCACGAAAAAAGATGAAGGGGGTCTCGGTCTCATCTGCCCTTCAAAAATGGCCGCTCAAATGGCTGGTAAGTGGATTGTTAGGGCCACTGCTTCCACTGACTTTTGGGCTTCTTTAATCACCAGATTTGTTAAAGAGTTTCACATCAAAAATCACAAAAGTTGGAGGGCCACGAGTCTTTGGGAAGTCATTGCTTCTCCTGTTGTATTCGTGCCTAAGGGCAGTTACCTGGTTTGTTCGTTCTGGAAGGCCTGGATGAAGATAAAAGCGAACTACTCTCTGTCTTCTCACTTCGATACTAATTTTTGGTGCATCTTGCAGGACTCCCCCTGGTGTGGATGGCACACTGCATGCTCTTTTACCATTCAAAACAATAAGTGCAGAAAAGCTGGATTTACTAACTAGTCCTCCTTCTACAGGAACAACCAAATTATTGGCCAGGATGAAATCTTGGGGCTGGATAGTCTCTCTCCTGCCTGCAAAAGTATTCTTATTGAGAAAATAAAATGGCTTTCTAACAAAGTTAATGTTTTCCTTGACTACAGATTCCTCCAGCATCACCAGATTGCTGAAGATATGTTCCACAGGTTTAAAAAGTCTTGCATCACTATCCAAAGCCTGGTTCCCAAACTCAACACCAGGTGGAACGTCTCATGGAACTCCCATCAATGGAGATACAGATTCAGGTTGTTATGGGCTTTCTCTCCCACAATAAAGCAGTCCCTCTTACTTTGGAGCATTCTTCATAAAGGCTTATGGGCTGGCAGTAGAGCTAAGGCTTGCAACATCAGTGATGGACTGTGTCTGAACTGTGGACAGGTTGAAGACATTGAACACTTGTTTTTCCTCTGTCCCAGAGCCAAAAAATACTGGCAGATTGTGAATGCCTATTGTAACTGCTCTGGTATCTCGTCTCTAACTTTGAAAGAGGCCCTGCTGGGTGTGAGCCACCGGCTGGAAGTTGGGATATGGCAGTTACTAAGAACATAGATCTTATGGTTCATCTGGAAGGAAAGAAATAAGAGATTGTTCCCTAATGCCGCCAAGAACCTTATTGTAAAATGTAATTTTAAGCTCCATGATATCTCTAAGGATTGTAAGTCCCTGATGTCCGAGGCCCCCTGTCACAATGACCAATGGTCCAACATTTGTTCTAAGTTTCGCTATGGCCTTTGGAAAGATAAAATTTTGGTCTTGTACTCGGCCAAGAGGCTTGATTTGCTAGAGTTTTTAGCCTCCACAGTGTAAGTGTAACCTGCTCCCCTTGGCTCCCTGCCATTGGGTGCCCCCCCTTGTGGGTTGTAATTTCTTATATTTAATTTACTGTTCTTGTTGCTTCTAAAAAAAAAAATCACATCCAGACGACCCCCAGTTCCCAATTAGTTTGCCGATGATCACGACAAAACTGCCCGCTTAGTTCACTGACAATCGTGCGCCACCAGTAGCCACTTGGTTCAGCTTAGTTCGCCCTCAAAACTTTCTGCTCAGTTTGCTGCCAATCGCGCGCTAGTACCGACTTGGTTCCGCGTGAGTCACGACGGATGGGGAAGGCGACTGACAGCTTGTCTATCGCGATGGATAGGGGACTCCCCGTGAATGACGGGAGACTTAGGCTTGCGACAGCCGGTTTAGAGGCACCCGTGATGGACGGAGCGAATCGTATGAGTCCGTTGTGATCACCGTTGCCAGAACGATTAGAGGCTTGTGTAGGAGTACGAATCGAATGAGTCTTTGAAGTCATTGCATTCATCTGCTAGCTTGACGACGCTGCTTCATGATGACATGCTGTAAAAACTTCATGACGATGCTGCTTCATGATGACGCTGCTTCGCGATGACAACCTTCAGTTTTTCATTGACGACGTTGCTTCTCTCGATGCCTTTACGGTTTTTTTTTTTAATAGAGGTTTGACCGAGGCCTATTCCTCCGGACTTTAACTTTGAAATTGCAGTAGGCCTCCGAACTTTAACTTTGAAATTGTAACTCTACAAGGAAGGGCATAGTACTCATGGGACCCTCCTTATCCCACAAGAACAGGGGTTTACATGATTGAGTTAAACGGCGGTCAACACTACCGCAGTGATAGACAAACGGTGGCACTCAACCACAATGCAACATCTTTCCAGATTACATGTCCCTTACATGTTGTTGTCAGGGATTGAACTCTCGCCCCCGCCTCAAGAGGCAAGAGGTCCAACCACTAGGCCAGTGAACTCGGACTACCTTTACGGTTTTGAAGTCGAGTCATCACTGAGCCTTAACTACTTAAACGTGTCCTTGGATTTGTTGGAGAAGCTCATGTTTCTGCAGTCCCTTCAGCCTTCAATCCTGCCATGATAGTCAATCAGTGTGCTGATGTATGCGTCGTAAACAGTCATCAAAAAGAACAAAAGTTCACTTTTGTCTTTGGTCTATGATTTCGTGAGAATATTAATAACCATTGAGAAGCATAATATGATGTCGCTTTCCAATCTGCCCAAAGCAGACTCATTTTGACCGGTTATTTGTTTTGTCATTATGTGTGGATACCACTCTATTTTGAGTAAGAAGGACATGATATGTCCCGTCATCTCTCTCTCTGTGCAGATTGATGTATGCCTTTCTCCATTCAGCTACGACAAGTTATATCTAGACACTCTGGTTGGGCACCAGAATGCCCTCGGCTGTGCAGGTCAACTTACTGTGTGTGTGTGAGAGAGAGACAACGGCAGATACTAATCTTAAACTGCCCATCGCTTGACGATGTCCGAGAGCGAGGTGTAAGCATATACAAATGTTTTACTGCTATATCCATGAACTGTACATTCGAGATAGACAGCTTATTAAGCATTGAATCGCTTTGCATTCTGCAGACTTCAAGCCCCGGCTCCTCCTTTTCTCTTTCTCTGTTTCGCTGTTTCTTTTTATTCTATTCGCGATTTACGACGTCCTTTCGGCGATAATAAGCGCAGCATTTCGGCGATACTAACTTCTTTGGATTTCGATGATTGCACATACTCAGCGATATGTTTGTTTTCTGGGATCTTCCATCGCCGTCCTCTGTGTCTCTCTATCTCCTTCTTTGCGTACTTAGCTGTATACATTATTATTTCTGCTGGAGTGCTAACGATATGAGTCATCAGGCCCTCTTAAACCTCTTTACAGTTGGTAGAAACCACGAACACAGGCTTGAAGCTACGAACTATCTCTTGAATGGCTATCTCTTGTCGTCGTTTCTTTATATGACATGAAAGCTAGCATGGCTTCATCATATGAGGCTGAACAGGTCCATCTGGAAAAGCCATTACAAGTGTCGAATATATATATATATATATATATATATATATGTGCTCTAAGTATAAGTAGTTCACCATAGTTACCGTAATCTTATATCAAACTCTTTGCATCTCATGTGCACGACTACGATGTTGAAATCGCAAGCTGATTTATATGCCTCTCTTTCTTTAGGTCCATCTTTGCCTCTCTTTCTTTGGGTCCATCTTTCCTGGTATTATACATCGTGTGCAGCTTGTGAAGAGTCGATATATGAAGATCTTTCATTTTGTTTCGAGGACCTTCATAGATTTCACTTACTTCAATCACGTGTTGGTCACATGACTTCGAGAGCTTGATGCAAAGCAAGTTTTAATGTGATTTTTTTCTCTTTTTTTTTAAGGACGCTCGGCAGAGCTCTTCTTTCAAACTTTTATTAATAGAAATAGCAGTTGTACAAGTGAAAGGGCCTAGCACCCATGGGACTTCCGTATCCCGCAAAGCAGGGGCTGCTTATAAATTATTAGAGAATTTTACAAAGAAGGTTGATAACCCTCTCGTCCCCTTCATGTGAGGCCCACTTGGTTTTGATCTTGCTCTCTAGGAAAAATGCTCTATGATGTATAGAGGGCAAGGGCTTCTTACACTCGGAAATTCTTTCGCCTAAAATGAAAAGAGATTTTTCGATCGACCATTCTTTAGGAGGGCTTCCAAAGTTGGGTGCACACCTCTCTTTCCATATTTTCCATAGAGTCTCCACTCTTATAGCATTCCAAAGTGTTGAGGAGCATCTGATTGCTTCACCCAGCAAAGCTTGCTTCTAGTTGATTTGTCCCTATAAGAGCATGATTCTCTCAAGGGTCTACTAGATCGATATTGATTTGGGGCACAAATAGAAGAGGTGTCCCAAATCCTCCATGCTACAAAGGCATGGTTTGCACCATGGGGGACCCCGCAAATTATGTTAGCTTTTACATTGGTCCAAATTCCACGGTGTAGGGTTTGCCACATTAGCATAGACTTTTTTATCTCGATGAGGGTGTGCCAAAGGGATTGGAACTTAAAGTCCCACCTCTACCATAAACAATCCAAATACCCCTTCCTATTGAGCTTGACATGAAATTCCACATCCTTATATAGTCCATCTCAGACCCTAAGGGTGAGAAGAGTCGTGAACAATGAGGAGGCAAGTCCTCAAGCATTCCCAAGCATTGAATCTACTCTACAATAGATGTCATTCTTCATAGTCCACTCTTTTTTCCGGATCAATGTCCTCGAATCTAATCCACTGACAAGTTTCTTGGTTCCAAAGATGTTTCCACAAACGAAAGCCTTTGTTCCAAAGTTTCCTAACTTTTTCGAGGTTCCAAGTCTCTGCACCTTGGATGTCCTTGATAGGGAACCAGATCAAATCATTCTATCTAATATCAGCTACCCATTTCCAATCTTCATTGATTGTGATAAAATGTTTAACCTTGTTCCTACTCTTCCATAGAGAACAAACCAAGCTCGAGCCTTTGGGAGTCACCAAAAATGGGAAGAACAATATGGTGAGGAGGTCGAGATCCTTCGAGCTCTGGAGGTCCACAAGCTTAATAGCACTCCTATTTCTAAAAATAAACTTGGTCGAAGAGGCATCACTATTGCTTCACACTTTAATTAACCATTTTGCCGCTAACATTTTGGCCATTCCTTCGATGTCTAGAATGCCAAAACCACCTTGATCCTTTTGGCTGATGCAAGTATTCCATTTAATACTGGGGATTCCCCTTCTATTAGGGTCACCCATCCAGAGGAAGTTCTTGTAAATTCTCTCTCGTTTGAATATCTCTTGGTCTTTTGTTCTCTAGCAAGAGAGAAAGTAAAGCATCAAAGAGAGGAGGAATGTGTTAATCATCATAGCACAAGTAGCCAAATTAATGTGCATACCTTTCTAGTATGTCAACTTGCTCTCAAGCTTATAGAGAGTCGAGTTCCATCGCTACCCCATCGAAACATCGAATCCCATTGGAATGCCTAAGAAGCATAAGATTTGACCACTAGTGATTAATTGACAACCATGCTCAATAAGCAATTGAAGAGGATGTTCAATAATGGCCTTGAAAGCGGTTTTAGTATGATTATTTTTGGATCTTGAAGCCTTACAAAAAGTATTCAAACAACTCCAAAAAAGTTTCAATGCTTAATGTGTCATTATGCATAAATACATTAGTAGCATCGGAAAAAAGTCTCATGATCATCTGATCTTGATTGAGAGGTAGGTTGAGGACCTGAATACGACCTAAGTGAGCTTGATGGTTAACAAGGTAGCTCAGACCATCGATTGCAATAGCAAAGAGAAGGGGAGCCAATAGGCACCCTTGTATGATAGAATGTTCTAATCTAATCACTTGAGAGAGTTCACCATTGATGTTTGTCTAAGCAATTGCATTTCTAATAGAGGAGATATCATCTTAATGATTTTTTGGCCATAGCCAAGCCTTTCACCAATTGAAGAATGAAGTCCCACTCGAGTTTGTCATAAGCTTTGTCGAAACTAATCTTAAGGAAGAGGACATCTTGCATTGATTCCTCAACAGAAACAAAACCTTCCCAAATAGCAATGATAGCCTCTTCCCAAACATCAATGATAGCCTCGAGGATGGACATCCCCTTAATGAGCCCTTTTTATCCTCATTGATTGATTCTCGAAGGTGATAGGTAATACGGTTCGCAAACACCTTTGCCAGAATCTTGTAATCGGTTTGTAGCATCAAAATTGGCTACCAATTTTCCATTCTATTTTTTCTTGCTTTTTTGTGAATGAACTTGATGACACCCTCATTGAGACAATTGGGAAGCATTCCAAAAGAAATAGCCTCTTGCACACCAAACGTAATGGAGTGGTCGCTACATGCTTGAAGTTCTTAAAGAACTGATTAGTAAGGCCATCCAACCCTGGACTCTTGCCATCAGTCAAGGAATCAATTACCTCCAGAACCTCAATATCTGAGATGGAAGCTTCACTAAGAGCTTTTAGGTTTTGCGGGATTTTTTGGTTCTAATGCACCAGATGGAGGCACTCAATAGTTTATGTGAGGAGGAAGAAGCACGGAAACCCCCAAGAGCTGGGTAAAGTGGTTGGCAGTCACATAATTATTTTCTTCATCCATTTTGCATTCAACCCATCGACATGCATCATGAACAGAATCACTTCTTTGGATCGCTTCTTCTTGAGAAGGTTGCACATCTCTTTAGTAGGCTTGTCTGGCTTACCTACCCACCGATATTTAAAGTATACTTTTAGATCCTTCCTTTGAATTTCTTTTTTGTAACTCATCATGCTTCTAATTTTCGGAGTCAAGTTTGGTATTGCGAGTGGCCTTTGTTAACTTCTACCTCCAAACACCACAACATCTAATAAAGATTTTTCCTTCTAGCATGACAAATGGCTTGAAGATTCTTATGCGCCCTAGCCAAAATGTCATCGGTCTGCATGGATGCCCTCCTCTAACACCTCGCTGGCAAGGAGAAGGCGGCAAAGGCCCTTCACCAAGCCTCCATAATCTCATGTTGGACTAAGCACAGATAGAAAGTGGTGAGATTGACATGAAACCAAGGGGCTTTCTTGATACTGATGATGGGCTTCAAGGTAATTACAATTGGGTAGTGATCAAAGATGACCACGATCACACTTTGGGAGAGGGAGGGGGGCCCATTTGTTGATGATATTCTTCGAGATATAGCTGCTATCGAGTCTGGCTTTCTATAAACCAGCACCACCTTGGAGGTTTCACCACGAGAAACCAACAACGTCCTTGATCTCCACCAGATCCAGGTGTAACTTAACTTGGTCCCTAATTTCCTTCTCTTGCCCATAAATCACCCGTCCCTTCCTCTCCCATCTGTCAGAAAGGACCTCCACCATATTAAAAACCCCACAAAGAACCACGTTGAGGGGCATAGAATCCAACAACTTCCAAGTGGAAAATCTTTTGAAATCAGTATTAGGAGCGTACAAGGAGATGGTGGAAAATTGAAGAGGACCCACAAAAGAAGCACCAACCCAACGATAGTTATGTTCAATAAGGGGATCCACATTTCTAGTGTGCCAACTTATACTAATCCCGATTGTTGTGCCACAAATTCCCCATTCCCCTTGCATTAAACCCTACCTCCTTTGCACCTATAATTGTAGTTAATCTATTCAATACAATGATTCAAGGTGTCTTACATCTTCAGCTTTTTGGAAGAACGAAATGCTACATTGAAAGAACTTGGAGAAGCTTGTAGGAGGTAGTAAAGTGCATTTCGAAGCGATGAAGTTTGGTCTAGCCAATTGGCACAACAACAACCCTTGAGCTTATGGAGAATCAAATAGACCTTATAGGCATGCAATAAGTTCAAAGAAATGCACAATGTACTTTGGAGCATCAAGGAGTCGATACAAAACAGATAGGTTCGCGTGTCGACTAGCTCAAAAAACTTACTATCTATGGAATAGACAATGAACTTCAAATCCTCATAGCAACAAGCGCGATTACAATTAGAAAAAAATCCTTTTATGAGAGTGATACACATATGGTTGAGTGTATATAATGCACAAAATTATAAGGAATAGGCAAAATATGCTATAGGAATGAGTCAGACACTCAACGGTGGTGCCTCCTATTTTTCAGGAATACATAGAGATTGACCTTGAGATAGAAACAATACAATTTCTCCCAATCTACTGAACCAAATGTTATGCAAATATATAAGCATAAAATAGACACTAATACCTTTCTAATGGGCCATCTTGCACTCAAATTGAAGTTTTGGAGAGAGAGAAACAACCTCCGCAAGATTACTATTGGCGAAGAAGATGATGTAGAAAATTGAAGGAGCAAGACAATGATGGTCACAAGTGTATGTATATTGCTTCCATGTATTGTACAACTGATTTAAAGTCTTTATATAGACTTTGGAAGTGCTCCATGACTTCTAAAAATGGATTTTGAATTCAAATGAAGGTGGGAATGGTTGTTGGAGGGAATCAATTCACTTTCCTACAATCTAGGAAAACTGAAGATCTAATTTGATCTACTTTTAGGTGATTGATTGCTTGAATGAATGCAACTCAACCACCACAAATTCGTGGGATTTAGGCTCTATCTTTCTACTTCTACATGTGTAAAGCTCAAAGCTTTTACAATGGTTAAAGATCCATGAGAAATCTTTTTTAAAAAAGTACAATAAGTGAGCATAAATAAAAGAACTCTCTGACGGATATTTTTGTTGGGTGTGTATAGAAGTGCGAGAGACACACAAGAAGCACACACAAGGAGCACAAATGCAGCAAGACACACCAAGAAGATGATGGCTGGAATAGCTCTCTCTATTGATGATGAACTAAACTGAAGTAAGAGCTGAATAATATCCGTAAGTACAAAGTACCACCACATATGAGAGTATCAAGTATGTGGTAACATGGGGAAAAAACCTCTAGCCAACACCATAGTAAAAAGTGCCCATTCATAGGGAAAAGGTTCACATCAAAGCTACTCAAGGAACACATAAGTGTAACAAACCCCCTTGGAGTGAATTATGTGAACACATACAGGGAGTGACAGATCAGCCCCCACAAGGTAATAAGCCTAAAGCTTTGCGAAAAGCTTCACACTTTTCCCGTGGAAGAGCTTTGGTGAATATGTCTCCCACATTATCTTGTGTAGGCACATATACCAAATCAATATCTCCTGCATGAAGGAATTCTCTCACATAGTGATAATGCACCTAAATATGTTTGGTCCGTGCATGAAACACTGGGTTTCGTGCAACAGCCAAAGCACTCTGACTATCAGTAAAAATATGCGTAGCAGCATCAATCTCCATGCAAAGATCCATCAATAAGTATCTCAGCCATATACACTCCACTATAACATAATTGGAGTGCACTCAACTTCACAACTCGATGTCGCCATTATAGGTTGCTTCTTACTCAACCAAGATATGCATGAGTCTCCACGGAAAAAGCAATTACCACTAGTTTACATGCGAGTATCATAACAACAAGCCTAATCACTATCTATAAAAGCATGCAAGCATGGCTAAATATCTCTGCCATAAAAGAGACCTAAACACACGTTTCACTGCTTGCAAATGCTTAGTGCCAGGGCTATGCATGAATCCACTCAACTGGGAAACTCCGTACTGTATATCTGGCATTGCGTTCCATGCATATATAAGACATCCCAAATCTTGCTGCTAAAAAGAAGTGTCAAATGCATCACTGGAATCCTCGACTAAGAACCTGAATCTTGTCTCAACTAGTGTAGAAACTAGCTTGCAATCCTCAAAGTCAAAACGTTGAAGTAGTTTTTCAACATACTTTGCTTAATGCATAACGATTCCCCCCTCAACGGATACAAACTGGATGCCAAGATAGTAGCTCAAAAGACCAAGATAAGTGACATCAAAAGTATGTTGCAAATCAACCATAAGAATGTCAAGTTTTGCATCACATGACCTAGTCAAGAGTATTTCATCGACATAAAGAACAAGCACTATAAGATGAGCCCCATTTTTGCATACATAGAGTGTGCTTTCAATCGGACTACATGTGAAGCCAATAGCAATCAAGTGCTTATGGATTTTGTCATACCATGCATGTGGAGCTTTCTTAAGCCCATACAAGGCTCTATGCAAACAACAAACCATATTTTCTTTCCCTTTCATAGCAAATCCGGAAGGTTGCTTCATATAAACCTCTCCTTGCAAATCACCATTCAAGAAGGCTGTTTTTATGTCCAATTGATGCACTTTCCAACCTGGATGGGCAGCCAATGTAACCATGGTACGAATAGTAGTCATGCGTGAAGTAGGTGCAAAAGTTTCCTCATAGTCAATGCCATATTGGTGCGCATATCCTTTTGGCAACCAATCTAGATTTGTAACGATCAATGCTACCATCAGATTTTTCTCTTAATCTTGTAAACCCACTTTATACCAATGGCATTCTTTCCTTTTGGCAATTTGCATAACTCCCAAGTACCATTCCTATGTATGGAATCCATTTCTTATTGCATAGCGCTCATCCATTGTGGATCATCACATGCATCTTCAAAAGAAAGTGGCTCTTCATTACATGATGTAGCAATAAGAGAATAATCCACAAAATTACTTGATGCATGGTGAGAGCTTGATCTTGTTCTACCAAGTAAAGGTGCACTCATTTTGTTGTCATGCAAAGTCTGTTTCAACCACTTTCGCATAGATTATGCACTCTTGATAGACATGCGTTCATTATGTAATACATCTTCAACATGTACATCATGCGTGGGCTGAATTTCATGCTCATTTTCAGCCATATTTTGACGCAAATGTTCAGCCATATGTGGCTGGAAATTTCCAGCAGTTTTGATAATTTTTGGCTGAAATTTTTCAGCCATGTTTGGCTGGAAATTCTTTGCATTTTCAGCCCTATTTGGCTCGAATTTTTCGGCCCTTTGAGCCTCAGTCAACTGGTCTACATGGCCATAGTCAAGCGCACCATTTTGGAACAAAGGCATGAGTGTATCGAACACATTTTGTGAGCTAACTGTTGGCTGTTTTTTGCATTCAAGTAGAGGGAAAACTGAATTTTCCGCAAATACCACATCTTCACTCACAATAATGGTGTTCGTCAATGGATAATACATTAGGAAAAAAGGTGAGCCTTGCATGGGCCTTGTAAGGATCCCTAATTTTTAGGGGTTAAAAATCTTAATCTCTAGTTTTAAGCAGGCATATGAAACCACTATGGTATTGTGGAATAAAATATTAGTAGACAAAAACTTGGAATCTCTTCCATTGGGCGTGAGCATTTTGGGCGTTTGGATCATCCGAATTGAAGGCTTTGTTTACATCTTCTTTAAGTTTAGAGAGAGAAAGCATGTGAATTTGTGGGAGTGGGGACAACACTGTGATCATTCTCTGCAAAAACTTGAGCCGTTAGATCATGAAAGATCTGACGGACGGCCGCATTTGGGGCTGATTGATTTGCACAGCCAATTTGGAGCCATTAGATCATATGTATTATCCGACGAAGTGCATCCAAATGAGCTTTCATCTTATGTGTGATGCATCCGAACCATTGATTTTCAGCTACATCCAATGGATATAATTTCATGTGCTCAAATTCTTTAGGAATTCAAATTGTAGCATTCGATTTGGAAGCATATCCGATGCCTCACGATAAATGGCGCATTCGTAATGATTGATATGATTACAACCATTTGATCTCAAGAAAATCCAACGGTTGAAGTTCAAAGATACCTTGACTTTTGTCATGTACCCTTGGCCTTTAGGTCTTCGAGCAATCAAAGGGCTCATATTGAATTTGGAGGCTCTCAAAACCACTTTCTAAGTAAAACCACAAAATCCAAATGGTTTTTGGTTGTTTGACCACTCAAAAACAAGGGAAGCCTATGCCTACTCTATGTGATTAGGGGACTAGACTCTGGCCACCACCCTCTTCGCATTGGTCCATCCCTAGTCACTCTTTGAGCTAAAAGGCCCATGCAGGGTTCACCTTTTTCCCTAATGACAAACGATATCCCTTACTTTCAGCACTATAACCAACAAATGTACATTTCTTTGCCTTGTCATCAAGTTTGTGACGTTGTTGTGATGGCACAAGAGCATATGCAAAACAACCAAACACACGCATATGACTAACCATAAGCTTATGACCATTCTAAGCCTCATAAGGAGTGATGACTCTCAATGCTTTTGTAGGGCATTGATTCAACACATAGTTTGCACACATGAGTGCTTCCATCCAAAACTTATCAGGAAGATGCTTTCCTTTAACCATACATCGTGCCATTTCAAGTAGAGTTATATTTTTACGCTCGATAACACCATTTTGCTTAGGTGTATATGGCACCGTACATTGGTGTGAAATATCTCTTTCATGAAGAAAAGCATTAAACTCATGTGACATGTATTCACCACCATGATCCGTGAGTAGAGTCAAAAGCTTTTGTGAAGAAAAATTTTCAGCCATAGCTAAAAATGCTTTGAAGCAGGAAAATAACTCATTCTTTGCTTTCATAGGATACACCCATGTATGGCGAGTAGCATCATCAATGAAAGTAACAAAATATACATGTTTCCCAAAAGATGGAGTCTTAACGGGACCCCATACATCACTATGAACAAGTTGCAATTTTCTTGTAGTGTGTGTATGACCATCTTTTGGAAAAGAAGCACGATGCATTCTTCCAAGAATGCACATTCATATGCATGCTTTTCAATGGACCCAAGTGTAGGCAAGTCAATAACCATGTCCTTCTTTTGCAAGTAAAGAAAACTATTGAAGTTCAAGTGACCAAAACGAGCACGCCAAAGCTCCATTTTAGCCATGGAGGAAGTATGAGCAACCAAGGCATTCGAGGCAACCCTCTAGTATGTATCCATGCGATACAAACCATTACATAATGAACCAGACATCACGATAATATCGCCATTGCTGAAATCATGAACCATGCACTTATCATCAACAAAGTGTACATGAAGTCCAGCTTTGGCAATAAGTGGAACTGAAATTAAGTTCTTCTCGATACCGGGCACATACAATGCATTTTTCAAGAGAATAACACCTCCATTTGCACTCGTAAGCTCAATTTCTCCTACTCCAACGATAGGATAAGAGGCATTTTTTGCACACACCACATGTCCTCCTTTGGGTGCATCTTTCAAAGAGGCAAAAAATCTTTTGCATGATGTTATGTGCTTTGAAGCACCACTATCAAAGAACCAATCCAAATCAGCCTCACTCACAACCATACATTTAGAATGCAAAGAAGCGTCATAATGACATGTAACAACACATGCCCAAGAATCTTGCGCCATGTTAGCTTCATCATTCTTTACATTTGCTGAATTTTCAGTAATAGACATGCCGGATTCCATATTCTTTTCATTGCGTTTAGCAAGCTTGCTACACTCATCAATAGTATGACCAGCCTTCTGGCAATATTTGCATGTCTTCTTCTTTTGCAAAACACCATCATTAGAGGAATGAGTGGAAGAGGAAGATTGAGGCTTTGGTTTTGATGAACCCAAAGCTGAACCATAATTGCTTTTCCCCTTTTGTGAGATAGCAAGTGCTTGTGTTCCCTCAATCAAACCACTCCTATTCACTCTAGATTGCTCTTCCTGCAAAAGTAGTACCAAAGCTTTGAAAAGATTCTTGTAATCCTTTCAACAATGTAGAAATGAGTGATGCATCCGGAATGATCCCATCTATGTTTTCCAATTGCTCTTTCAAGTCCTTGATGTGTGTAACATACACATCCACCGATTCATTTTCAGCCATACATACATCCTCAAGTTGCTTCCTCAAGTATGCAACATGTGCTTCATTACGCACGGCATACAAAGAAGCAAGAGTGTCCCATGCCTGTCTCGATGTAGAACATGATAGAAAGTGTGGAACTATATGATGCTTCACTGAAAGCACAATCAAAGCATGAGATTGAGCATATTTTCCATCCCATCTAAGCTGCTCCTGTGTATGTGGAGAAGGAGAAACCACTATACTCGAAGAAGAAGCTCCATCTATGATAGTAGACTGTGAAGTAGAAGAACCTACCGGTCTTTGATCTACATCCGCCACTATGTTCCAAAGTTGTTTGGCCACAAGAACATGCTTCATAATGTAGGAACACATCAGATAGTTGGTCCCATCAAGCTTATCTTCAGCTTGAAGCATGCCAAACATGTCATTGTTGCCCGCCATTTCACTAAGGAACAAGAAAATGACAAAGACTTTACCTCGATGAAAGCTGAAATGAGTGCTGAAATCTTTGCTCACAAACCGTTACTCTGATGGCGATTCTAACTGAACAACTGGCTTCGAAATAGGGGTAAAACTCTAGCGCACCTCGTGGAAATGTTTCTTGGCTGCTGAAATTCACAATTCTATGCTCCGAAGTCAATTTGCACTATAAAAAGTGCATGCACACGGCGATGCAAAAAATTGAAACTTGAGAAGGAGCTAAAATTGCTCTGATACCATTGTTTGGTGTGTGTGTAGTGTTGGGAAAGATGGATGGATGCTCCCAGAGATTGAGTAGGTACTGCTAAAACCTGCTTTGTACTAGCCCTCTTTTGCTTCAGGCTTCATAAGTGGACCTCCTTAGCTTTCCAATGACACCATAAAATGGCCTATGTACTTTGGAAGTGATGTGTGTAATGAATGAATCAAAACAGATAACTTTGAAACTCAAAATCTCAAGAAAACCTTCTATTTATGTCTTGACACCTGCTAGATCTTTTGCTCAGTATGACCAGCACAGTAGGAATTGAAAAACTTCCTTTTAGGGGTATCTAATTAGCTCAACAAGCTAACTATTCCAAGTGGATTGATGCAAAAAGATAAACTATGCTAAGAGAAATAAATTTAATAAGTAAAGCTATACCCCCGATTTTTTAGGACTGTAGAAGACATTGACGAGTGATCACCTCAATGCAAATTTCTCTAAAATGTCTGAATAGAATATCCTCAAATTTTGATAGCATGTAGATAACATCAAGCTGAATCCAACAACCTTTAGATCATTGAATTTGGTGAAGAATTGATCGAGATATGCACTCCACAGGTTGACAGACATTTGAGTAGTATGACAGAGAACTCAGAAATGAACAATGTGAATGTATGTATTAATAACACACTTGTATACAAATCCATTGGCATGAAAATCATTGCCTAATGATGTAGATAGGTGTGGGCTAGAGTGTAGGCCTCACACACACTCAGAATCTGTAATGAGAAGCTCAGGAGTGATGAGTTCTACCCACGACTTTTCCATGACCATTTTTATAGAGAATGAGTAAAAATTTGGCTCCCTATGCTCAAGCTCCTATATCCTAGGAGATATTCCTTCAATCAAAGAGCTAATTGTTTCCATGAATCCTTTTGGTAGGTGATTACAAAAGATTCTAAGTCAATTTGACTTTTACAAAGAGATAAAGTGGTAATTAACCACTAGCAATAGTTCCTATGCTTCTTCATGGGTGTATAGATTTCAATGCATCCATCAAGCCAAATGTGTAGGCTTGTGAATTACACCAACAACTCCCCCTCAAGCCAAACATTTTGGCTTGGTCTTCATCTTCAATCTTCATGTATGTCCTGCAATCCAATCATTGCTTTGAATCTGCAAAGTTTGGTTCCATCCAAAGCTTTAGTCAACATATCTGCACATTGCACGTTGGTTGATACATAGGTCAGTTGGATATCCTTGCTTATCAACTTCTCTCTCACATAATGGTGATGGACCTGTATATGTTTGGTCCTAGCATGATAGATAGGATTAGCTGCAAGGTGAAGTGAACTTGTATTATCTCCAAAGATGATTGGTGACTTAGTATATAAACCAAATTCTGTATACAAAAGCTTAATTCAAATGGCTTCTTATGTGGCATTAGCCAGTCCTCTATACTCTGCCTCTGTAGAAGACAAAGCAACACTAGGTTGCTTCTTTGAAGACCATGAAATTGGTTTGTCACTTGCAAAAGAAATGTATCCAGAAGTGCTCCTCCTATCATCCTTGCATCCTACCCAATCTGCATCTGAATAGATCTTGATATCAATGTCTGAAGTGTAAGGAAAATACAAACCATGATGTTGTGTACCCTTGAGATACTTCAAGATTCTCTTAGCAGCCTCTAAGTGAGGTATCTTTGGCTTGTGCATAAACTCACTTAGCACAGTAACTCCATATGCAATATCTATCCTTGTAATGTCATTAACTTTATCACCTTCATGGGCACTTAATTTTAAGTTTACCTCCATTGGTGCAAGGAATTGAACTCACAACCTCTTGGTTAGGAATGTGATGGGCTAACCACTTGCCCCAAAAGCCATGGTTGAGGATTACTTCCTAATCCTCTCTCTTAGGGTGTGGTTCAACCATCTCCTACCAGGATTATGTTACATTCTTCCCCCCTTGGTCGATCATTGTCCTCAACGATCTACTCTTGTATCCCTCTAGCCTCGGTGATCAGTCCCTTGAACCCCTAGGTGCCCTTGAATTGATGTCCCTCAACCTCGCACAGTTTCTTGAACCTTGTTCGCAACCTTAGTCTCTTGAACCCTTGCTCTCAACCTTGGTGTCTTGAACCTTCTTGTTCGCAACCTTGGTGTCTCGAGCCCTTGTTCTCAACCTCAGTCTTGAACCTTGTTCTCACCCATGCTTGGTATCTTGAACACTCAATCAAGTTCCACCCAAGGATTCCCAAGGATTTCACACTTGCAAGCTAGCTCATTGGAAAGTTCGTTCCGAGAGCTTTCCAACGGTATATTACACGCCTCAATCTGACCTACGGATTGAGAGATACACCCCAATCTATGTTAGGTCCATCCTTGAAGCCGACGCGCGCGCCTTCCACAATTCCTACCCTTTCACATAGAGGATGCCCAAGCGCCTTTTTTAGAGGCCATTGGATCATTCCACCTTGCCCAAGCCTACTTCCTAGGCTCTGATACCAATGCAAGGAATTGAACTCACAACCTCTTGGTTAGGAATGTGATGGGCTAACCACTTGCCCCAAAAGCCATGGTTGAGGATTACTTCCTAATCCTCTCTCTTAGAGTGTGGTTCAACCATCTCCTACCAGGATTATGTTACAATTGGAGTACTTGCTACTTTGGCATCTTGCAAATGAAACTTCTTCAACATATCCTGTATATATTTTTTCTGAGTAATGTATATTCCTGAGTTAGTTTAGACTAAATCAAGCCCAAGGAAATACTTCAATAGACCAAGATCATTGATCTTCAACTCCTTCATCATCTGGCTCTTGATTTGTCTGATTCCATTGACATCATTACCTGTAATTATGATATCATCAACATAAACACAAAGGTATATTACCTCTGAGTTACTTCTCTTGATGAATAGAGAAGTATCTGCCTTGCTCATGACAAAACCTTGGTCTTGGAGGTATGTAGTTAGCCTATAATTCCATGCCCTAGGTGCCTGTTTTAACCCATATAAAGCCTTTTTTAATTTGCAAACATATGTTACCTTCTTAGGGTCCTCATAACCAGGAGGTTGTGACATATATACCTCCTCTGAAATCCATCCATTCAAGAAAGCATTCTTGACATCCAATTGGTACATATTCCAATTTTTTGAAGCAGCCACACTAACCAAGACTCTGATTGTTGGCATCTTGGGTCAGGTGAGAATGTCTCCTCATAGTCAATGAATGCCTTGGGTTTTTGCAAACCCCTTGGCTAGCAATCTGGCTTTGTACCTATTAATTGACCCATTAGAGTTTCTTTTGAGTTTATAGATCCATCTAGATCCTATTACCTTCATGGATTCCTTCTTGGGTACTAACTCCCATGTATCACTTTCATTGAGTGCTTCAATCTCCTCATCCATAGCTTCTTTCCATTCTGATTTGGTTATGGCTTCTTCATATGATCCTGGTTCTTCAATTGATAAATCTTTGGCAAGATAAATAGAATGTTTAGTAACAAGAGATGTATCATACCCATATCTGATAGGTTTTTTCCTTTCTCTTTGTGATCTTCTGATTGATTGAGTTGAAGATTCAGGTATGTCTTCAAGCTTCTTCATCTGCATTTTGCCCTTGGACTTCCATGCCTTGAACTCTTCAAGATTGATAGTGTCTTCATCATCTGAACTTGTGTCTTCATTCTGAGTAGGTTCCTCCTTAGCAAGACTTGGAAACGCCTCTTCCAAGTCATAGGGTAGTTTAACCTTCCTGCATTCATTCTCATACCAAGAATCATTTTCATCAAAGACAACATCCCTACTCACCATGAATCCCTTATTGGAAGGGTTATAAAACCTGTAACCTTTTTGATTTAGATCATATCCAATAAAAATGCACTTTTCAGCCTTTGGGTCTAGCTTACCTCTTATCTGAGAAGGAATGTGTACATATGCTACACATCCAAATATCATGAAATGGTCAAGTGAGGGTCTCTTACCATGCCATGCCTTGTGATTATTTCTCTTTTGATGCCTCTGTCCTGCAAGAAGTTTTCAAACTCATTGGAGAAGTACTCACCTCCTCCATCTGACCTTAGCCTCTTCAAATTCTTTCCTGTCTGGTTTTCAACAAGTGCAAGATATTTCTAAAAGCAATTAAACACCTCATCCTTGTGCTTCATGAAGTACAATACAGTCCATCTACTATAATCATCAATAAAAGATACATAGTACCTATGATCTTGAGACTGAGGGGTCTTTGCTTGGTCCCCATACATCTGAATGGACAAGCTCTAGGTAGTCTTCATGCATGTATCCTTTCCTTGAGAAGGGTAACTTGTGAGACTTCCCAAATTGACAAGCACCGCACTTATAAATCATATGTTGCTTGGATACATCAGGTATTCCAAGCACACATTGATCCCTACATATTTGCTTCAAGGTTCTTTCTCCTATATGCCCTAATCTTTTGTGCCAAATCTCAAGCTCTGAAAGTGTTTGATCTTTATAACTGTATAGTGCAATATTCTTTGTGTCTTCTAACTCAAAAGTGAAAAGTATACCTGATTTTTCTCCTTTAGCAATCCTCTTGAACCCATGTCTTGGATCCTCCACAAATGCTCCATATTGATTGAATCTAACCTGCAAACCTTTCTCCACAATCTGTCCAACACTCATCAATTTTTTGGTAATGGTTGGTACATAGAGTGCCTTGCTCAACAAATTCTGATTTCCATCACAAGTCTTAACATTTCCAACTTTAACTACTGAGTGCTTGGTGTAATCACTTGTTTGGACTTGATGCTTACCTTTTGGTTCTTCAAGATCAAAGAGTAGTGCTACATTGCAAGCTACATGATTTGAGCATCCTGAGTCAATGTAGAATAGGTGGTCATCATTTGTACCTGATTTTGAAGTCATGTTCATGATCAGAAGAGAGTCATCCTACTCCTCTGTGTAGTTGTTGTAGTCCTTCCTGGATTTGAATCCTCCTTGGTAGTTGCCATTGTAGTTATTGTTGTACTTGTTTTTATAGTTATTGTTGTATCCTTGGTGTTGGTTGAATCTACCTCTTGACTGTAAGTATCCACCTCTTTGGTATCCTCTTCCTCTCTGATTTTTGTAATTCCTGAAACACTCATATGTAGTACGATTTGATAACCAACAAATGTTGCATGGTGAGGAGTTATAGGATCTCCCCCTACCTTGCTTACCTCCTCTGCCCCTTCCTCTTGATGATCTACCTCTCCCTGCATAGTTGGCTTGGGAGGTAGAGCCTTCATCTTCCACCTTCTTACTCTTGCCTTTATCTTTAGACTTTTTATCTGTATATAGGGCAGAAGAGTTATTACCTTTGGATGTATCTCCATTCTTGTTGAGCTTTGCTTCATGAGTGAACAATTGTCCCATGAGAGTTGTAAGATCTGGAATTTGCATGTCCATGTAAATGTCCATGGTAGTGGTGAGGCTTTCCCATTTGTCATCATCCTTGATCCCATTGATCACTTGCCTCACAATCTGTTCTTCTTCAATCTCTTCTCCTATGCTTGCTAATTGATCTGCTACATCTTTAATCTTGGTCACAAATTCTGAAAACATCTTGCTTAGGTTGCTTCCTTAATGTTGTGAATTCAATCCACAACTGATTTTCCCTAGCCCTTGTATTGGAGGAAAAATATGATGACGAGGTTTCCCAAGTCTCTTGGGATGTCTTACAATTTCTAATATGTGGCAAAACAAAATCAGAGATGGACTTGAGTAAACAAGATCTTGCCAATGCATCCTTAGCACACCATGTGTTGAGATTTTCATGTTCTTCCTTTGTTGGCAATCCTCTTGTTTTGAATGAGGGCAATTCCTCATCTCTTGAGATGTATCCATAGAGACTGCTTCCTTGTAAGTAGGTCTTCATCCTCAGAGACCATGCTTGGTAGTTGTTCTTATCCAATTTTATCAATAAATGAAGGAAAACCATCTCCCTTTTTACCTTAACTTGCTCTAATACCACGGTTGGGAAAGATGGATGGATGCTCCAAGAGATTGAGTAGGTACTGCTAAAACGTGCTTTGTACCAAACCTCTTTTGCTTTAGGCTTGATAAGCGGACCTCCTTAGCTTTCCAATGACACCCTAAAATTGCCTATGTACTTTGGAAGTGATGTGTGTAATGAATGAATCAAAACAAATAACTTTGAAACTCAAAATCTCAAGAAAACCGTCTATTTATGTCTTGACACCTACGGGATCTTTTGCTCTGTATGACCAGCACAGTAGGAATTGGAAAAGTTCCTTTTAGGGGTATCTAATTAGCTTAGCAAGCTAACTATTCCAAGTGGAATGATGTAAAAAGATAAACTATGCTAAGAGAAATCAATTTAGCAAGTAAAGTTATACCCTCGATTTTTTAGGACTATAGCAAACATTGACCAGTAATCACCTCGACACGAATTTCTCCAAAATGGTTGAATTTCTCTGAAATGGCTGAACTTTACTCGTACTTGCCAAATGACTATTGTTCATAGCATCTGTGCACTTGCAACTCATCATGGTTGGAATGTACATCAATTGGACATGAAAGCAGCATTTTTGAATGATGACTTGCATGAAGAAGTGTATTTTTTTCATCCCCATGGCTTTGTGCAAAAAGGGCATGAAAACCAGGTGTGCAGGTTAAAGAAGGCATTATATGGTTTAACGCAAGCACCACATGGTTGGTATGAAAAGATACATGCCTATCTCATTGCACATGGTTTTGAGAACAATCCAACTAAAAGCACCTTATATATTAAATGTGCTAATAATATGCTTCTAATCATTGCAGTGTATGTTGATGAAATGCTACTCACGAGTCCTCATGACACACATATTGCTGATTTTAAGGCTAATCTTTGTGCCTCATTTGAGATGTCTGATATGGGGCGTTTGCATCACTATTTGGGCATTCAGTTTATGCAAGTTAATGTTGAAATGGCTTTGTGTCAAATGAAATATACTGACACATTATTGCAACATTTTGGCCTTGAAGATTGTAAGCCTATTGCCACTTCTATGGAGACAGGTTTACAATTGAGTCTTCATGATGCTCCAGATGCATTTGATGTTGTTCACTATCACCACGTTGTTGGATGCTTGATTTACGTATGGATTACTCGGCCAGATATTTAGTTTTTGGTCTCAGAAGTGAGCAGGTTTATGCATTGCCTAGATGTCAAGCATTGGTAGGTGGTTAAGCACATCATTCGCTACTTGAGTGGTAGCCGGCTACTTGGAATGTTTTATCCCAAGGGGGGATCACTACCGCTAGATTTGCAAGCTTTTTCTGAGAGTGATTGGGTTGGTTGCTATGACACTTGTATGTCCATGAGTGGCTTTTGCTTCATGCTTGGTAGCTCATGTATATCTTGGTTGAGCAAGAAGGACCCTACTATGGCTACTTCGAGTTGTGAGGCTGAGTATAGGGTAGCTTTCACAGTGACTGTTGAGTGTGTGTGGCTTAGACACCTTCTGGCTGATTTGGGTGTTGGTTAGTCTTTTGCCACCACCATCTTCTGACAGTCAGAGCACATTGGCAGTTGCGAGGTACCTTGTGTTCCATGCTTTCATTCAGAACATTGAGGTGCATTATCATTATGTCAGGGAAAGGTTCTCTGTTGGGGAGATGAGCTTGGCATATGTGCCCATGCAGAACATTGCGGACCTTTTTACGACGGCTCTGCCTATGGAGAAGTTTGAAGCTTTTTGCAAAGCTTTGGGCTTAGTTCTTTTTGTGGATTGATTCCACATAGCTTGGCACTTCCTTATACATGAGTGCTACCTCCTTGCTCACTGCATTACTCCCAGGGGGGATTTTTTGATATATTTAGGAAGTGATGTGTGTGAACACTCTAGGAATGCAGGGGCATTTTTTTCTGTCTTCAAGAGGTTTTTTCGCCCTCTAGCTCCAACTGACACTAGAAGAGAATAAGAGACTACAACAACAGAACCAAGACAATCTCGAGGTGGCTATCGAAGGAACATCGGGCACACAACTCACTCCAACAGGGTTTCAAGTTGTTCTTTCATATGATATTAAGATATTAATAGGGGAACATGCTACTTTTCTAGAGTCATATGAGAAGCAAGAAACAGAATGTGCCAATATCAAGAAGTAGCTAATTAGTGTAAACACCTCTAGGCCAAAGGCTGCCACCATCCCATAGTCTAGAGAGGTGTTGGATACCCTCTAGAAACAGGTTGAAGAGCTCCAAGCATGGTTACGATAATATGAAAGACCACCTCCACTTGAAGACCCAAAGCTAGAAACAGTAGTAGAAATTCCTATCGAAGAATAATTCAAAGAATCATATGAATCCATGCTAGTGCTCGGAGGGCACATTCTTGAAGAGGGCCAAGACGCCTTTGAAATTGAGGCACCAGATTGGCTCGAGCAGGTAGAACAAATAGGCCATACCCATGATGATAGGGTAGCTATACAAATACAATCTATCTCCAATCTTGAAGAACCTATTCTAAATTCAGCTTATTTTCAGAACCTATCATATCAATGACTCACCACTACCTTAGATCTATAATATATGCCATACTTTGTATTATTGGTAGATTACAATGCAAAAATCAAGAGGGTTCCTAGAAAAGAACCCACATTTGCTATGCAATTCGAGTAGAATGACCTACGAGAAAAGGCACGAGATGGAACTATCTTCCAAACAAATTGGTGTGCATGGCCATTGACAGATTATCCTGAGATGATGTGCACTTGTTCAAATATGCCATTGTACATTAAATATAGACCTTGCTACTATCCTATTGTCTGACACTAACTACGGCCAACATTTGCAATCAAAGTCTGCAATACCAAAAGGTGTTCAAAGTCGATAAATTATCCTCATTTTGCTCCCTCCAAAGCACCACCCATTGTCACTTGCATGATATCTACTATATGCCACTGGTCATCAAGATTCAAGAATGTGTTGGACATTTCCACCAAGATATGCATGAAGATTTTTGAGCTAATAACTGTTGTTTTCATAACTTTTTGAAAATTCCAAGCTCCATATATTTCTTCCACAGCTAAGGATGCTTGGGATACCCTTACCACATTGTACCAGGCTAGGAATGAGGCTTGTGTTGCTTACCTCGGTAAACAGTTGGAGAGTGAGCACATGAATGAAGGTGATTCTATGGACAGTTTTTTTACAAAGATCAAGGACTTGAAGGACCAAATGATTTCTGCTGATAAAGTCCTTCCTGATAGTTCAATTGTATAGACTGTTCTGAATGGTTCTCCTGACCCATATCAGAGTTTTGCTTCTACTCTTTAATTAAGGATGAAAGGCAATCGAAATGCCTTAACTTTTAAAGATTTAGTTTTTTTTTCTATTGCAAGAAGATCAGTCTAGGGAGAACAAGTCTATTATGTGTGTTGCAGATCAAGCCTTCTTAGCTAGTCTAAAGGGCAAAGGAAAATGGAGCTCTTCATTTAGTAAGCAAAAATCTGCTAATTATGCACAATCAAAGAAGGAAGACAAAGATGAGAAGAAATCAGAAAAGCAAAAATTGTTTTGCAAATACTGTAAAGCAAATGATCATGTCATTAAGAATTGTCCAAAACTGGCTGCTAAAGAGGCAAAGAACAAAGAGTTCAGAATGGTTGTTGTAGAGGCCTCTACACCAAACATGAGCCATCTTCTCATGAACAGTGCATGTTTGCAGTAGACTCACATGTTTGGTACTTTGATAGTGGGGCGACCAAACATATTACCTCACAGCGCAGTTTCTTCTCTTCACTACAGCCTACCCCTATAGGGAATACTATCACATGCGCCAAGAACTCCTCTTATCCTATCATGGGAGTTGGTAAGATCATTTTGATTACTCTCGATGGCAGTTCTTTCACTTTGTCAGATGCTTTATTTGTGCCACGGATCAAGAAGAATCTGTTTTTAGTTTGGACTTTAGTCAAGATTGTCTTGGTTGTGAAATTTGTTGATGACAGGTGTACAATTCATGATCTGTCAAATCGGAATGTGATTGTTGCTGCAAGGATTTTATCTCGTGGGCTGTATAAGCTCATAGATTATCAAAAATATGTTAGTGATTTAGCAAGTGCAGTACATGATTCTCAGGCTATGTTAAATGCAAAGCTTTGGCATGCACACTTTGGTCATCTAAATTTTTCTAGTTTGCTATGCCTGTAGAAATCTAAAATGGTGTCCTCCTTGCCCATACTTGAGGCACCCAATAAACATGTATGGAAGGATATATTTTGGGCAAATTGCAGTGTTCCTCATTTCCAAAAGATGGTTCAGTTTGAGCAATGCAAAAATTTGCAGCTTGTTCATAGTGATGTTTGTGGTCCTATGCAGACTCCCTCTTTTGGAAATTATCTTTAATTTGGGATTGTCATTGATGATTTTTCCACGCATGCATGGGTATATCCATTGAGCGGAATTGTTTATGTGCTTCAAAAAGTTTTTGGTTTTGGCTGAAATCCATCACCATGTAAAATTGGATGATAAAGTAGTATAATGTATTTTTTTTGGGTACAGTTCTGACAGTAAAGGCTATCATCTGTATCGTCCACAGACTAAATGCATTCTAGTTAGCCATGATGTTGTTTTTGTGGAAGATGTTATTCAGGCATTACTTTCATGTACTAAGGAGACATCTGTTAGCTCCAAAGACATGTATGATACTTTGCTACCTCTGTTTATAGGTGGACACTCTAGTGCTGGTCCTAATGAGGAAACGTTTCAACCTTTGCAGGTTTCATGTGATGATGCAGATCCTTCCACTTCTGATGCACATTTACATGATGCGGTTTGTTGATGAGAGCAGATATTGAGCATGCTTAATTTATGCCAAAATGGCTGGTGGAGACTTTGCATGATAGCAAATTAGATGCATGTCTCTCATATCCTACTTGATCAGGATCTCATAGTGCCTCTTTTGCATCAGATTGCTATGCTATGGGTGACTCTAATCTTCATGATGAGACTTACTTGTTTTGTTTGATGAATCACAAAATTCTGAACATTGGATGCCTAAAATGCAATTTGAATATGATGCTATCATGAAAAATGGTACGTGGTCTTTATGTGACTTGCGTCCTGGCAAGAAGGCCATTGGCACTAAGTGGGTATACAAGTAGATGTGTAAACGTGATGGAACACTTGACAGGTATAAGGCTAAGCTTGTTGCAAAGGGTTATGTGCAGGAAAGAGGCATTGATTTTGATGAAACCTTTGCTCTTACTTGCCAAATGACTATTGTTCATAGCATTTGTGCACTTTTTTCTATCTTCAAGAGTTTTTTTCTCCCTAGCTTGTATATATGCCTATTGCCCTAATTGGCTACTTATCTTTGTACATTCTATTGGTAATACATTCAGTATTATGTGTTATGCTCCAAGCTTTCTTCTTCCTTGTGTTGTTTGCATGCTTCCGCAGATGTCTAACTCCAATTGACACTAGAAGAGAATAAGAGACTACAACTACAGAACCGGGTTCCTAGAAAAGAACCCACATTTGCTATGCAATTCGAGTAGAATGACCTACCAAAAAATGCACGGGATGGAACTATGTTCCAACCAAATCGGTGTGCATGGCTATTGATAGATTATCCTAAAACAATGTGCACTTGTTCAAATATGCCATTGTACATTAAATATAGACCTTTCTACTGTCCTATTGTTCGTCACTCACCATGGCCAACATTTGCAATCAAAGTCCACAATACCGAAAGGTGTTTAGATTCGTTAAACTATCCTCATTTTGCTCCCCCCAAAGCACCAACCATTGTCGCTTGCATGATATCTACTATATGCCACTGGTCATCAAGATTCAAGAATGTGTCGGACACTCCCACCAAGATATGCATGAAGATTTTTGAGCTAATAACTGTTGTTTTCAAAACTTTTTGAAAACTCCAAGCTCCATATAGTTCTGCCCTAGGGTTCTCTGAAGGTATCATGACCTAGTATATGATATGAGCAAAACACCCTCCATCAACACTATCTATGTCTGGCATGGCACATTAAGTATTTACCTGCTTCCTATAAGCGAACATTTTTGGACATTTTTTTTTACACGGTTCTCAAAGTACCACTCTAAGATTTTCATTCCTTGACCCACCCACCTGCTACACCTTTCTATAGTACAACAAGCTATCCATTCTGACCAGCTATGATTGCCACCTACACACACATACACACACACACATACATACACACACACACATATATATATATATATATATATATATATATATATATATATATATATATATATATATATATATATATATATATATATATATATATATATATATATATAGATATATACCAAAAAGATGAAGAGAGTCAATAGTAATGCCCATTTCGAGCATTTCTTCCAATACACATAATACACATAAGATGTGAAGCTTTGAGTGCCTCGGTGTGAAAGTCATGCATATGAAATAGGAAGTTGATTTCTTGTCTTTGTTTAGTAAAATCTCATTAAGCCTTCATTAATAACCATTCATTATTTTTAAGTCCTTATTTTAATAATAAACCACATCTAATTTTCAAGAACTATAACTCGAGGTCCAAGAGTAGGCGTACGTACAAAATCCCATTTGAAATAGTATCCAACACTTATGAGTACTACAAGTCTACAACATCAAGAAAGGTGGTGGCTCTGTAAATATGAAAAGGATTGTTTGATATTTGATCTTATTCAGTGAAGATTTGAGTTTCTGAAGGTGTGTTTTCATATGGCGCATATTCTCCACGAGATTTTTATGTTTATTTTTGTCACTCGATAACTCTTTGTATAATTTCAATTAGTTGGTAGCTTTTAGAAATTCTTATACTTTTGCAACCACGGATGTATTTTTATAATTGAATATATTTGGCTCAGCAAAAGAGAATGTTGTTTTTTTTTTCAGGTTGAATTAATTGAAAGTACAATTGAAAGAGGGAATAACGCCCATGGGACTCTCCATATAAAATAGAGGTTAGATTTCTAGCACGACTACAATTACATAGTCGAAAGGCCTTCTAAGGTAGAAGTGGAGAAAGTACGCGCTAAGGCCAAATGACAATTGGGTAGGCCTGAAAAGAGCAAGATTGACTCTTTTTCTTTGACAATTCCAACTCCGTCAATAATAAAAAACGACATACCTCTTCCTTTGATTTACTTTAGTAGCAAGAACAGGTGAGAGAAGACTTATGTCCAGCCAAGTCTTGAACTCAGGACTGCGTCCAGAGACACGAGCTCGGAAGAGGTAGGATACTTTTGTAGGAAGAACAGGTGAGAGAAGACAAGATACTTTTTTGCGTAAGCTTGTGAGTAGGTTGTCATTGATATCTCTTGTTTCTCTTGCATTGATTGGATTGGTGTTTTTCGTACATTGATTGAACTGCCCTTTTTTCAATGATTCTCAGAGTCACACCAATGCCTAAATGTTATGATTGATCTTGCAGAGACAGCTTGCTTTTCCGCATCCTTCCACATGTTATGGCCCATTTTTATTAAGGGACTGATTTGACCGAATTCTAAAATTATGTATTCATAATGTATGGGTACATATTTATGTATTATTGTCTGCATACACGTATGTTCGTATGTGTGTAGGTACTTCACACACACACACATATATATATATATATATATGTGCATATATATATATATATATATATATATATATATATATATATATATATATGTGTGTGTATGTGTGCGTGCGTGTGTCAAGAGTATTGGTTACGTGGAGAGGCAGTTTCAGGGCCAATGATCAGGGGTGCATGCTCTGAATGGACCTTGTACATAGTCTATTTAGTATTTTGTCTGCATTCTTGTAGGTGTTACACTGTTGGTAACAAAGCGCCTGTTTTATATTTTTAGAAAAGAATAATCAAAAGCCCATGTCATACGATTTGTCTTGGCGAGTGATCATTGATCAATGTCATGTGGGGATTTACGTCTGAGACTGATTACAATGAATTGAAAACACACTGAGATACCCAATCTCATAAGGTAGAGGCACCCATCTATGAGGAACTCATAGATACATGTCCAGCCAAGGCTTGAACTCAGGACTTCATCCTTAAGACTCAAGGCATCAAACCATTTCGTTATGCGGGTTTGAACTTTTGATTATAATTTTACTTTTCCAAACATTAAAAGAAAAAGACCAAGATGCCATCAGAAGTGAATCCTGGACTAATGAATTTGCAAGCTGATATTATTATTATTATTATTATTATTATTATTATTATTATTATGTTTTGTCACTGACCTACTCCTCAAACCCACTAAACGACTAAATCACCAAACCACTGAACCGCGTACCCCTAGCTTGATTTGGAACTCTTATCACTTGTCTTCTCTTCGATTTCTATGAACACCCACTTGAGAGTCGCACACTTTAATATGCACATAGAATCATACTATATAATGGAATAAGGGCATCATAATGGCCCTACATCTATGATGTAGTTCAATTTGTCACACCCATCTAGCCTCCTTTTCTTTGTCATCCATGACCTTATGGAGCCGTTTAGATCATCATCGATGAAATCATATTGATAATACGAATTTTTAAATACAATCTTGATTACTGAAGTGATGGCGGCAACCAGTATATAATGAAGAACATAAAAGATTTTCAACATTCTGCCGATGCTTTCAGTATGCTAATAGGATTGACGTTTCCTGAGAAATATGCACATCATTTCCGCATTAAAAACAACTACCACCAATGACATAGATCTTTACAACTGATGCTTATCCATGAAGAGCTTCGTCGTACGTATCAGATGAGATAAAATGTAACATTTCAATTACTACTGTAAATGAAGAATCTGTGTTGATGCTGAATCAATCGTCATCTTACCTTGAAATCACCATGTATATAAGAAATTCTAAATCGGATAACGTAGGAAAATGTTTTAGCTTGTTATTGATCAAAAGGAGCACTTGATGATGCCTGAAGGGGTGGGGGATTTCTTAAAGTTAACGATCCTTTTGCCAAGGAGGAACAAGGATTTCTCAATTGACCACTCTTTGGGGGAGTCCCCAAAGTTACAAGCACATCTTTGTGGCCAAATTTTCAATAGGACCTCCCCTCTGATGGCATTCCAGAGAGTCACGGAGCAGCCGGTCGCTTCTCCTAATAGAGCTTGCTTCCAATTGAGAGGTTTCTAAAGACTAATTATCTTTCCAACCATCTGCTAGAACCTATTGGAATTGGGATAGGTAAAGAAGATGTGAGAAACATCTTTGATAGACCAGTAGCAGCGTTTGCACCGGGGAGGTATCCCACACAATTTGCTAGCCTTAAGATTGGTCCAGATTCCACGATGAAGAATTTGGCATAAGAGGACAGACTTTTTGATTTCTATGAGGGGGTGCCAGATAGCCATGAACTTCATGTCCCACCGAAGCCGCATCCATGACAGACACCACTTCTTGTTGAGGTTAACCTGATAATCCATTGTTTCTCTGATGTTCGAGATTTTTGAGGGGCTATTCCCATTGTGCCATTTGAGACCAAGCGAGCTCGACGTGTTCTGCCCCATGAGAAGGCGTACTTTATAGCGGTCCCATGCGAGACATCTACTTTGCAAAGTGTTCCATTCTTCATACAAAATGTTGATGCTAGGGTCAATATCCTCAAAGTTGATCCACCGGTTGGTGTCTTGTTTCCAGATATGTTTCATTTTTTGAAGCCTTTGTTCCATAGCTTCTTGGCGTTTTGAATGTTCTAAGATTCAGATGCCATGGATTGAAAACCAAATAGAGTCATTTTGTCTGATACTGGCTTCCCACTTCTAGTCTTCACTTATTCTTGTGTAACTTTTGACTTTATTCCAACTCTTCCATAGGGAGGACACTAGATTCGTGCCTTTCGGGCAGACGGGGATGGGGGAAAACAACAACGTCAAGATGTCAAGATTCTTCAAATTTGGGAATCCCATGAGAGGCAACTCATTCTTGTTTTTGAAGATCAACTTGGCCCATGAGGGCTCCCCATTGCACCAAGCCTTAATCATCCATTTTTCTGCAAGTTTGTTAGCCATGCACCCAATGTCCAAAATGCCAAGGCCCCCACTATCTTTTTGGCTAGTGCAGATGGACCACTTGATTTTAAGCACCACCTCCTATTATGGTCTCCCATCTAAAGGAAGTTTCTACAGATACTATCCAGTTTGGATAGATCTTGCTCTTTCGATCTCCAAAAAGAAAGGAAGTAAATTGTTGATGATATGAGGATCGTGTTGATAACCATATGAGGACCAGCGAGATTGATTTGCATACCTCTCCAATAGTTTACCATTTTTTGAGTCTGGCCAACACCCAGTTCCACCGTTGCTCCATAGAAACACTAAACCCCAAGGGAATCCCAAGAAGCCAAAAAAATTGGCCCTATAAAATGATTTGACAGCCATGATCAATGAGAAGGTCGGGCTGGGACCTGAAAATAACTCTAAAGGCAGTCTTAGAGTGGTTGATTCTAGAACCAAAGGCTTCGCAAAAAGTGTCTAGACACCTCCAGAACGTTTCCAGGCTGGTACTATCATTGTGGACAAGCGCGTTCATATCATTGGCAAAAGTCCCAAAATTTTCTTCTTTCGTATTGCATACATTGCCATTTGGGTCTAACAATAGGGGGATTGATTCTCTGTTTTGTTTCCTTTTAAGGATGTGGCACATCTCTTTGGTGGGTTTGTCGGCTTTGCTAGCCCACCACTCCTTGAAGAAAATTTGCAAATTTTTCCTTTGTATTTCTTCCTCGTATCTCAGTAGTGCTCTGATTTTTCGAAGACCATTCTAGGATTGAGATTTTTCCTTTTTCACTTCCTCCTCGAGTCTCCAGAGTCTACGATATAGAGCCTCTCTATGAGACCATCGCAAAGTCTCGAGCATCTTCCTGGATCTAATCATGATTTGTCGTGGCTTATCGATCGCACATCTCCAGCACTTGGTTGTGGATGATCCGGAGGCGAACACCTCCTTCAACACATCAGTGATTTCTTGATGGACGGAGTGGAGAGAGAAGGAGGTCGCGTTGGCATGGAACCAGGGAGCCTTACGGATTTTGGTGAAAGGTTGGAAAGTGATAATGATCGGGTAGTGATCAGAGATGGTCAGGTGAGTGCGTTGCGAGAGGGAAGGGTGGCCCGACTGATGAGTTAAACTCTGAGAAATGTAGCATATGTCGAGTCTGGCTTTCCTCAGGTCCTCCCGTGCTTGAAGATTTGACCAAGAAAAGCCATTCAAATCTTTGAATTCGACCAAATCCAAGTGTAGTTTGGTTTTGTCCCACGTTTCTTTCTCCCGACTATCGATGACCCTGCCCTTGCCCGTCCATCTATCCATAGGGTCCTCCACCATGTTGAAGTCACCACAAATAAGTACGTTGTGGGGGAGCGAGTCCAAGGAGGCCCAAGTGTTCAGTCTCTCCAACTCTCCGTTAGGGGCAGCCATAGAAACTAAAGTCAAACAAAAGGAGCACCAAATATCCATCGATGCAATCATCTTCAATGGAGTTCTCAAGCTTATCATACCAGAATCAATTAATACCAATTATTGTCCCACCGGACCCCGCTGGTGTGATGTTAAAATCCAAACATGGGTCGAGGAGACATGTCTCAACTGTTTGTAGAGGTCTGCTCCATCAATTTTAGTCTCTTGAATACATATAAATTCTGGGTTATGGCTTATGTCAAGAAGCCATGGACCAATGATGGTCCCACTTGAGGGGTCCGTTAGCCCTCTAGCATTTAACGAGATGATGATCATTGTCGTAGTGAACCCTCTCTACGGCAGGGAGCCTTATCCTTTCTCTTCTTGGCTTCATCTTTCCTTTTCGCTGGGAGGAGATCCCGACTTAGCAATAATTTCTTGTGGGAGATTTTCCAAGGTAGCTCCATAGGTTGTTTTCCTTTGCGCGATGCCTCCTGTTGGGAAGAACTGGAAACCCTTTCGGGAATAGTTGATCCGATGATGGAACTTTCACTATCCATGTTATCTCCATTGCTAGTATCCATGTTATCTTCTTTTGCTTGTAGTGTAACTTTCACTACCCATGTTATCTTCTTTGCTTGTAGTGTAACCCTCCTGGAAGGTTTCTTTGTTGTCAAGGATCTCTAGGGTTTTGTCGTTGGTGTCCACCTCAAGTTGGTTCCTACCTAGGTAGTCAAACTCATTGATGTCCTTTTCTAGATTGCAAAATAGGTTGCTGGAGGGGGAAATTGGCATGTTGTTTGAAGTTGCCCTAAGGCTTCTTTTACTTCTTCTTCTGACTTCTATGAACCCGTCTGCATCAGCTTCTAAATTTAGGGGGCCCTTAACTTCCTCTTCCTTTGCCACGTGATTCAATGTCCCTTTGTTGGCTTTAGCGTTTCTGGGAGCTTCTTGATTTTGCTTGCTTTTTTTTCTCAATGGGCAATCTTTAATCTTGTGTCCTTGTTGGCCACAACAACGCATTGGGAAGGTTTTTGTAATTGATGTCTTGCTCCCATACATCCCCTTCGCCCAAGTCCACTTTGATCTTCGGTGCTAGCAACCTGCTAAGGTCAGCCTCGACACAGATTTGAGGGTGCCACTGAGCGTTGAACAAGTGTCTTGCACCTTCATAGATGAGACCACCAATGTTCTCGCATGAAGCCAACGGCTTTCCGATAGGAGAAACAATGTCCCACACAAAGTTGTCCAAGAAGTAGAGCAGGTTAGGGAGCTCAACCTAGAGAGGGTACCAGAGAGATTTCGATTTGTTGGGAGTAAAATTAGGGGACCATCTAAATAGGCACCGGGTTGCCCACCCGAGTTGTGTTCCGACACTTAGGGCTCGAAACGCCATATCTTCATTCTTAGAGACTAGCAACAAGTGACTAGACGATAAGAACTAACACTTACAAACAATTAGCCCACAGGGGAACCACTCGTTGCGAAGCCATTGTCACATGGTTTCGAGCGGGGGCCTAGGGCCAAACAATTCACTGACCAGACAAACTTTTTTGAGCTCCTCTTGAGTTGACAGAATTGCGGATCTACTGAGGGAGACCACAGGGGGGCTCAGCACCCTCGGAGGCCCCAAGGGCGAGACAAGAACCCCCCTCCAACAAAGGGGCCATGTTACCGAACTCCCCCGGGGGCGGGGCCAAGTTACATCTCACAAAGGAGGTGGTTTCCAAATCCATGACAAGGGCCCCGACTAGCGCGAGGGAGAGACAACCAGGGACCAAGTCAAAGCACAGACAAGTCCTAAGTCACTTGGCCATGAAGTGCCGCCGAAGAACCACACGGTCACAAAGGATCACCTCCATCCCCGATTCGCAAACAAAACCAAGAGAACCACAAAAAACAACCTTCTAAGAAAAAAGGGTAACAACCATCATGAATAGCCCACGAGCGACCCACATTAAAGCATGGCTCTTTTTTCTTTTTAAATTTTACTTCTTTCCTTTGAATCTTCTCTCTCTCTTTTCTCTTTTCTAAGCTTACTAAGCCAGGCACAAGGCACAAAATGGGAAGCGAACAAGACCGATTTCAAAAGGATGCTTCAACTAACATGCACTGCTCATTGTTCTCATTGCTTGACTACATTCTTTATGTTCGTTGATCCATTAAAATTGTAGTTTTCAATGCTCCCAATAGACCAACGAAAAACCTTGAGAAATAACACTACAATAGATCGATGGTATACCAAGGTTTTTACCGAGGAAAATGAACGCAGCTTTATTTGCCGCGATGCTGGTGTAAAGGTCGGTGTGGGCGTCGGTACCAAAGCGTCCGTATATGCGTCGGTATTACCGGCACCCATACCGGTGCATATACTGAGGCTTCCGCTCGACATACCGTCGCCTATACCGTCGCCTGCTAGGTGTACCGATGGTTATTCCGATGACACTACTGCGAGTACCGTCGCGTATACCGATGACCATACCTGCAAATTTTTATTTGGGTAGAATGTTTTGTCTTTTGCTACAACAACATTACCATGATGTTGCTTAACAAAAGACAATACACTCTGCCAAAGAAAACTGAGTACATGTGATGTGTACTCTAATGACAACCGAAATATGATTTCATGAAACAGAGTATTATTGGACACAAAAGAGATAATCAGAATGAACTATGAACCATGTACAAAAGAAGTTATATATTTCAATAATGAAGCACGTACAAGAGTGTGGCAAACCAGGGTCATATATGACGCGTTTACAAAATGTGGCAAAGCAATGTATTGCCATATGAAAATCAAATACAAAATATTGGTCTTCCACTACCATACACATGCAAAGAATGTTCCATATCAACAGTGCTGCAACAAAGAACATTAATGGAATGAGATAAATTCACATGAAAATTACAAACAACAAGTAAAAACCAAGTTTATGAATTAATTACCTCATCGCAAATGCTCCCATGCAACTACCGCACCGCGTCCCTCCATGTCCTGCAATAGTGCAGTCAACCCATGACTATATCCCTAAGAATCCTCCGTTGGTGTTGGAGGACGACCCATTACGAGCTCCTGAAACAAATATAAAAAGATTAGAGAAACATACATGAGAAATTTAACACAAATAAATTCAATAAATGAAATGGTACTTACAAACTCATGATGCATCGTGTCATATCTGCCACTGCCCAAATGTGACGGTCCAATCGTATCTAAACGTGTGGTTGCGTCATTTTGCTGTTGGCGATATTGATCAGGAGTCTGCTGCTGCTCGTCACGAATCATGTCCCATTCCTCAACATCTAACCATATAGGCTTTGGTAAGCCTTCTCTAAAAGCATAAGGAGCCTCGGATCATCGATGGGACATGACCTCACGTGCGGTGTGCAGAATCCAGTCTCAACTAACAATAGACTGTCCATCGACTGGTCGGAACTCTTGGTAAATCGTCTGTTCGATATAACTCTTCCGATCATTAGCCTGTTCACTCCATTTCAGCATGATGGAGTGTCCAAACTAGATGGAGCAAAGCTGTCCTATGCGTGCATGCATTGCTTTGCCAGCGGCATCCATCATCGGAGCCCCATCTTGGATACTATACACCTTGGAGTCATCATGGTCATGAGCACCCCAAGGTGTACGTGGTGTTCCACGTGGTGTACTACGTGGCATACCTACATCTGAGGTACTAGTCCTAGGAGTAGAAGCGGACGACACAACGTCCATCGCATTGCCTCCACAACAACTGCCTCCTCCACTTCCAGACCTACCTGTAGATCCACTCCTAGAACCTCCTGCTCCAGAGCATGACCTCGATCTACGAGACCGGCGAGAACTTGTATCGCGCTGAGGTGTCGAATGCACATGTCTACTAGTAGACCCAGTAGGAGATGGCTGCAAAGATGGTCGTGGTGGAGTCACAAAGCTAGGAGACATACCTCCTACGGGAGTAGCACCACCTGCAAGAGTGACATCGGTAGGAGTGACACCGGCGGGAGTGACACGGACAGGAGTGACACCGGCGGGAGTGAGGCCAGTGGGAGTGAGGCGGGCAGGAGTAAGGCCGCCAAGAGTGAGGCTGGGAGTAGTGCTACCATGAGCGATCCAATACTGTGATGTAGCGGCCATATACGTAGGAGGAACCTGAGAGATGAACTCCAAAACTTGCTCCTCTGTTATGGAATGTGGAGTGACTAGAGGACTGTCTGCCATCGTGCTCTGTAATAAAAGAACTCAAATAATTAGCATGCGATAAGAAAAGTAATATAGAGAATAAACAAAAAAAAAAACAAAAATTAGTACATACAAGTGTTTTACTCAAAAGTCCTCTATTCTAGCATCCTCTTGAAGATCCGATGCACCAAGAATATCTATCTCTATATTGATGGCTTCTAAATTGCTTGCTATGCTGGTTTCCTCCTGATCATCGTCTATTGCTTCGTCTTCTTGAACAATGACCTCTTCTTAATTGAACTCTTCTTCTCGAACAATGATCTCTTCCTCCTCGACTATCGAATGAATCTGTGAGTCCACTAGAGATTGACTTTCTTCTACATCTATGTTTTCAAAAATTTGTCTAATACGTGGAGCGACTTGTAAAACAAATAGCCACTCTCTATCTTTTGAATCTGGTATAAAAACAACTTGCTCATAGTGTTCGGGAAGTACAAATGTATCCCTTTCATCTGTCCATAATCTTGTGGAGTCAACTTGAAGCAAACCGCTCTTATCTCGTCGTATTGTTGCATTTCTTCCAAAGGTGACTACTTTGAACCATCAAATAATCAAACTTTCTGAAAGATAGTTTCAAGATGTCTTGAATCACACCACAATAATCTAACTTGCCTTCTATAGCATTATCATCTCTTGCACTCGCTCTACTTTTTTGCAAAAAATTCACCATCACTCCACTATCAAAAGTAGATCTATTTTGATCGATTCGTGCGATTCAAAAGTGTCGTCCATGAGACCAACTGCACCATATTTAATATACTCCCAATCACATCCTTTTGCGAGTTATTCTTCTTCTTCAGAGATATCTTTGCCCGCTGCCTTTGCTTGTAGAACCGCTGTATCTAGCCATCTGCTCATTGGAAAAGATGGGAGAGGTCGAAGATTTTCTAGAAGAGGCAAAAAATGAGTGGAATGATTTCTTCGAAACTGAGCTCTTTCCTTTGCGTTAGTTTCCTTGGAAAGCTCATACCTTTCTAACCACTTTTGCATAGGCTCAGAGTTAACTATGCAAAACTTCATTGCCTTCTCTCTAAAAGCTACATCCATTTTTCTTTGCAATCCTTTACCTTGTGGTTCATCGCCTACAAGATGAACATCTTCATCATCGCTCCATAAGCGAGGCATTTCGCGATCCGATATACGTAGAAACTCAGTTATGAATACAAGAGATTCTTGTACAAGCCATCCCTCTACCATGCTACCCTCTGGACGTGCTCTCTGTCAAAAAAACCCTTTTAATGTCTTCATAAAGCGCTCTAAGAAGAACATCAATCGACTATGGACAGTTCCTGCTATTGCAACTTCATCTACCACATGAACCAGTAAGAAAAGTTGAATAGTGAGAATACTTATGGCAAAAGTATTTCTCTACCATACAAACAACCTCGATAGCATTGAGTTTCGCACTCTCTATGCTATCTCTATTTATCTCTTTAGAAGATATCCACCGTACTAAAGAACTAATTTTATAAATGGTTTTTTGTACGTCCTCTGAAAGACAATCTTTTAGGGCTACAAGGAGCACAAACTGTAAAAACCTGTGCCAATCATGAGACTTGAGTCCTGCAAGATCGTCGTTTCGTGTGAAAGCAGTCTTTAGACACCTCATGCATCCACTAGCTGTACAACACTCTAAAATTGTTTTCTTCACTTGTTGCTCTTCCATCCTGCGAAGCACCCAAGGAGATCTTGGTAACGATACTATTCCGTTGGGCTTATTAATTGTTGGTTTAATTTGCAAGCCTACACGTTTGGCTCAAAGGATACTTCAAAGGATACACATACATGAAGAAGCATAGGAACGTATGCTAGTGGTTAATTACCACTTTACCTCATTGTAAAAGTCAAATTGACTTAGAATCTTTTTGTAATCACCTACCACAATGAGTCGTGGAAAAGTAGCTCATTTGATTGAAGGAATATCTCCAAGCTTTTAGGAGCTTGACCATAGGGAGCCAAAATTTGAATTTGAATTCAAATCTTTGCTCATCACATATAAAAATGAACTTGAAAAGTCGCCGGTTAAGAGAGATCATTCCCGAGCCTCATTATATTGAGTTTGAGTGTGTGTGTGTGTGTGAGGACTATACCATAGCCTACACCTCTCTAAACCATTAGGCAATGTCATCCATGCCAATGGGATTGTATACAAGTGTTAATTACTAGATACATTTACATAATTAATCTCTAAGTTCTCTGTTAGTCTACTCAAAAGTCTGTCAACTTGTCAATTCAAAGTTTGAAGTGATTCTATTCAGCCATTTCAGAGAAATCTGCGTCGCGGTGAACTCTGATCAATTTCTACTACAGTCCTAAAAAGTCAAGGGTATAGCTAAACTTGCTAAATTTATTTCTCTTAGCATAGTTTATCTTTTTATATCATTCCACTTGAAAATGGTAGCTTAATAAGCTAATTAAATACCCCTAGAAGGAATTTTATCAATTTCTACTGTGCTCGTCACAGTAAGCAAAACAGTCAGCAGGTGTCAAGACTAAAATAGAAGGTTTTCTTGAGTTTGTGGACTACAAAGTTATCTGTTTTGGTTCAATCATTACACAGATCACTTCCAAAGCATATAGGCCATTTTTTGGTGTTATTGGAAAGCTAAGAAGGTATACTTATCAACTCTGAAGCAAAAGAGGGCTGGTACAAAGCAGGTTTAGCAGTGCCTACTAAGTCTCTTGGAGCATCCATCCATCTATCCGAACAGTGGTATCAGAGCAATAGAGGTAAAATGGGAGATGGTTTTCCTTCATTTATTGACAAATTGGACAGGAACAACTATCAAGCTTGGTCTCTAAGGTTGAAGACCTATTTACAAGGAAGGAGTCTCTATGGATAAATCTCAGGAGATGAGGAATTGCTTTCATTCAAAGCAAGAGGATTACCAACCAAGGAAGAATAAGAAAAGCTCAACACATGGTGTGCTAAGGATGCATTGGCAAGGTCATATCTACTCAACTCTATTTCTGACTTTCTTTTGCCACATGTCAGAAATTGTAAGACATCCCAAGAAACTTGGGAAACCTTGTCATCATACATTTCCTCCAATACAAGGGCTATGAAAAATCAGTTGTGGATTGAATTCACAACACTAAGAAAGCAACCTAAGCAAGTTGTTTCGGAATTTGTGACCAAGATCAAAGATGTTGCAGATCAGTTAGCAAGCATAGGAGAAGAGATTGAAGAAGAACAAATTGTAAGGCAAGTGATTAATGGAATCAAGGCTGATGACAAATGGGAAAGCTTCACTACTACAATGGATCTCTACATGGACATGCACACTCCAGATCTTACAACTCTCATGGGACAATATTTACACATGAAGCAAAGCTCACAAAGAATGGAGATACTTCCAAAGGTAATAACTCTTCTGCCCTATACACTGATAAGAAGTCTAAGGATAAAGGCAAGAGCAAGAAGATGGAAGATGAAGGCTCTACCTCCCAAGCCAACTATGCAGGGAGAGGTAGATCTTCAAGAATAAGGGGCAGAGGAGGTAAGCAAGGTAGGGGGAGACCCTATAACTCATCACCATGTAACATTTTTGGTTTATCAAATCATACTACAGATGAATGTTTCAGGAATTACAAAAATCAGAGAGGAAGAGACTACCAAAGAGGTGGATACTCACAGTCAAGAGGAAGGTTCAACCATCATCAAGGCCACAACAACAATTACAACAACAATTACAATGGCAGCTACCAAGGAGGATTCAAAACCAGAAAGGACTACAACAACTAAATAGAAGAGCAGGATGACTCTCTTCTGATCATGAACATGAATTCAAAGTCAGGTACAAATGATGATCACCTATTCTACATTGATTTATGGTGCTCAAATCATGTGGCTGGCAATGTGGCACTACTCTCTAATCTTGAGGAACCAAAAGGGAAACATCAAGTCCAAACCGGTGATGATACAAAGCATTCAGTAGTTAAACTTGGAAATGTTAAGACTTGTGATGGTAATCAGAATTTGTTGAGTAGGGTACTCTATGTACCAACCATTACCAAAAATTTGATGAGTGTTGGTCAGATTGTGGAGAAAGGTTTGGAGGTCAGATTAAATCAATATGGAGCATATGTGGAGGAACCAAGACATGGGTTCAAGAGGATTGCTAAAGTAGAAAAATCAGGTAGACTTTTCACTTTTGAGTTGGAAGATACAAAGAATATTGCACTATACAGTTATAAAGATCAAACACTTTTAGAGCTTGAGATTTGGCACAAAACGTTAGGGCACATAGGAGAAAGAACCTAAACAGATGTGCAGGGACCAAGTGTGCTTGGGATACCTAATGTATCCAAGCAACGTATGATTTACAAGTGTGGTGCTTGTCAATTTGGTAAGTCTCACATGTTACCCTTCTCCAAGAAAGGATACATGCATGAAGACTACCTAGAGCTTGTACACACAGATGTTTAGGGACCTAGCAAAGACCCCTCAGTCTCAGGGTCAAGGTACTATGTGTCTTTCATTGATGATTATAGCAGATGGACTATATTATACTTCATGAAGCACAACGATGAGGTACTTAATTGTTTTAAGAAATATCTTGCATTAGTTGAAAACCAGATAGGAAGGAATTTGAAGAGGCTAAGTTGAGATGGAGGAGGTGAGTACTTCTCCAATGAATTTGAAGACTCCTTGCAGGACAGAGGCATCAAAAGAGAGATAACCACAAGGTATTCTCTTGAACAGAATGGGGTAGCTGAGAGAAGAAATAGGTTAATTGTTAAGACAGCTAGATCTATGCTTAATGAGAAGAAATTACCTAACTATCTATGGGCAGAGAGTGTTTCTACTGCCACTTACCTCATAAACAGGTTACACTCTAAGTCACTTGATGGTATGACACCCTATGAAGCATGGCATGGTAAGAGACCATCATTGGATCACCGCAAAATATTTCGATGTGTAGCATATGTGCACATTCCTTCTCAGATAAGAGGTAAGCTAGACCCAAAGGCTGAAAAATGCATTTTCATTGGGTATGATTTAAATAAAAAAGGTTACAGGTTTTATAATCCTACCAATAAGGGATTTATGGTAAGCAGAGATGTGATCTTTGTTGAAAATGATTCTTGGTATGAGAATGAATGCAGGAAGGTCAAACTACCCTATTATTTGGAAGAGGAATTTCCAAAACTTCCAAAGGAGGAACCTACTCAGAATGAAACATCAAGTTCAGATGATGAAGACACTATCAACCTTGAAGAATTCAAAGCATGGAAGTCCAAGGGCAAAATGAAGATGAAGAAACTTGAAGACATACCTGAATCATCAACTCAATCAATCAGAAGGTCTCAAAGAGAAAGCAAGAAACCTATTAGATATGGGTATGATACATCTCTTGTTACTAAACATTCAGTTTATCTTGCCAAAGATTTGTCAAATGAAGAACCAGGTTCATATGAAGAAGCAATAACCAAATCAAAATGGAAAGAAGCTATGGATGAGGAGATTGAAGCACTCAAGGAGAGTGACACATGGGAGTTAGTACCCAAGAAGGATTCTATGAAGGTAATAGGATCCAGATGGATCTATAAGTTGAAAAGAAATTCTGATGGAACAATTCATAGGTACAAAGCCAGATTGATAGCCAAGGGTTTTGCACAAACCCAAGGCATTGACTATGAAGAGACATTTTCTCCTATGGCCAAGATGCCAACAATCAGAGTGATGGTAAGTGTGGCTGCATCAAAGAATTGGAACATGATCCGATTCGATGTCAAGAATGCTTTCTTGAATGGATGGATTTCAGAAGAAGTTTATATGTCACAACCTCCTGACTATGAGGACCCTAAGAAGGTAACTTATGTTTGCAAATTAAAGAAGGCTTTATATGGATTGAAGCGGGCACCTAGGGCATGGAATTACAGGTGAACAACATACCTCCAAGACCAAGGTTTTGTCATGAGCAAGGCTGACACTTCTCTGTTCATTAAGAGAAGTAATTGAGAGGTAATCTATCTCTGTGTTTGTGTTGACAACGAATATCAAAAGCCAGATGATGAAGGAGTTCACGATCAATGATCTTGGTTTATTGAAGTATTTTCTAGGGCTTGAATTATTTTACACTAATTCAAGGATATACATTACTCAGAAAAAGTATGTACAAGATATGTTGACTCAGAAGTTTCACTTGCAGGATGCTAAAGTAGCAAGCACTCCAATGGAGGTGAACCTAAAGCTAAGTGCCCATGAAGGTGATGAAGTCAAGGACATTACAAGTTATCGGAGTATGGTGGGTAGCTTGAACTATGCTACTCTTACAAGAATTGATATTGCATATGGAGTAAGTGTGCTAAGTCAATTTATGCACAAGCCAAGGATACCTCACTTAGAGGCTGCCAAGAGAATCTTGAAGTATCTCAAGGGTACACACAACCATGGTTTGTATTTCCCTTACACTTCAGATATTGATATCAAAGTTTATTCAGATGCAGATTGGGCATGATGCAAGGATGATAGGAGGAGCACTTCTGGATATATCTCTTTTGCAGGTGACAAACCAATTTCATGGTCTTCAAAGAAGCAACCTACTGTTGCTTTGTCTTCCACAGAGGCAGAGTATAGAGGACTAGCTAATGCCACACAAGAAGCAATTCGGATTAAGCTTTTGTATACAGAATTGGGCTTATATACTAGGCCACCAATTATCTTTGGAGATAATACAAGTTCTCTTCACCTTGCAGCTAATCCTATCTATCATGCTAGGACTAAACACATAGAGGTTCATTACCATTATGTGAGAGAGAATTTGATAAGCAAGGAGATTCAACTTACCTATGTATCAACCAACATGCAATGTGCAGATTTGTTGACTAAAGCTTTGGATGGAACAAAGCTTTGCAGGTTCAAATCCATGATTGGATTGCAAGATATACTTGAAGATTGAAGATGAAGACTTAAGCTAAAATGCTTGGCTTGAGGGGGAGCTGTTGGTTTAATTTGCAAGCCTACACATTTGGCTCAAAGGATACACATACATGAAGAAGCATAGGAGCATATGCTAGTGGTTAATTACCATTTTACCTCATTGTAAAAGTCAAATTGACTTAGAATATTTTTGTAATCACCTACCACAATGAGTGGTGGAAAAGTAGCTCATTTGATTGAAGTAATATCTCCAAGCTTTTAGGAGCTTGATCGTAGGGAGCCAAAATTTGAATTTGAATTCAAATCTTTGCTCATCACATATAAAAATGAACTTGAAAAGTCGCGGGTTAAGAGAGATCATTCCCGAGCCTCATTATATTGAGTTTGAGTGTGTGTGAGGACTATACCATAGCCTACACCTCTCTACACCATTAGGCAATGTCATCCATGCCAATGGGATTGTATAGAAGTGTTAATTAATAGATTCATTTACATCATTAATCTCTGAGTTCTTTGTTAGTCTACTCAAAAGTCTGTCAACTTGTCAAGGGCATATCTTGGTCAATTCTCAACCAAATCAAGTGATTCAAAACTTGTTGGATGCAGCTCAAAGTCATCTACATTCTCTCAAAGTTTTGAAGTGATTCTATTCAGCCATTGCAGAGAAATCTGCGTCGAGGTGAACTCTAGTCAATTTCTACTACAGTCCTAAAAAGTCGGGGGTATAACTAAACTTGCTAAATTTATTTCTCTTAGCATAGTTTATCTTTTTATATCATTCCACTTGCCAATGGTAGATTACTAAGCTAATTAAATACCCCTAGAAGTAATTTTATCAATTTCTATTGTGCTGGTTACACTGAGCAAAATAGTCAGCAGGTGTCAAGACTTAAATAGAAGGTTTTCTTGAGTTTCTGGACTACAAAGTTATCTGTTTTGGTTCAATCATTACACACATCACTTCCAAAGAATATAGGTGATTTTTTTGGTGTTATTGGAAAGAAGGTCTACTTATCAACTCTGAAGCAAAAAGGGGCTGGTACAAAGCAGGTTTAGTAGTGCCTACTCAGTCTCTTGGAGCATCCATCCATCTATCCCAACAGTAATTGTCCACAACTCTCGCATACGACCTCGCACTTCTAAGTCCTCCCTTTGTGCTTTGATTTCTTTCTTTTCGATCAAAGTTTTCCGAAGAATCTCTCCCACATTCTTAAAAATATGCATCGGGTCTACCAAATGATTGATCACCAGCAACTTGATTTTCTGAATCCCACAGTTGTTTCCAATCGCTAGCTTTCATTTGGTGTTGCGCTTGCCGACCAATTTGTCCTTCACGTAAAACATTTCCAACAGGCAAATATCTATGATGTCCTTCATAGACAGTTTTATGTAGTGCTTTGGAATAGCGTGCTTCGAGTCGTGGTCCGCATAAAGGACAAGCATGGTAACCCAAAATCGATAAACCTGAACATTCACCATAACCAGGCCAATCATGCATTGTCCATATAAGTATGCCTTGCACTCGCACGTCTCGTCTTCGTATAGGTTGAGACATGTCACACACAGTAATCCCATCCCATAAAATGCGCAGTTCTTCCACAAGTGGTGCAAGATATACATCCATGTTTTTTACCTTATACTTACCTGGTACCATAAGAGCTAATAATAAATGACCTTTCTTTGTGGCCAACCATGGTGGGATATTATAATTGACCAAACATACAGGGCATGTGCTCCATGAAGAACTGTGTAATCCAAATGGATTCACTCCATCCACAGCTAGGTCTAGACGTATGGACTCAGGCTCACTAGCAAACTCTGGCCACTTACTATCTATGTGCTTCCAAGCATCAGAGTCAGCTGGCACTCGCATTACATTATTTGTAGACCTGCTCTTTGTATGCCATGACATTAACTCAGCTATAGATTTGCATCTAAACATGTTCTTAACTCGTGGAATGATAGGAAAGTGGCGAAGAACCTTTGCGGGGATTGCTTCCCCTACAACGTCTTCTCTAAATCTATTTGCTCCACACTTTGGACATACGTGGAGATGCTCATACTCATTTCGAAAGAGAATGCAATCATTCGGACAAGCATGAATTTTAGTATAATCCATTGCAATGAACTGTAAAACTTTTTTTGCATCTCCACGTGTTGGAGGCATGTCATTGCCCTCTGCTAAAAATTGATCTTTAAGAAGCCTGTAATAAGAAATTAAAATGATATTAGCAAATGAAGTTATTGTGATACAACAATGAAAGCCAATTTGTTCTCCACTTACCTGAACAATTCAGTGACACTACTATCTGACCATCCATAAATGGATTGCAGATTGAGCATCACGAGTGAAGCACGTAGTGCAGATATCTTTGCTCCATTGTAAAGTGGTAAACGAGATAATCTTCGCATGTTTTCATATTCTTCATCAACTTCTGATCGTGGAATTTCTCTTGTGTCCATGAAACTCTCGACACCTTCTTCACCATCATGATCTTCGTCCATCTCATAAAATGCTTCAAGCATCTCTTCCATATGTTCATTCTGTGTAATATTATTAGTGCTTGCTTGTATGTCTAAGTTCTTTTTCGCTCTCTTTTGTCCATGAGTGGTTACCAGTGCAATGTGGTTTGGGTCCATCTGGTCACCTGGGGGACCATGCGAATGATAGCGTAGGTTTTCCAGTCGACTCGTATCAAAAGATCCATACTCTCTAACATATACAGTACAAATTCGTCGTCTCCGATAAATTTGATACTTGCACTGTGTGCAAGGACATGCCATTCTCTCTTCAGGATCCAAAGAAGCCATCTGCTACAATATGGACATTTTAGAATAGTTGTTTTTTTATTAAACCTAAAAGTCTAACTCTTAAAAACTTAAATCTAAAATACTAAACCTAAATACTTAAATACCTAAAAAAACTTAAAACACTAATTTTAAAACACTAATGTATATAGCTATCCTATTTTATCTATATATTCTGATTTTTTCTTGATTGATCCTATTATATATATATATTTATTTATTTGTTCAGATTTTTTTCCTCTTAATTGAGTTATATGTATGCCTAAACCCTAAAACCCTAATTTTAAAGATCTAGTACTAAATTATGTATATTTCTATACACATGTGTATATACATGTATATATGTATTATATGTGTATGTGTATGTGTGTATATATGTTATGTAGGTGTTAAAACCCTAAAACCCTAATCCAAATGACCTAGACCTAAAACATGTATATATATGTATGCATGTGTATATATATGTGTATATGTATATATATGTGTGCATATAGATAGGTGTATAAGTATGTGTGTTTGTGTATTGTATATATATTCACTCTATTTAAAATGATTAAATTTAAACCTATTTTTATATATTTAATCATATATATTTCATTTACTTATTTAAAATACTATTTCTTATCATATTTTATTATCTATATAATTATCCTACCTTATATATATAAATATTATTTATATATTCAAATTTTTTCCTTACTTACTTTTATTTTTATATATTTAATTATAAATATTTAATTAAAATTTTTAAAACACTAGTTCTTTTTTATATTTATTTATCTATACAATTATCCTATTTTATATATATATTTATTTATATATTCAGATTTTTTCCTTACATAATCCTATTTTTATATAGTTAATTTTATATATTTAATTATATATATTTAATTAAACTATTTAAAACACTAGTTTTTTTTATATTTATTTATGTATATAATTATCTTATTATATATATATATATATATATATATATATATATATATATATTCACATTTTTTCCTTACGGAATCCTATTTTTATATATTTAATGTTATATATTTAATTATATATATTTAATTAAAACCCTAATCTTAAAATTATAGATCTTTTATTTTTGTATGCATGTGTATCTACATGTATATATGTGTTATATGTGTGGGTGTATGTGTGTATATATGTTATGTAGGTGTTAAAACCCTAAAGCCCTAATCTTAAAGGTTTAGACTAAAATCTAAAATACTAAAACCTAAATACTTAACCACCAATAAAAATTTAAACCCCTAATCCTAAAACCCTAATCATAGCTTATATATATATATTTATTCATATATTCAGATTTTTTTTCTTATTTTTCTCTATATTTTTTCTTAATATAAATATAATTGAGTTATATGTATGTCTAAACCCTAAAACCCTAATCTTAAAGATCTAGACCTAAAATACGTATATTTTTGTATACATGTGTATATACATGTATATATGTATTATATGTGCATGTGTATGTGTGCATATATGTTATGTAGGTGTTAAAACCCTAAAACCCTAATCTTAATGATTTAAATCTAAAATAGGTATATTTTTGTATGCATGTGTATCTACATGTATGTATGTATTATATCTATATGTGTGTTTGTGTATATATGTTATCTACGTATTAAAACCCTAAAACCCTAATGGGAAAGACTTAGACTTAAATCTGAAATACTAAAACCTAAATACTTAAACACCTATAAAAATCTAAACCCCTAATCCTAAAACCCTAATCATATTTTATATATATATATTTATTTATATATTCAGATTTTTTTTCTTATTTTTCTCTTTAACTTTTCTTAATATAAATATAATTGAGTGATATGTATGCCTAAACCCTAAAACCCTAATCTTAAATATCTAGACCTAAAATATGTATATTTCTGTATACATGTGTATATACATGTATATATATATATTATAAGTGTATGTGTATGTATGTGTAAATAGCGTAAAAACGCTAATCCTATTTTTATATATTTGATGTAAAAAAAAACTCCAAAATAAAAATAGGATTATATGTGTGTATGTATGCATGTGTGTATATATGTGTGTGTATGTATGCATGTGTACATGTGTGCATGTGTACATGTGTGCATGTGTATGTATGCATGTGTATGTATGCATGTGTATACATGTGTGTGTATGTGTATGTGTGTGTATGTAGGCATGCATGTGTGCATGTGTGTGTATGTATGCATGCATGTCTGTGTATGTGTATGCATGTGTATACATGTGTGTGTATGTATACATGCATGTGTGTATATGTGTGTATGTATGCATGTGTGTATATATGTGTGTTATATGTATGCATGTGTACATATGTGTCTGTATGTATGCATGTGCATACATGTATGTGTATGTGTGTGTATGTGTATGTGTGTGTATGTATGCATGCATGTGTGTGTATGTGTGTATATATTGTATGCATGCATGTGTGTATATATGTGTGTGTATGTATGTGTGTATGCATGTGTGTGTATGTATGCATGTGTGTATATGTGTATATGTGTGTATGCCAACAAGTGTGTATATGTGTGTGTGTGGATGTATATGTGTGTATATATGTATGTGTGTATATGTGTGTGTATGTGTATGTAATCATATGTGTATATATGTGTGTGTATGTATGCGTGTATGCATGTGTGTGTGTGTGTATGCATGTGTGTAAATGTGTATATGTGTGTATGCATGCATGTGTGTATATGTGTGTGTATATGTGTGTGTATGTATGCATGCATGTGTGTATATATGTGTGTGTGTGTGTATGTATGTGTGTATTTGTGTGTGTGTATGTGTATGTATGCATATGTGTATATATGTGTGTGTATGTATGTGTGTATGCATGTGTGCATGTATGCATGTGTGCATGTATGCATGTGTGTAAATTTATGTGTGTGTATGCATGCATGTGTGTATATGTGTGTGTGTATGTAAGCATGCATGTGTGTATAGGTGTGTGTATGTAAGCATGCATGTGTGCACATGTATGTGTGTATGTATGCATGTGTGTACATGTGTTTGTGTATGTATGCATGTGTGTACATGTATGTGTGTATGTATGCATGTGTAAATGTGTAAATGTGTGTGTATGTATGCTCTATTTTCATATCTCTATCTTCTTTCTTTCATTATTCTTTATCTCTCACTTTCTCTCTCTCTCTCTCTCTCTCTCTCTCTCTCTTTCTCTCTGTCTCTCTCTCTCTCTCTCTTTCTCTCTCTCTCTCTCTCTCTCTCTCTCTCTCTCTCTCTCTCTCTCTCTCTCTCTCTCTCTCTCTCTTTCTCTCTCTCCTTGTCTCTCTATCAATAGAGAATAAAACAATCACTTACAAGTATGTCCCTCTTTTGGATCATTGTTGTCAAAGCGTAATGTATGTCATCTATCATCCAATTCCAAACAATCGAGGCCAAAGAACTTCTTCAGAATCAAAGAAAAGAGAAATTATAAAACCTAAAGCATAGAGAAACACAAATGCTAACAGTACGTGCATCACTTACCAAGATGTGAGATCTAAGCCGAGAGAGAGTGTATGTGTGTAAAGAGAGAGATCTGTGTGTGTGTGCACAAGACAATGCAGGTCGCAATTCTGTTCACGCGTGCAAGTTCGACAGAAGACCAACAGTACTCAAACATGCGCAAAAATGTGAAGTTTTGCTCTCGGGTTCGCGGTATGTTTAAAACTCGCTGCCGGTATAGGCGTCGGTATGGGCATCGGTATACGCATTGGTAATTCCCAGTAAATTACCAACGCCCATACCGACGTCTATACCCATGCATATACTAACGCATATATCGACGGTTGGGCACCTTACTGACGATCCGTTTAAAACGGTCATACCGACGGTCACTTGACCGTCAGTATCTCTAAGTGACATTTTCCAAGGCCCATATCGATGCTGACTGTGACCGTCGGTATATGCAGCGTCAGTATGCCCCTCATATGTTGTAGTGTAAGGAAATTTTCTTCTGATTACCTTTGAAAAAAAAAGCTTAATTCCCTTTTTAAACGCCGATAGATTCCAGTCAAGCGACCCTCTAAACAATCACATCGAGACCACCCCCAGTTCCCAATTAGTTTGTCGATGATCACGACAAAACTGCCCGCTTAGTTCATTGACAATCATGCACCACTAGTAGCCACTTCGTTCAGCTTAGTTTGCCCTCAAAACTTCCTGCTCAATTCGCTCCCAATCGCGCGCCAATACCCACTTGGTTCCACATCAGTCACAACAGATGGGAAGGCGACTGACAGCTCATCGATCGCGATGGATAGGGGACTCCCCGTGATAAACGGGAGACTTAGGCTTGCGACAACCGGTTTAGAGGCACCCGTGATGGACGGAGCGAATCGAGTGAGTCTGCTATCATCGTCGTTGCCAGAACGATTAGAGGCTTGTGTAGGAGTGCGAATCGAATGAGTCTTTGAAGTCGTTGCATTCATCTGCTAGCTTGTGATGACTCTGTTGTTGTAAAAACTTCTTGACGATGCTGCTTCATGATGACATGCTGTAAAAACTTCATGACGATGCTGGTTCATGATGACATATAGTTACCTTCAGTTTTTCATTGACCACGCTGCTTCTCTCGATGCCTTTATGGTTTTTTTTTTTAATGGAGGTTTGACCAAGGCCTACTCCCCCGGACTTTAACTTTGAAATTGCAACTGTACAAGGAAGGGCATAGTACCCATGGGACCCTCCTTATCCCACAAGAACAGGGGTTTACATGACTTAGTTAAACGGTGGTCAACACTACCGCAGGGATAGACAAACGGTGGCACTTAGCCACAATGCAACATCTTTCCAGATTACATGTCCCTTACATGTTGCTGCCAGGGATTGAACCCTCGCCCCCGTCTCAAGAGGCAAGAGGCCCAACCACTAGACCAGCGAACTGGGACTACCTTTACGGTTTTAAAGTCGAGTCATCACTGAGCCATAACTACTTAAATGTGTCCTTGGATTTGTTGGAGAAGCTCATGTTTCTGCAGTCCCTTCAGCCTTCAATCCTGCCAATATGATAGTCAATCAGTGTGCTGATGTATGCGTCGTAAACAGTCATCAAAAAGAACAAAAGTTCACTTTTGTCTTTGGTCTATGATTTCGTGAGAATATTAATAACAATTGAGAAGCATAATATGATGTCGCTTTCCAATCTGCCCAAAGCAGACTCATTTCGACCGGTTATTTGTTTTGTCATTATGTGCGGATACCACTCTATTTTGAGTAAGAAGGACATGATATGTCCCGTCATCTCTCTCTCTCTCTCTCTCTCTCTCTCTCTCTCTCCAGATTGATGTATGCCTTTCTCCGTTCAGCTACGACAAGTTATATCTGGACACTCTGGTTGGGCACCAGAATGCCCTCGGCTGTGCAGGTGAACTTACTGTGTGTGTGTGAGAGAGAGAGAGAGCATGGACAACTTAATTACACAGACCCAGACACAGAAGTTTCTTCCTTCTGATGTGGCGCTTACAGACCTGACAAGAATGCTGGCAGAGTTCGCCAGGGAGCGCAATTGGGAGAGCTTCCACAGCCCCAGAAACCTTCTATTAGCTCTTGTATTACATTCTTATCTCTACAATATTGTGTATATTTATATGTTTCTGGTGGACGTGAGGGAAACCATTTCTTCTCCTGTATAACTGTTCGCTTCCTCTATTTTCCCCGTCATTGTTATGTGAGTGTGGAGCATGATGTCCCATAAAGAGTAGATTGAAAGGCAAGTCTAAACATTCTGTTCATTGTAAAACTTGGGATCTGCATGCTGCAGGTTGGTGAAGTAGGGGAACTGTCAGAGACATTTCAGTGGAGAGGCGAGGTACCGCAAGGATTGCCTGATTGGAGTGCCGACGAAAAAGAGCATTTAGAGGAGGAGCTGTCAGACGTTCTGCTGTATTTGGTCCGTCTGGCGGACGTGTGCAATGTAGATCTTGGTGAAGCAGCGCTGGAAAAACTGAGGAAGAATGCTTTGAAGTACCCTGTCGATGCAATGAAGAGGAGTTATGGTAGTCCGCTGTGTCGTGAGCTAGTAAATTAGGAAGATAATAAAATTCGATATGAGAAATAAAATGCCACGGTAGCATCATGTGGCATACATAGGAGGTAGCATCATGTGGCATACATAGGAACTCGCAACTTAACTGCTTGCTCGCAACTTAAGTGCTTGAACAGACTCTCACGTGTATATATGTAACCACTGATCCATGGACAAAAACGACTTCTTGATACAGCGCTCGTTGTATACCTGTGTCTCTGTACGTGTCAATTCTAACATGGTATCACTGTAATCGACGCGTGCCTCTCCGAAGACTAACCTCTTCTGGGCCTACCCATCACTGATCTTCTCCTGCGTCTCTGCTCACGCTTTCATGGCGCAGAACACCACCGGCCCATTACCTTCAACCGTTTGAAGCTATCAACTGGATAAACTTGATGGCGCCAATTACCTCACTTGGACCACGCAGGTCACCGTGCTCCTGAAGCGCTCCGGACTATGGGACATTGTCTCTGGCAATACACCTAAACCGATTGCAAATGACCCTGATCTCTCCAACTAGACTACGCGTGATCTGCAAGCCCAAGCGGAATTAATGCTCCATCTTGGCGATCGTCAGGTACAACTCGTTCGTCGTTGTGCTTCCTCTGCTGAAATCTGGCGTCTCCTTCACACCACCTATCATCATGATGATCTGGTCACCCATGTGATGACCTTCAAGAAATTGCTTGCTGCGCGCCTCAACGACTCACAATCCACGCCTCAATTGTGGATGACTGGTGTGTCCTGTTGGATAATGTCCATCTCTCCGGCGTAACCTTGGATGAGAACCTACAAACCATGCTGCTACTCGCCGCCCTTCCTCCATCCTGGAGGCCCTTCATAACCACGCAGTCCTCCATTGTCGGCCTTACCCTTGAAGCATTAATTTCCCGAATCCTTTAGGAGGATGTCCTCCGCACATCTCACCACATTGCAGGCAGTACCCCTGATGCAGAGTTCACACAATATGCAGAATGATTCTCCCGCCGTGATAGGCGCGGCTTTCGCAACACTCCAGCCCCTGCGGCGCAAGATAGCCATCGCAGGCCCTATGGCCAAACCTCCAATATCAAATGTGACCATTGTGGACGTCAGGGTCACCTCGAACGCGACTGTCGCACAAAGAAACGGGAGCAATCGAGATTTCCGCACAGACCTCGTGCCCAGGTACATGAACTTGATTCATTCTCAACGTTTGATAATCTCCAGCTCTTTACTACGAGTCTGGTTCCTGGCAAACCCCTCTCTCTTGCCATTGTTCGACGCGAAGAATGGCTCCTTGATACAAGTGCCACCCACCATATGACGCCCAATCGCACATGGTTAACCAATTACACGCCACTTCAGCGTAGCCTTCACGTATACCTTGGTGATGACAGCAGTTTAGCGGTTCATGGCACCGGCACCCTTACGGTCTCTCTTCCTAGTGGAGCATCCATCGTCATCCCTGATATTTATCACATCCCAGGACTCTGCCGAAGTTTACTCTCTGTGTCTGCAGCCATGGCATCCGGCTCACACATTGAATTCTTCCATACTCATTGTGTGGTACATTTTCAATTACTTGCTGGTGGTTATGAAGTTATTAAACTCTCTCAGGTCGATCAACTGTACCCTATACCATTCTCCAAAACTGCACGCAATGCAGTCATCTCGTGCCCTTCAGTCCTAACCCTCAATCTCACAAAGACAACCACCACGTTGCTCTGGCATTATCGTTTGGGGCACATCAATGCTCTGACTCTTCAGCGCATGGCCAACAAAACCCTCTGTACTGGTCTGCCTCCTGGTTTCACAACCATTGATCTCTGTGAAGGGTGTCTCATGGGGAAATCTGCTCACAAGCCATTCCCTCGCTCAACTTCTCACACCACTCAACTACATCAGCTGGTTCACAGTGACGTTTGCGGTCCAATGGAGCAACCTTCTCTCACAGGTGCCACTTACCTTCTAACATTCATCGACGATTTTAGCAGATTTACAACTGTGTGTTTTTTGAAACACAAATCTGAAGTGTTATCTCAATTTAATTTAAGGAGTATTGTGCTCACACCCTTAGGCAACATGATTTGCCTGTACAATGTCTACAATCAGACAATGGAGGGGAGTTTACCTCTCACGCCTTTCAATCCTTCTGCAAAGCTCAAGGCATCAAACAGGAATTCACTAGGGCTTATACTCCCTAGCAAAATGGAGTCTCTGAGCGAAAGAATCACACCCTTCTCCAGTCAGCACGAGCAATGCTTTTAACCGTAGCTCTCCCGAAAGCTTATTGGGAAGAAGCAGTCACCACAGCTTGTTATGTGCAGAATCGAATCCCCCATTCCATCGACCCACTCAACACTCCCTATTTTCACTGGTATTCCAAAGTTCCTGATCTCAGCCACCTCCGCATCTTTGGGAGTCCTGCGTATGCAGTCCAACCCTCTGTGCATCGTCAGAAGCTTGACCCTACGAGTCGTAAACTCGTCTTTGTTGGGTACGGGGATCCATTTGGCATCAAGGCATACCGCTTATACGATCCCCTCTCCAGAAAGTTCCAGTTCTCACGGTCTGTGACATTTGACGAGGATTCCTTACTTCATGGGCCAACCCCAATTGATGCCTCTTCGCGACCAATCGCACCTCCATTGTCGGTACATCCTCTGCCTTTTCTTAACAATAAAAACAATTCCCTCTCACCTGTTGTCTGGGAGGAGTTTGAAGTGCCGGCAGTACCTCCGATTGTCCAAGCACCAACTCCAACCTCTCCACAGTCAGCCACACCTGCATCCCCACCCATCGTCCCAACCCCGCAGCAGTCGCAACCGGTTCCCTGGCCGATTGGGCAACTTCCACTGGCGTCCCCTTACCCGCAGTCGCCTAATCCTCTCCATCACCGTTGGCGGCATCTGAACCTGTTTCCCCCTCCACATCTCAGTGCTTTGCCCGATACCTCTCAACCATCCTCACCTACTTCACCTCCAGCCTGCAAATATCGTGCCCTCAATGATGTTTATGCGTCCAGCTATGAAGCGCTGCATATCCTTATGGATACCTCCATTGAAGCGCCTCATCTCTTTGAACCTCATCTCACTCACACTACTTTACCTGAAACTATCTCTGTTGATGAAGCCCTTGCAGGACCTGAAGCCCCGTTTTGGAAATAGGCAATGGACTCTGAGTATGAGTCCCTTCTTGAAAATCACACTTGGGATCTAGTCCCACCTCTAGGTGATTGTCAAATTGTTACGTGCAAATGGCTCCTTCGATGCAAACTCTACTCTGATGGTCGCGTCTCACGCTTTAAAGATCGCTTAGTGGCTCGTGGCTTCTCTCAGGTTCAAGGCATGGATTTTCATGAGACCTTCTCTCCAATTCTACGCATTACTACCTTTCGTGCACTCATTGCTCTAGCTGCCCAACTTGATCCCTTGGTCCATCACATGGATGTCAAAACGGCCTTTTTACATGGTGATCTTGATGAAGAAATCTTCATGCAGCAACCACCCGGGTATGTGTCCACTGAGCACCCCTCTTATGTATGTAAGCTCCGCAAAGCACTCTATGGCCTAAAGCAGTCTCCTCGCCAGTGGTATAATCGATTTCATCAGTGTATGGTTACTGTCGGCTATCAACATCTTCAATCTGACCCCAATGTCTATCGACGTCACACCCCAGGTATCATCCTTCTCCTTGCCATTTATTGGAAATTCTTTGCCTAAAATCAAAAGAGATTTTTGTATCGACCATTCTTTAGGAGGGCTTCCAAACTTGGGTGCACACCTCTCTTTCCATATTTTCCATAGAGTCTCCACTCTTGTAGCATTCCAAAGTGTTGAGGAGCGTCTGATTGCTTCACCCGGCAAAGCTTGCTTCCAGTTGATTTGTCCCTATAAGAGCATGATTCTCTCAAGGGCCTACTAGATCGATATTGATTTGGGGAACGAATAGAAGTCTAGGTGTCCCAAATCCTCCATGCTACAAAGGCATGGTTTGCACCATGGGGGACCCCGCAAATTTTGTTAGCTTTTACATTGGTCCAAATTCCACGGTGTAGGATTTGCCACATAAGCGTAGACTTTTTTATCTCGATGAGGGGATGCCAAAGGGATTGGAACTTAAAGTCCCACCTCTAGCATAACCAATCCAAATACCCCTTCCTATTGAGCTTGAAATGAAATTCCACATCCTTCTACAGTCTCCGAATTTTGTCAAGCATTGAATCTACTCTACAATAGATGTCATTCTTCATAGTCCACTCTTTTTTCCGGATCAATGTCCTCGAATTTAATCCACTGACAAGTTTCTTGGTTCCAAAGATGTTTCCACAAACAAAAGGCTTTGTTCCAAAGTTTCCTAGCTTTTTGGAGGTTCCAAGTCTCTGCACCTTGGATGCCCTTGATAGGGAACCAGATCAAATCATTCTATCTAATATCAGCTACCCATTTCGAATCTTCATTGATTGTGATAAAATGTTTAACCTTGTTCCAACTCTTCCATGGAGAACAAACCAAGCTCGAGCCTTTGGGAGTCACCAAAAATGGGGAGAACAATATGGTGAGGAGGTCGATATCCTTCGAGCTCTGGAGATCCACAAGCTTAATAGCACTCCTATTTCTAAAAATAAACTTGGTCGAAGAGGCATCACTATTGCTCCACACTTTAATTAACCATTTTTCCGCTAGCATATTGGCCATTCCTTCGATGTCTAGAATGCCAAAACCACCATGATCCTTTAGGCTGATGCAAGTATTCCATTTAATATTGGGGATTCCCCCTCTATTAGGATCACCCATCCAGAGGAAGTTCTTGCAAATTCTTTACAGTTTGAATATCTCTTGGTCTTTTGTTCTCTAGCAAGAGAGAAAGTAAAGCATCGAAGAGAGGACGAATGTGTTAATCAACATAGCACAAATAGCCAAACTAATGTGCATACCTTTCTAGTATGTCAGCTTGCTCTCGAGCTTATAGAGAGCCCAGTTCCATCGCTACCCCATCGAAACATCGAATCCCATTGGAATACCTAAGAAGTAAAAGATTTGACCACTAGTGATTAATTGACAACCATGCTCAATAAGCAATTGAAGAGGATGTCCAATAATGGCCTTGAAAGCGGTTTTAGTATGATTATTTTTGGATCTTGAAGCCTTAATAAAAGTATTCAAACAACTCCAAAAAGTGTCAATGCTTAATGTGTCATTATGCACAAATACATTAGTAGCATTGAAAAAAAGTCTCATGATCATCTGATTTTGATTGAGAGGTAGGTTGAGGCCCTGAATATGACCTAAGTGAGCTTGATGGTTAACAAGGCAGCTCAGACCATCGATTACAATAGCAAAGAGAAGGGGGGCCAATAGGCACCCTTGTATGATAGAATGTTTTAACCTAATCATTTGAGAGAGTTGACAATTTGATGTTTGTCTAAGCAATTGCATTTCTAACAGAGGAGATATCATCTTAATGTATTTTTGGCCATAGCCCAAGTCTTTCACCAGTTGAAGAATGAAGTCCCACTCGAGTTTGTCATAAGCTTTGTCGAAATTAATCTTAAGGAAGACGACATCTTGCATTGATTCCTCAACAAAACCAAAACCTTCCCAAACATCAATGATAGCCTCTTCCCAAACATCAATGATAGCCTCCAGGATGGACATCCCCTTAATGAGCCCCTTTTATCCTCATTGATCGAGTCTCGAAGGTGATAGGTAATACGGTTTGCAAACACCTTTGCGAGAATCTTGAAATCGGTTTGTCACATCGTAATTGGCTACCGATTTTCAATTCTATTTTTTCTTCCTTTTTTGTGAATGAACTTGATGACACCCTCATTGAGATAATTGGGAAGCATGCCAAAAGAAATAGCCTCTTGCACACCAAATGTAATGCAGTGGTTGCTACATGCTTGAAGTTCTTAAAGAACTCATTAGTAAGGCCATCCAACCCTGGACTCTTTCCATCAGTCAAGGAATCAATTACCTCCACAACCTCAGTATATGAGATGGAAGCTTTGCTAAGAGCTTTCAGGTTTTGCGGGATTTTTTGGTTCTAACGCATGAGATGGAGGCACTCAGTAGTTTATGTGAGAAGAAAGAAACATGGAAACCCCCAAGCGCTGGGTAAAAGTGGTTGACAATCACATAATTATTTTCTTCATCCGTTTTGCATTCAACCCATCGACATTCATCATGAACAAAATCACTTCTTTGGATTGCTTCTTCTTGAGAAGGTTGCACATCTCTTTAGTAGGCTTGCCTGGCCTACCTACCCATCGATATTTAAAGCATATTTTTAGATCCTTCCTTTGAATTTCTTTTTTGTAACTCATCATGCTTCTAATTTTCGGAGTCTTGGTATTGTGAATGGCCTTTGTTAACTTCTACCTCCAAACACCACATCATCTAATAAAGATTTTCCCTTCTAGCATGACAAATGGCTTGAAGATTCTTATGAGCCCTAGTCAAAATGTCATCGGTCTGCATGGACGCCCTCCTCCAACACCTCGCTGGAAAGGAGAAGGCGGCAAAGGCACTTCACCAAGCCTCCATAATCTCATGTTGGGCCGAGCAGAGATAGAAACTGGTGAGATTGACATGCAACCAAGGGGCTTTCTTGATACTGATGATGGGCTTCAAGGTAATTACAATCGGGTAGTGATCAAAGATGACCAAGACCACACATTGGGAGAGGCAGGGGGGCCCATTTGTTGATGATATTCTTCGAGATATAGCTGCTATCGAGTCTAGCTTTCTATAAGACAACACCACCTTGGAGGTTTCACCACGAGAAACCAACAATGTCCTTGATGTTGGAGAAACACTCACTAATTGGACATATATTTGAAGGTCAAATCTTTAGAAGAAAACCACATGCCTATGTGTAGGGACAAATTCACAAGTGTATTATATTTGTAAAGTTAGTTCACTTTAGTTCTAGAAGTTTTTTAAAATCACGAGAAAGAGAAACTCTATATAAGTTAGTTTGTATCTACTGACGCGAGAGACAAGAAGTGGAAGAGAGTGATAGAATGTGAGAAGGAGTTCATTTTGTATGACTGAGTATAGTCGGGCTTCTCTTAGTGAGAAAGCATCTGTAAAACTTCTGAGTTTTTTCATAGCTATGAGAAGAAATAGTTAAAGTTCTGTATATGAGACTCTCTACATCATCTCCATGCTTGTCTTCTGTGAAATGATTTCAAAAGTTGAAGTTTTCTGAGCAAGTCGATGTCTGGCATCGAGTTTGTGTTGATAAGTTCGTGTTTTATTCTCTGACTATTATGTATTGCTAGAAATTCTTAAAAACATGAGGTTTGTCGAGCAACTCGATGCCTGGCATCAAGTTTTAGCATAAAGTCGATGCCTGGCATCGACTTCCCACATAAAAGTGGTCTTTTTCATGTGTGTGTTAAAGGGGGTAATTTTGCTGCTGAAAAAGTGGCTAAAAAAGCTGAAAGTCGATGCCAGGCATTGACTTTTCATTGCAAGTCGATGCTTGGCATCGAATTTTCATTTTTAGACACTCAGGATTACTAAAACAGGCAAAAATTCCATTTTTGGAAGTCATACAGGGTCATCTTGTGAAGGTCATAACTTGAGTTCTAGAGATTTGTTTCAAGCATATGATAGCTTGTTGGAAAGCTCTAATCGTCTACTTCCATCCTTCAAAAGATCTTGGAATAAAATATTTGATCTAGGAGAAATTAGCAAAATACTGAAGGTATGTCATTTCAGTGACTAGAAAGTTATGTAGAAGTAAAGGTCTTGGTTTTGGCTATCATTTCTCAAAGTTTGGAGTGGCAATGCATTAGTGGTGACCATAGAGGTGTTCTAGTGTCACATTAATTCATTTCTTGTGGTGTTTCATACATCAACAATTGGTATCAGAGCAGAAAGGTCCTAAAGAGCAGAACGCGGCAAAGGTACGAGAAGTTTTGAAACGTTTTTTCACTAAAGGTTGAAAGGTGAAGCATTTGAAGATACAAGGCATCAAAGGTTAATTCAAAAGCATCCTCAAACACAGAGAACTCCAAATGGTATTATCCTTTATCCTTTAAGCTCACAGGTTGCACCAAAAGGAAAGGAGTATGGCAGATCATATCTCCATTGACAAACTGGAGAGAGATAATTACCCCGCATGGGTAATGAGAATGGAAGCCTTACTTATGAGTAAGGATCTCATGATATATGTTACAAGTGAAGAAGAGAAGCCACTATTTGAAGATGAAAGCCGACCAAAGAAAGAGGAACTTGACGCTTTAAAGCACTGGAAGAAGAAGGATGCAAGTGCAAAAGCTTACATCTACAATACAATCTCAGATCATTTGCTACCACACATTAGAGGATTGGAATCATCTGAAGATATTTGGAATGCATTCGAGTATCATTTCCAAAGCACTACTAAAGCAAAGAAAGCAAGTCTATGGTCAGAGTTTACAACATTCAAGAAGAAGCCAATTTAAAGTATTAGTGATTATGTCACTAAGATGAAGGATCTAGCAGATAGTCTTGGATCCATATATGAAGATATTGAGGATGACAAGTTGATTGCTCAATTACTTACAAGTTTGAGAGGGGATGAAAGGTGGAAACCTTTTGTCTTATCAACAGAACTTTCATTAAATTATTATGTTCTAGATTTGAACCAGTTGCGTGGTTTGATGCTCACATATGAGCAAGACTTGAAGGGAGATAGAGATAAAGGACAAAGTTCTGCAATGTACATGAAGAACAAGAAGAAAGGAGATAAAGGTAAAGCAAAGGATGAAGAAGAGTCAACTTCTCAAGTTTATTATGCAAGAGGTAAAGGCACAAACAGAGGAGGAGCAAGAGGTTTTGGAAGAGGAAGAGGTAATCAGAATAACAACAAGAAGGCTTGTTGGATCTGTGGATTGAGTAATCATTTGGCTCATGACTGTTGGCACAACCAATAAGGATCAAACCAGAATCAAAACAATAATAGAAGAAGTCGAGGTGGAAGATATCAAAGTAATTTTCAAAGAGGTACACAAAGTCAAAGAGGAGGCTATGGTAGACATGGATGAGGAAGTTGGGGACAAAATCAATCCTACAACACCACCTACTGCAATTATGCAAATGATACACAAAATGAAGGTCATACATCATTGATGATGAACTCAATCAGCACATCAGACAAAGAAAATCTAAAGGTATTTTACATTGACTTTGGATGTTCTAATCATTTTTCAGGAAACATAGAATTGATGTCAGAATTGGAAAAAGGCATTTCTAGTCATACAATTCAAACAGGTGATAATACTAGACATAGTGTACATTCAATTGGAAAAGTGAAATGCAAGAGTGGAGCAGATTTGCTAACCAATGTTTTGTATGTTCCTACAATACCTAAAAACTTGATTAGTGTGGGACAGATAGTTGAAAAAGGTTTTCAAGTCAGGTTTACAAATGAAGGAGTATTTGTTGAAGATCTAGAGAATGGATATAATCAGATTGTCTCTGGTAAGAAAGAAGGTAGACTCTTTACTTTAAGAGTGCAAGGGAACATTGGTCAAGCTTTGCTCACACATGGTGAAGGTGTGATTACAGAACTTGATCTCTGGCATAAGAGATTAGGTCATTTCAATGAAAGAGGAATTAAAGCTATGGTTGCTAATTAGTGTGTACTAGGATTACCAAATGTACAGAGTCAACATATGGTTTATAAATGTGAAGCATGTCAAATGGGAAAAGCACACAGGTTACCATCTCAAAAGAAAGGATTCAAACATGATGGATTACTAGAGTTCATTCATACAGATGTATGGGGACTCTATCTTTCTACTTTTACATGTGTAAAGCTCAAAGATTTTACAATGGTTAAAGATCCATGAAAAATCTTTTTTAAAAAAGTATAATAAGTGAGCATAAATAAAAGAACTCTCTGACTAATATTTTTGTTGGGCGTTTATAGAAGTGCGAGAGGCACACAAGAAGCACACACAAGGAGCACAAATGCAGCACGACACACGGAGAAGATGATGGCTGGAATAGCTCTCTCTATTGATGATGAACTAAACTAAAGTAAGAGCTGAATAATATTCGTAAGTACAAAGTACCACCACATATGAGAGTATCAAGTATGTGGTAACATGGGGAAAAAACCTCTAGCTAGCACTAGAGTAAAAAGCGCCCATGCATAGGGAAAAGATTCACATCAAAGCTACTCAAGGAACACATAAGTGTAACAAACCCCCTTGAAGCGAATTATGTGAACACATACAGGGAGTGATAGATGGGCCCCCACAAGGTAATAAGCCTAAAGCTTTGCGAAAAGCTTCAAATGTTTCCCGTGGAAGAGCTTTGGTGAATATGTCTGCCACATTATCTTGTGTAGGCACATATACCAAATCAATATCTCCTGCATGAAGGCACTCTCTCACATAGTGATAATGCACCTCAATATGTTTGGTCCGTGCACGAAACACTAGGTTTCTTGCAATAGCCAAAGCACTCTAACTACTAGAGAGAATATGCATAGCAACATCAATCTCCATGCAAAGATCCATCAATAGGTGTCTCAGCCATATACACTCCACTATAGCTGTGAAAATTGCACTACAGGCAGCTTCACAACTCGATGTCGCCACTGTAGATTGCTTCTTACTCAACCAAGATATGCATGAGTCTCCACGGAAAAAGCAATTACCACTAGTGGACATGCGAGTATCATAACAACTAGCCCAATCACTATCTGTAAAAGCATGCAAGCATGGCTAAATATCTCTGCCATAAAAGAGACCTAAGCTCAAAGTGCCTTGGCTATGCATGAATCGACTCAACTAGGAAACTCCATAATGTATATCTGGCCTTGCGTTTCATGCATATATAAGACATCCCACATCTTGCTGATAAAGAGAAGTGTCAAATGCATCACTGGAATCCTCGACTAAGAACCTGAATCCTGTGTCAACTGGTGTAGAAACTGGCTTGCAATCCTCAAAGTCAAAATGCTGAAGTAGTTTTTCAACATACTTTGCTTAATGCAAAACAATTCCCCCCTCAACGGATACAAACTGGATGCCAAGATAGTAGCTCAAAAGACCAAGATAAGTGACATCAAAACTATGTTGCAAATTAACCATAAGAATGTCAAGTTTTTCATCACATAACCTAGTCAAGAGTATGTCATCGACATAAAGAACAAGCACTATAAGATCAGCCCCATTTTTTCGTACTTAGAGTGTGCTTTCAATGGGACTACATGTGAAGCCAATAGCAATGAAGTGCTTATGGATTTTGTCATACCATGCACATGAGGCTTTCTTGAGCCCATGCAAGGCTCTATGCAAGCAACAAACCATATGTTCTTTCCCTTTCATAGCAAATCCAGAAGGTTGCTTCATATAAACCTCTTCTTGCAAATCACCATTCAAGAAGGCTATTTTTATATCCAATTGATGCACTTTCCAACCTCGGTGGGCAGCCAATGCAACCATGGTACGAATGGTAGTCATGCGTGAAGTAGGTGCAAAAGTTTCCTCATAATCAATGCCATATTGGTGCGCATATCCTTTGATAACCAATCTAGCTTTGTGACGATCAATGCTACCATCAGTTTTCTCTTAATCTTGTAAACCCACTTTGTATCAATGGCATTCTTTTCTTTTAGCAATTCACATAACTCCCAAGTACCATTCCTATGTATGGAATCCATTTTTGATTGCATAGCGCTCATCCATTGTGGATCATCACATGCATCTTCAAAAGAAAGTGGATCTTCATTACATGATGTAGCAATAAGAGAATAATCCACAAAATTACTTGATGCATGGTGAGAGCTTGATCTTGTTATACCAAGTAAAGGTGCACTCAAATTGTAATCCTGCAAAGTTTGTTTCAGCCACTTTGGCATAGATAATGCACTCTTGATAGACATGCATTCATTATGTAATAGATCTTCAACATGTACATCATGCGTGGGCTGAATTTCATGCTCATATTCAGCCATATTTTGACGCAAATGTTCAGCCATATGTGGCTGCAAATTTCCAGGAGTTTTGACAATTTTTTGTTGAAATGTTTCAGCTATGTTTGGCTGGAAATTCTCTGCATTTTCAGCCCTATTTGGGTGGAACTGTTCAGCCCTTTAAGCCTCAATCGGCTGCTCTACATGGCCATAGTCAAGCGCACCATTTTGGAACAAAGGCATGAGTGTATCGAACACATTTTGTGAGCTAACTGTTGGCTGTTTTTTGCATTCAAGTAGAGGGAAAACTAAATGTTAAGCAAATACCACATCTTGACTCACAATAATGGTGTTCGTCAATGGATAATAAATTAGGAAAAAAGATGAGCCTTGCATGGGCCTAGTAAGGATCCCTAATTTTTAGGGATTAAAAATCTTAATCTCTGGTTCTAAGTAGGCATATGAAACCACCATGGTATTGTGGAATAAAGTATTAATAGATAAGAACTTCGAATCTCTTGCATTGGGCGTGAGTATTTTGGGCCTTTGGATCATCCAAATCAAAGGCTTTGTTTACATCTTCTTTGAGACTAGAGAGATAAAGCATGTGAATTTGTGGGAGTGGGGACAACACTGTGATCATTCTCTACAGAAACTTGAGCTGTTAGATCATCAAAGATCTGACAGACGGCCGCATTTGGGGATGATTGATTTGCGCAGTCAATTTGGAGCCGTTAGATCAGATGTATAATCTGACGAAGTGCATCTAAAGGTGCTTTCATCTTGTGTGGAATGCATCCGAACCATTGATTTTCAGCTACATGCGATGGATATAATTTTGCACGCTCAAATTCTTCAGGAATTCAAATTGTACCGTTTGATTGGAAGCATATCCGATGGCTCACGGTAAATGGTGCATTCGTAATGATTGCTATGATTACAACCCTTTGATCTCAAGAAAATTCAAGGGTTGAAGTTCAAAGATACCTTGACTTTTGTCATGTACCCTTGGACTTTAGATCTTCGAGCAATCCAAGGGCTCATATTGAATTTGGAGACTCTCAAAACCACTTTCTAAGTAAAACCCCGAAATCCACATGGTTTTTGGTTGTTTGACCACTCAAAAACAAGGGAAGCCTATGCCTACTCTATGTGATTAGGGGACTAGACTGTGGCCACCACTCTCTTCTCATTGGTCCATCCCTAATCACTCTTTGAGCTAAAAGGCCCATGCAAGGTTCACCTTTTTTCATAATGACAAACGATATCCCTTACTTTCAGCACTATAACGAACAAATATACATTTCTTTGCCTTGTCATCAAGTTTGTGACGTTGTTGTGATGGCACAAGAGCATATGCAAAACAACGAAACACACGCATATGACTAACCATAGGGTTATGACCATTCCAAGCCTCATAAGGAGTGATGACTCTCAATGCTTTTGTAAGGCAGCGATTCAACACATAGTTTGCACACATGACTGCTTCCATCCAAAACTTATCAGGAAGATGCTTTCCTTTAACCATACATCGTGCCATTTCAAGTAGAGTTCTATTTTTACGCTCGGCAACGCCATTTTTCTTAGGTGTATATGGCATCATACATTGGTGTGAAATACCTCTTTCACGAAGAAAAGCATTAAACTCATGTCACATGTATTCACCACCACGATCCGTGAGTAGAGTCAAAAGCTTTTGTGAAGAAAAATTTTCAGCCATAGATAAAAATGCTTTCAAGCAAGAAAATACCTCATTCTTTGCTTTCATAGGATACACCCATGTATGGCGAGTAGCATCATCAATGAAAGTAACAAAATATACATGTTTCCCAAAAGATGGCGTCTTAACGGGACCACATACATCACTATGAACAAGTTGCAATTTTCTTGTAATGTGTGTATGACCATCTTTTGGAAATGAAGCCCGATGCATTTTTCCAAGAATGCACATTCACATGCATGCTTTTCAATGGACCCAAGTGTAGGCAAGCGAATAACCATGTCCTTCTTTTGCAAGTAAAGCAAACTATTGAAGTTCAAGTGACCAAAACAAGCACGCCAAAGCTCCATTTTGGCCATGGAGGAAGTATGAGCAACCAAGGCATTCGAGGCAGCCCTCTAGTATGTATCCATGCGATACAAACCATTACATAATGAACCAGACATCACGATAACATCGCCATTGTTGAAATCATGAACCATACACTTATCATCAACAAACTGTACATGAAGTCCAATTTTGGCAATAAATGGAACTGAAATTAAGTTCTTCTTGATACCAGGCACATACAATGCATTTTTCAAGAAAATAACACCTCCATTTGCACCCGTAAGGTCACTTTCTCCTGCTCCAATGATAGGATAAGAGGCATTGTTTGCACACACCACATGTCCTCCTTTGGGTGTATCTTTCAAAGAGGCAAAAAATCTTTTGCATGATGTTATGTGCTTTGAAGCACCACTATCAAAGAACCAATCCAAATCAGCCGGACTCACAACCATACATTTAGAATGCAAAGAAGCATCATATGACATGCAACAAGACATGCCCAAAAATCTTGCGCCATGTTAGCTTCATCATTCTTTACATTTGTTGAATTTTCAGTAATAGATATTCCGGATTCCATATCCTTTTCATTGCATTTAGCAAGCGTTCTACACTAATCAATAGTATGACCAGCCTGTTGGTAATATTTGCATGTCTTCTTCTTTTGCAAATCACCATCATTAGAGGAATGAGTGGAAGAGGAAGATTGAGGCTTTGGTTTTGATGAACCCAAAGTTGAACCATACTTGCTTTTCCCCTTTTGTGAGATAACAAGTGCTTGTGTTCCCTCAATCAAACCACTCCTATTTGTTGGAACATCAAGCTTACACTATGCTTGAGGTGGATTTGATTTACATCAAAGGCTATCACATCGAAAGAATATCCGTTGGAGAGTTCTTTTTCATATGCTGATTTATTGTATTTTTTTGAGAAATTTTTGATGGTTCATTTACCGTTGTAAAAGCCTTGATCTTTACACATGTAAAGGTGGAAAGATAGAGCCCAAATCCCACGAATTTGTGGTGGTTATATATATATATATATATATATATATATATATATATATATATATATATATATATATATATATATATATATATATATATATATATATATATATATATATATATATATATATACACACACACACCGAAAAGATGAAGAGACAATAGTAATGCCCATTTAGAGCATTTCTTCTAATACACATAATACACATAAGATGTGAAGCTTTGAGTCGCTCGCTCTGAAAGCCATGCATATGAAATAGGAAGTTGATTTCTTCTCTTTGTTTAGTAAAATCTCATTAGGCCTTCATTAATAACCATTCATTATTTTCAAGTCTTTATTTTAATAACAAACCACATCTAATTTTCAAGAACTATAACTCGAGGTCCAAGAGTAGGCGTACGTACAAAATCCCATTTAAAATAGTATCCATATGAAAAGGATTGTTTGATATTTGATCTTATCAAGTGAAGATTTGAGTTTCTGAAGGTGTGTTTTCATATGGCGCATATTTTCCACGAGATTCTTATGTTTATTTTCTTTCACTCGATAACTCTTTGTATAATTTCAATTAGTTTGTAGCTTTTAGAAATTCTTATACTTTTGCAACCACGGATGTATTTTTATAATTGAATATATTTGGCTCACCAAAAGAGAATGTTGTTTTTTTTTATGTCAGTCCGATCATAGAAATCTTCTGAAGGTTGAATTAATTGAAAGTACAATTGAAAGAGGGAATAACACCCATGGGACTCTCCATATCCACAAAATAGAGGTTAGATGTCTAACACAACTACAATTACATAGTCGAAAGGCCTTCTAAGGTAGAAGTGGAGAAAGTACGTGCCAAGGCCAAATGACAATTGGTTTGAATTGCATAGCCCAAAGGCTACTCAATTGGGTAGGCCTGAAAAGAGCAAGATTGACTTTTTATCAATAAAATCACCTTTATGTTGCAAACTTATTGGCCCTTGACTTTCTCTTTGATTTTATCTTGGTGATTGCCTGTTCGTGCTACATCGAAAGTGAGTTGAATCTCATATGTACATGCAATTACAACTCCTTCAATAATAAAAAAGGACATATCTCTTCCTTTGATTTACTTTAGTAGGAAGAACAGGTGAGAGAAGACTTATTTCGAGCCAAGTCTTGAACTCAGGACTTCCTCCAGAGATTCAAAGCATCAAACAGGTAGAATACTTTTGAGGGAAAAACAGGTGAGAGAATACTTTTGTAGGAAAAACAGGTGAGAGAAGGCAAGATACTTGTGAGTAGGTTGTCATTGATATATCTTGTTTCTGTTGCATTGATTGGATTGGTGTTTTTCGTACATTGATTGAACTGCCCTTTTTTCAATGATTCTTAGAGTGTCATACCAATGCTACAAAAATAGAAGTTCAAATGTTATGATTGATCTTGCAGAGACAGCTTGCTTTCCCGCGACCTTCCACATGTCATGGCCCATTTTCATAAAGGGGCTGATTTGACCGAATTCTAAAATGATGTATTCATCATGTTTGCATTTATTCATATAAAACATATGTTTGTGTACACGTATGTTCGTATGTGTGTATGTATGTACTTCTCATATATATATATATATATATATATATATATATATATATATATATATATATATATATATATATGTGTGTGTGTGTCAAAAGTATTGGTTACGTGGAGAGGCAGCTTGTATATACTCTTTTTAGTATTTTGTTTGCATTCTGTTGGAAACAAAGCGCCTGTTTTATATTTTTAGAAAAGGATGATCAAAAGCCCATGTCATACGATTTGTCTTGGCGAGTGATCATTGATCAATGTCATGTACTATTCACGGCATGTGGGGATTTACGTCTGAGACTGATTACAATGAATTGAGAGTACAATGAATTGAAAACACACTCAGACACCCAATCTCATAAGGTAGAGACACCCATCTATGAGGAACTCATACATATATGTCCAGCCAAGGCTTTACTGAGGACTTCCTCCTTAAGACTCAAGGCATCAAACCATTTGGTTATGCAGGCTTCAACTTTTCATTATAATTTTACTGTTACAAACATTAAAAGGAAAAGACCAAGATGCCATCAGAAGTGTATCTTGGACTAATGAATTTGCAAGATAATATTATTATTATTATTATTATTATTATTATTATTATTATTATAAGCTGATTTTATTATTATTATTAGTATTATTATTATTATTATTATTATTATTAAATTTTGTCACTGACCTACTCCTCAAACCCACTAAATGAATAAATCACCAAACCACTACGCCGCGCACGCCCTGGCTTGATTTGGAACTCTTATCACTTGCCTTCTCTTCGATTTCTAAGAACACCCACTTGAGAGTCGCACACTTTAACATGCACATAACATCATACTATATAATGGAATAAGGGCATCATAATGTACCTCGGAGTAGTTATTGATGTATCAGAAGATTGTAACTTTGCATGGACTCTATGTTCATGCGTTTGGACAACAACTCGTTCAACTATTAATCACCTTTACCATTTATGCTATATTTGAGTATGAAATTTGAGTCATGACTTATCAGCATGTTCTGACTAGCCAGGAAAGCCTATTCTGTCTCTGTTCTGCTCCCTCTACGAAGGTGGTTTCAAAGAATAAGAAATTAGGATCCAGCAAGAAGCAATAGAAAGAAGATTTTGCAGCAAAAGAGGATCAAGGTTCGAAGGCATGCAGAGGTCGGCTCACTATGAAGGGGAAGTAGATAGCTATGAGAGTGGTAGATAGCAAGAAGTGGTCGACTGCTGTAACTTCCTTCGGTAGATGCAGATGGTGCTCTGATACCATACTGTAAGACTACCTACGAGAGAGAGTGAGAGATGTATGTGAAGCTAGAGCATTATGTTGAACCTTACATTTCATTGAAAATAAGCACATATATATACATAGGTTCAATGGACTGGCATTAAGGATGAGGTCGATTAACTAGGTGTGAAGATAATCTTGGCACATGTAATGTAATTCTGGAAAAGCATCTGACAAGGTGGTCCTACCAAGGAGGTTATCTGACTGGAAGGGACTCCTGACACACATAGTGACAAACGTAGTTTTAGAAAAGACGGTAATTTATGTCACTTGATCAAAACTCTTGCCCTATGGCTTCATGGCTTCTCTAAATAAGCGCTGATTCGCTTACTTTGAAACTAAAGACGGCCGCCATAGCATCATGACCTCCATTGGAAAGCCATCATCGCTCAAACTGGTTGTGCGAACATCCACTTCTCCTTGCCTTTATGGTTTTACAGTGGAATCATCACTGAGCCTTAACTAGTAAATGTGTTCTTAGATTTGCTCGAGTAGCTCACGTTTCTACAGTCCCTTCAGCCTTCAATCCTGCCATGATAGTCAATCAGTGTGCGGACGTATGCGTCGTAAACAATCATCCAAAACAACAAAAAATCTGCACATAACGCAATACTGGTTCACTTTTGTCCTTTTGTTTTTTAATGGAGGTTTGGCCGAGGCCTACTCCCCTAGACTTTAACTTTGAAATTGCAACTGTACAAGGAAGGGGATAGTACCCATGGGACCCCCCTTATCCCACAAGAACAGGGGTTTACAAGATTGGGTTAAACGGCAGTCACAACTACTGCAGGGATGGACAAACGATGGCCAACAGCCACATACAAGAGCTTTCCAAGATTCATATGCCCCTTACATGTTGTTGCCAGGGGTTGACCCCTCGCCTCCGCCTCAAGAGGCGAGAGGCCCAACCACTAGGCCAGCGAACTGGGACCATTCACTTTTGTCTTTGGTTTATGATTTCATGAGAGTATTAATAGCAATTGAGAAGCAAAATATGATGTCCCTTTCCAATCTGCCCAAAGCAGACTCATTTAGACAAGGACATGATATGTCCGGTCATCTCTCTCTCTCTCTCTCTCTCTCTCTCTCTCTGCAGATTGACATATGCCTTTCTCCATTCAGCTAAGACAAGTTATATCTAGACACTCTGTTTGGGCACCAGAATGCAATTGGCAAAATTCTAGGTACAAAGCCCTCGGCTGTGCAGGTGAACTTACTTAGAGAGAGAGAGAGCATGGACAACTTAATTACACAGACCCAGACACCGAAGTCTCTTCGTTCTGATCTGGCGCTAACAGACCTGACAAGAATGCTGGCAGAGTTCGCCAGAGAGCACAATTGGGAGAGCTTCCACAGCCCCAGAAAGCTTTTATTAGCTCTTGTATTACATTGTTTTCTCTAGAAGATTGTGTATATTTCTATGTTTCTGGAGGAAGTGAGGGAAACATACTATACGGAAAATGTAAAGAAATATATAGAGACTGAAAGAGAACTATTTCTTCTCCTGTATAACTGTTCGCTTCCTCTATTTTACCCGTCATTGTTGTGTGAGTCTGGAGCATGATCTCCCATAAAGATTAGATTGAAAGGGAAGTGTGAACATTCTGCTCATTGTCAACTTGGGTTGTGGATGCTGCAGGTTGGTGAAGTGGGGGAACTGTCAGAGATATTTCAGTGGAGAGGCGAGGTACCGCCAGGATTGCGTGATTGGAGTGCGGACGAAAAAGAGCATTTAGAGGAGGAGCTGTCGGACGTTCTCCTGTATTTGGTCCGTCTGGCGGACGTGTGCAATGTAAATCTTGGTGAAGCGGCGGTGGAAAAACTGAGGAAGAACGCTTCGAAGTACCCTGTTGATGCAACGAAGAGGAGTTATGGTAGTCAAATATACACACTATATTATAGATATCTTTTGCTGCTATATCCATGAACCGTGCATTCGAGATAGACAGCTTATGAAGCATTGAATCGCTTTGCATTCTGCAGACTTCAAGCCCCGCCTCCTCCTCTTCTTTTTCGCTGTTTCGATGTTATTCGTGATTTACTAGATACTGAGTTTCCTACAAAGCGCAGCGTTTCGGCGATACTAAGTTCTCTGGATTTCGATGAATTCACATACTCAACGGTATGTTTGTTTTCTGGGATCTTCCATCCCCGTCCTCTGTGTCTATCTCCTTCTTTGCGTACTTTGCTGTATACATTATTATTTCTGCTGGAGTGTTAACGATAAGAGTCATCAGGGCCTCTTGAACCTCTTTACATTTGGTAGAAACCACGAACACAGGCTTGAAGCTACGAGCTGGTTGCCACGTGAATGGTTATCTCTTGTCGTTGTTTTAACATATGACATGAAAGCTAGCATGGCTTCATCATACGGGGCTGAACAGGTCCATCTGGAAAAGCCATTACAAGTTTCGAATCAAGTTTCGAATCTCTGTATATATATACATGTCGTTCTCTAAGTAGTTCACCATAGTTACACTAATCACCATCTATATATATATATATATATATATATATATATATATATATATATTGACACGTTATACGGTTTGCAAAGACCTTTGCCAAGATCTTGTAACCGGTTTCTAGCATCGTAATTGGCCGCCAATTTTCACTTTTATTTTTGATTCCTTTTTTGTGAATGAACTTGATGACATCTTAATTGAGACAATTGGGAAGCATGCCAAAGGAAATAGCCTCTTGTCACACCAAACATAATGGAGTGTCTGCTACATGCATGAAGTTCTTAAACCCTGGATTCTTGCCATTAATGAGGGAATCAATTACTAAAGTATTTCTATGCCAATGCACCACAGTGAGATCTCCTTCTCGAGAGCTCCACGATGATATCCTCAAAGTAGAAAACTGAGCTCCTTGGGCTGCACACGGTACTCCACACGGAGGTTGTAGAATATGCAGAAAAACACAATACAAAGGGAGCACAAACACAGACTTCTTAAGTGTTACAAATGTGGTGGAACTTATAGTCTGTGACTCACCAAGCCACTATATGTTTTATTAATGAAGATATAGAAAGAAGTGTTTGGTGACCATTTGGCCTTTCACATGGACACTAATAGTAATAGTCTCCCACTAATGGCCAATATGGCCAAAGTAACTTTGGGAAACAAATAAAGAATGATAAAGACTACCTGAGTGTATGTATACAAACTATACCTCCCACATGATGGGCATGTTACACAGTATACAACTAACTGTGTAAGATCATGAATCAAGTCACCCCAATCAAGTGACAAGAATGTCAAAAGCTATCTTGTGGTAGAGCTTTTGTCAAATCATCTACAACATTATCTCGAGTATGAAACTTCTCAAGAATAATGCGCTTAGTGGCTAAGTAATCTCTAATGAATTGATATCTCACCTCAATGTGCTTGGTCTTTGCATGATAGACCAGATTCTTATCCAGAGCAGTGATGGCACTTTGACTATCATTCAACAAACGAGGTACATATTGAGGTACACCCATATCACAAGCAAGAGGAGTAAGCCACAATGCTTCCTTACATGCCTCACTTGTTGTGACATACTCTGCTTCTGTGGTGGAAATAATTGTACATTCTTGAAGACGAGATCTCCAAGAGATAGCACCTCCAGCAAAATGAAAAATATACCTTCATGTAGACTTACGATGGTCTACACAAGTAGCCTAGTCAAAATCTATGTAACGAATAATGGATACTTTCCCTCTACCTAAGCATAGAAACTTGTCCTTAGTGCCACTTAGATATCTCAAAATCATCTTGACTACTTCCCAATGTTTGCTGCCAGGATTAGACATATATCTGCTCACAACTGCCACTACAAATGCAATGTTTGGTCTCCTAGCTACCATAGCATACATGAGACTACCAATAGTAGACGGATAAGGAATTTTGATCATGAATTTCTTTTTCTCATCTGATTTGGGGCAATCATCATTGCTCAATTTCATATATGTGGGTAAAGGTGTACTCAATGTCTTTCCACCCTGCATATTGAACCTATAAAGCACTTTGGATATGTACTCACTTTGAGAAAAGTATATGCATCTATTACTCCTATCGCGAATAATGTGCATGCCAATAATATGTTTGGCATCCCCCAAATCCTTCAAATCAAACTTCTAATTCAACTTCTTTTTGAGAATTGACAAGTCATAAGAGGATTTCCCAGCAATCAACTTATCATCGACATAAAGTATCAGTCATATCAAGCTACCATCTAAGCATATGTTTGTGTAGAGACAATGATCATCATTACTTTGAGAATACCCTTGAGACTTCATAAAAGCATCAAAATTTTGGTACCATTGTTTAAGGGACTGTTTAAGTCCATACAAGCTCTTCTTGACCTTACAAACTAGACTTTCCTTGCCAAGAACTACATAACCCTTTGGTTGTTCCATATAGACCTCATTTGTAAGATCTCCATGCAAGAAAGCATTTTTCACATCCACTAAGACTAGCTCTAAGTGATCCATTGCAATGAATCCAAGCAAGATGCACAGGGTAGTCATCTTGACCAGTGGAAAGAAGATATCCTCGAAATCAACACCACATTGTTGCTTAAAACCCTTTGCGACAAGTCATGGTTTATACTTTGGAGAAGCACTATCTAATGTGAATTTTCTCTTATATACCCATTTACATGGTAACGCTTTGCTACCCTTTGGCAAAAGTACTAAATCCCAAGTACCATTTTTGTGATCAGAATCCAACTTAATCTTCATGGCATGCTCCCACTTGACATGATCCTCTGTCTACATAGCCACTTTGTAGCAAGAAGGCTGATCGTCATCTATTAGCATAACAAAATCTAAACCTGCAATATATCTACTAGGTGGATGTGAGACACGTCTACAACGTCTCAATGGTTGCTGAATAGGGACATGTGCACACTGATCCGATTGGACATTCTCTTGAATGTCCCTATGTGCAACATTTTTATGCATGCTAACTAGAGGAATAGTATCCTCAAACATCACTCTTTTCAGTTCAACCTCCTTAATGGGTTGTTCATGCATCTTAGGTTCATTCAAAATGGCATCACTACTTTTGATCACTCAGTTTGTTTCAAGATCCCATAATTGATATCCAATTTGTCCTTCTCGACCATATCCAAGACAAGTGAATTTCTTTGACTTATGGTCCAAATTTTGTCTAAGATTCTTGGGTATATGAACATATGCTTCACACCCAAAAACTTGAAGATGATCATAATATGGTGGCTTCCCTATCCATAACTCTTGTGCCACTTTTAGACCTTTGGTAGTACTAGGTGAAAGGTTAATCTCATGAAGTGCAGTGAGTACTACTTCTACCCAAAAGCCTTGTGAGATGTTTCCATCATGCAACATAGAAGCTACTCTATCTTGAATAGTTCTATTCATCCTTTTACCTAGACCATTCTACACTAGGTTATAAGGAGCTATAAACTCTCTATGAATCCCTCCAGACTTACCAAAAAGGTTGAATTCATGTGAGCTATACTCAGCCCCATTATCTGACATAAAGCCTTAAGCTTAGTTCCTTTTTCAGTCTCAATTGGAGCAAGCCATTTTTTGAAAGTAGGGAATACCTCATCGTTCGATTTGATAGGATATACCCAAATGTTTCTAGTAGCATTATCTGTGAAAGTGACAAAGTAAAGAGACCACCTAAGGACCTAGTGGGCATAGGACCACACACATCTATATGAAGGAGATCTAAAGGCTGAACTAAAGAGTCAATGTGCATTCTATGCATATTTTTTGTTTGCTTTCCATATTGAAAAGGCTCACAAAATGAATAATTAGAGAAAGATAACACACGTAAGTATCCAAAATGAGAAAGATTTTCCATTCCACTACGAGATCTATGGACCAACTGACCATGCACATTACAAGCCATAGGTTTTTTGAGTAATAGCTAACAAGTGTTCAATATGTGATACAAATAAAGGATAAAGTGAGCCAACTTTGATTCCTTTTGCAATAACCATATTGGCCATTGATACACAAAAGGACTGAGCATAGAAAACCACCTTCTAACCAAGTTCATCAAGTTGACCAACTGACATCAAACTGCATGATAGCTAAGGTACATGACATACATTATGCATAGTAAATTTTGAATCATCAATGAATTGCACAACATCTCCAATCCCCACAAGGTCATACTAGTAAGAGTTACCAAGTCTCACAATACCAAGAGACATTGTTGCATAATTAGAGAACCATTCTCTGTGTGGTGGCACATGGAAAGAAGCACCAAAATCTAGCAATCACGTGTTGGAAAGAGAATCAGCCATAAGAGCCTTAAATGGTAGAATAATATCAACATCATCAGAAATAGCATTAATTTCTTCAATGTTCACAATCAAGTAGATGGTACATGTAATTGTTTAACATGTCGATCAACACTATGTCCTATATCAAGTATCAACATATCAACATCATCAGAAATAGCATTAATTTCTTCAATGTTCACAATCAAGTAGATGGTACATGTAATTGTTTAACATGTCGATCAACACTATGTCCTATACCTTTAGCATTCTTTAATGCATAATAGTCTTTCTTCATGTGTCCTTTCTTATGTTAATAATGGCATTTGATATCCCTCTTCCTTGATTTACTTCTACTCTTATTTTGTTGACCATTCTTTTCCTAGTTCTTGCTTTTGCCACATTGCTGATTCTTTCTTTGGTAAGAATCATGAATATTATATGCATCTCCACTCCGAGTGCCAACCATAGATTTTCTATGAATCTACTCACTAAAGAGTGCTCCACATACATCATCATAGATGAGTTTACCACTAGGTGCACTATTGGTAATAGTTATGCAAAACATATCCCATGATGATGGCAAGGTGCATAGCAGTTATATTGCTCATTTCATTATCCATATCCTTTTTCTCAGCTTGTAACTGGGAGAATATAGCATCAAACTCATTTAGATGAGAAACAACATTATCTATGTCCATGCAAAGGTCATATAATTTTCTCATCAGTTACAGTTTATTTGATGCCGTCTCTTTTTCCTATGTATTGCATAACTTCTTCCAAAGCCCCTCTCCACTTTCACAGTCTAATACTGTAAAGTAAAAATTATCTGCGAGGTGCAAGCAAATGATAGACTTGACCATTTCATCTAACTCATCCCAAATCATCTTCATCCATGTCAGGAGGCTTCTTTGAAATTCCATTTACTCCCTTCCATTGCCTCCTTTGAATCAGCACATCTTTAATCTAATTCTTCCATAGAGCAAAGTTTATGCTGTAAAACTTATAGATCTGAAAATGGTCTTTGCCCTCCAAGTTATAGCTCCTGCTCAGAATGCTGCCACTAGATGTGCATGAGACCTCTGATGCCATGATGGTAGAGAACTGAATAGAATGATAATGGAGCTAGAAGAGTCCAAACACCAACAAATAAGTGTATCAAGGAGTAAATCGACCACTGTATAGTTGATAAAACTAAAAATTTGGAAACATTTTTCCATAGTATCCTCTACAAAATCAACATATGAACAGTGCCAAAATATCATAAAACTGCAAGCACTAACATGTTTACCTACATAGTGAATCACTCACCACACTGCATATAATTAGTTACCCAATAGAAGCCAAATAGGCTTATCGAGCACCTATGAACAACTATCATACATCTCCTAAGGCGAGGTTGGGTAAGTCTTCCACCTTCATCACTGAAGACACCCCAACATCCGGGTGTCTCCCAGTTAAGAAGACCTCACCACGACCCTCTTTAGCAAACGTAAAATTCTTTATGCAAAAAACATAACCGTTATATCAATGACCACATGGAAATACATAACGATATCCATAGAAGTATACATGGTCTGTATATGTTGAATATATGCAATAAAATGACTCTAAAAAGGCTGAATGCACAACCCAAAAACTAGCCAACAACACCTGCAAGTGTATGTCAACTGTGATGTTTTAGGCTCAAAAGCTTGCATAAATTTGAAACGGCTCCTCCTACCAAAATTGAAAACCTTTCAAGAAACCTATAGTTCTACGAGTGTGGCTGAAACCACAGTTTAAAGGTTGATATTTATTGTTGGAGAAGTACAAAGAACACTCTTCTTGATGTTTTTGGACTTGTGTGAAGAGAACTATGTGCAAAAGTACTTCAAAATGGCTCCAAAAGACACCCCTAAAATGCTCCAAAAATATGGTTTAAAAAAGAATGAAGCTTTGACAGACCAAAAGATGTTCAAGGTAACGTTAACCTTAGTCTTTCCCCTTCTTCAAACACCACAAGAGTGTAGGTTAGTGGCAAGAGATTTCCATTGTTAAGGGAGCTCCAGGGGGAAGAGTACTGGGATGGGTTACCTCTTAGGAAGTATTGGGAACCTCTATCTTCCTTGATCGTTGAGTTCTCCCTCACGCACATCCAACGGTGCTATAGTGACTTCGGTGACTTGGATGACAAGGTATGCCAAGTTTTATGTCTTGATCTTTGCCTTAGTCGTAAGCCTTGAAGAAAGCCTTAGGTGGATGCTCGCTTCGCTCATGCAAACAGAACAAAGCTTTTGCATTCAAATGCTCTGACATCAATGAAGTATTTCGATGGCGATGCACCACAGTGCGACGGTATCTTCTTGAGATTTGCACGACGATATCCTTGGAGTAGAAAATTGAGCTCCTGGGGCAGCACATGGTACTCGGCACAAGTTGTAGAATATGTAGAAAAACACAGTACATAGGGAGCACGAACACAGACTTCTTAGGTGTTACAAATGTGGTCGAACTTACAGTCTATGGATGACTAGGCCACTATCTATTTTATTAAAGAACAGATACAAAGAAGTGTCCAGTGGGCATTTGGACTTTCACATGGACATTAATGGTAAGAATAACCTCCAAAATCTCTACATATGAGATGGAAGCTTCACTAAGAGCTTTCAGTTTTTGCGAGATTTTTTGGTTCTAACGCATGAGATCATGGCATGTAACCATGTCTACAAGGAGAAAGAAGTGTGGAAACCCCCAAGAGCTAATTAAAGTGGTTGACAATCAGAGAATTATTTTCTTCATCAGTTTTGCATTCAACCTTATCAACATTCATCATGAGAGAATTACTTCTTTGGATCACTTCTTCTTAACAAGGTTGCACATCTCTTTAGTAGGCTTATATGCCCTACCTTCCCACCGATCCTTGAACTATACTTTTAGGTCCTTCTTTGAATTTCTTCTTTGTTTCTCATCATGCTTTTGATTTTCAGGATGGAGTTTGGTATTGAAAGTGGTATTTGTTAACTCATACCTCCAAACACCATAGCCTCTCATAAAGATTATCTAGCATGATGAATGGCTTGAAGATTCTTGTGAGCCCTGGCCAAAATGTCCTGAGTGAGCATGACCACCTTCCTCCAATACCTGGATGGAAAGGAAAAGGTGGCAAAAACCCTACACCAAGCCTCGATAATCGCATGCTGGACCAAAAAGAGAGAGGAAGTCGTCCGTTTGACATGAAAGCAAGGGGCTTTCTTGAGACTCATGATCGGCTTCAACGTAATTACGATCGGGTAGTGATCAGAGATGACTAGGTCCACAATTTGGGAGAGGGAAGGGGGGCCGCATTTGTTGATGTTATTGTCTAAGATATGGATCCTATCAAGTATGGCTTTCTACAAGTCATCACCATCTTGGAGGTTTCACCATGAGAAACCAACAACATCCTTGATCTCCACCCGATCCAGGTGTAACTTGACTCGATCCCTAATCTCCTTCTCTTGTCCATCAATCTCCCATCCCTTCCTCTCCCATCTTTTAGAAAGGACCTCCATCATATTAGAGCCCCTACAAAGAACCACGTCGAGGGGTACAGAATCCAACAACTTCCAAGTGAGAAATCTTTTGGAATCAATATTAGGAGCATACAAGGACATGGTGGTAAATCGCATAGGACCCCCAAAAGAAGCACCAATCCACCGATGGTTCTGGTCAATAAGGGAATCCACAATTCTAGTGTGCCAACTTATACTCATGTCGATAGTTATGCCACTAGTTTCTTATTCCCCCTGCAGTAAACCCTACCTCCTTTGCACGTATAAGTATAAATAATACATTCAATACAATGATTAAATGTGTCATACAACTTCAGCAAGATTATCAATACTTGGAACAACAAAATGCTACATTATAGGCAAAATCTCAAAGATTAGAAACACATGTTAGGACATTGGAAGCTGACAACAAAACAATCGAGGATCAATACTTCACTTTATAGCAAGCGCATGAAGAACTAGAGCCCAAGGAACTGGATGTGGATGCCCAAGCTACCAAAGACTTGAAGGACATGCTACGCGAGCAACAAGTAACCAATGCAAAACTATGAATAAATCTAGGGCTTCTGAGGAAGCAGATGTCTATGGCGTTGTTGATATATTTAGGTAGTGATGTGTGTGAACACTCTAGCACCGTCAAGGGCACTTTCTTCCCTCTTTAGGAGACTTTTTTACCCTGGCTTGTATATACCCCTATTGCCCTAATTGGCTACTTATCTTTGTACATTCTAGTGGTAAAACATTCACTATTGTGTGTTTTGCTCCAAACTTTTTCTTCTTCCTTCTGTTGTTCACGTGATTCTACATATGTCTAACTCCAACAATTGGTATCAGAACAGGTCGCCACTTCATATAGGGCATCATCCACACCTCTCTGGTTGTAGCCTTAGAATTGCACAAATTTTGGTGAGCATACTCATGATGTTTCAGGGATTAAAATGGCTTTGCTCTATGGTGCTGAAATCCTCATTTGAGATTGTTTCGGCCCTCGAATGCACTATTGTAGTTCTTATGTAGGCTCTTTTGTCTTTTTGTGACAAAGATATATACCAATTTTGGCTTGCCAGTAAAAGCGTCTCGAAGTCTGATATAAGTTTAATAGAATTCTCCAGGTAGTTCTATTTAATTTTTTGAGATACAATCAATTTTCTGCATCAAGGTATTTTAGTCACCGGCCATGGCTGAAAGTAGTGATATATGCTGTATGTTGGTTGTTGAGGATAAGTTGGATGGTACCAAATACCCATTACAAGCTTATATGATGTGACGTTTTGGTTGCAAAAGCACTGTGGAACATTGTGCAGGGTGTTGAAAAATGTCCTATCACACTTGCAACTGTTACAACTGCAAGTACTGAAGTCGATGTAGAAGGTGGCGAAGATGGTGATATTTTGCAGATTCGTGTTCGTGCTATGGTTTTTGTTGCACCCACTATAGAGAAAATTTGTTGGGATGGCAAAGATGCCCACGCACATGCATTGATAGCTTTGTCTTTCAAACGTGCCGTTATTCCTCACATTTGCTCTTGCAGGACAACTAAGGATGCTTGGGATACCCTTACCACATTGTATCAGGCTAGGAATGAGGCTTGTGCTGCTTACCTCCGTAAAACAATTGGAGAGTGAGCACATGAATGAAGGTGACTCTATGGACATTTTTTTTATAAAGATCAAGGATTTGAAGGACCAATTGATTTCTGCTGATGAAGTCCTTCCTGATAGTTCAATTGTATAGACTGTTCTGAATGGTTCTCCTAACTCATATCAGAGTTTTGCTTCTACTCTTTAATTGAGGATGAAAGGCAATCCAAATGCCTTAACTTTTGAAGACTTAGTTTTTGTTCTGTTGCACGAACATGAGTCTAGGGAGAACAAATCTATTATGTGTGTTGCAGATCAAGCCTTCTTAGCTAGTCTGAAGGGCAAAGGAAAATGGATCTCTTCATTTAGTAAGCAAAAATCTGCTAATTTTGCACAATCGAAGAAGGAAGACAAAGATGAGAAGAAATCAGAAAATAAAAAATCGTTTTGCAAATACTGTAAAGAAAATGATCATGTCATTAAGAATTGTCCAAAACTGGCTGCTAAAGAGGCAAAGAACAAAGAGGTCAGAATGGTTGTTGTAGAGGCCTCTACACCGAATGCAGAGTTTGCTAATCTTGTGCAGGATGAAGAATGAGGGTTTACTATTGTTTGTAGTTTTGACCCATCTTCTCATGAGCAGTGCATGTCTGTAGTAGACTCACATGTTTGGTACTTTGATAGTGGGGCGACCAAACATATTACCTCACAGCACAGTTTCTTCTCTTCACTAGAGCCTACCCCTATAGGGAATACTATCACATGCACCAAGAACTCCTCTTATCCTATCGTGGGAGTTGGTAAGATCATTTTGACTATTGCCCATGGCAGTTCTTTCACTTTGTCAGATGCTTTATTTGTGCCACGGATCAAGAAGAATCTGTTATCAGTTTCGACTTTCGCCAAGATTTTCTTGGTTGTGAAATTTGTTGATGACAGGTGTACAATTCATGATCTGTCAAATCGAAATGTGATTATTGCTTCTAGCATTTTATCTCGTGGGTTGTATAAGCTCATAGATTATCAAAAATCTGTTAATGATTTAGCATGTGCAGTACATGATTCTCAGGCTATGTTAAATGCAAAGCTTTGGCATGCACACTTTGGTCATCTAAAGTTTTTTAGTTTGTTATGCCTGCAGAAATATAAAATGGTGTCCTCTTTTCCCATACTTGAGGCACCCAATAAACATGTATGGGAAGGATATAATTTGGGCAAATTGCAGTGTTCCTCATTTCAAAAAGGTGGTTCAGTTTGAGCAATGCAAAAATTTGTAGCTTGTTTATAGTGATGTTTGTGGTCCTATGCAGACTCCCTCTTTTGGAAATTATCTTTACTTTGAGACTTTCATTGATGATTTTTCCACGCATGCACGGGTATATCCATTGAGCGGAATTGTTTATGTACTTCAAACAGTTTTTGGTTTTGGTTGAAAATCCATCACCATGTAAAATGGGCACCCTCCGTTTTGATCGAGGGGGGGAATATATGTCTTCTAACTTTAATGCATTTCTGGCTGAACGTGGAATAAAACATCGGTGTATAGTGCCGTATACAGCTCAACAAAATCGAGTTATTGAATAGAAGAATAGGTCACTCATGGAGATGATGAGGTGTATGGTCAAGAGTCAAGCTTTACCACATAGTTTCTCGCTTGAGGCTATTATGTTTGCAGCATATGTACTTAACAGGTGTCCCAATAAAGTGCTACAGTCTATCACTCCATATGAAGCTTGGCATGGTTGCAAGCCATGTGTTGCTCATCAGCATGGTTTTGGTTGTTTGGCATATGCATTAGTGCCTGAACAGCACCATAAAAAATTCGATGATAAAGTAGTATAATGTTTTTTTTTTTGGTACAGTTCTAAAAGTAAAGGCTATCATCTCTATCGTCCATAGACTAAATGCATTCTGGTTAGCCGTGATGTTGTTTTTATGGAAGATGCTATTCAGCCATTACTTTCATGTACTAAGGAGACATCTGTTAGCTCCAAAGACATGTATGATACTTTGCTACCTCTTTTTATAGGTGGACACTCTAGTGCTGGTCATAATGAGGCAACTTTTCAACCTTTGCAGGTTCCATGTGATGATGCAGATCATTCCACTTCTGATGCACATTTACATGATGCACTTTGTTGATGAGAGCAAATATTGAGCATGCAAAATTTATGCCAAAATGGTTGGTGCAGACTTTGTGTGATAGCAAATTAGATGCAGGTCTCTCATATCCTACTTGATCAGGATCTCATAGTGCATCTTTTCCATCAGATTGCTATGCTATGGGTGCCTCTAATCTTCATGATAAGACTTACTTGTTTCGTGTGATGAATCACAAAATTTTGAACATTGGATGCCTAAAATGCAATTTGAATATGAAGCTATCATGAAAAATGGTATGTGGTCTTTATCTGACTTGCCTCCTGGCAAGAAGGCCATTGGCACTAAGTGCGTATACAAGAAAATGTGTAAACGTGATGGAACACTTGACAGGTATAAGGCTAAGCTTGTTTCAAAGGGTTATGTGCAGGAAAGAGGCATTAATTTTGATGAAACCTTTGCTCTTACTTGCCAAATGACTATTGTTCGTAGCATCTGTGCACTTGCATCTCATCATGGTTGGAATGTACATCAATTGGACATTAAAGCAACATTTTTGAATGATGACTTTCATGAAGAAGTGTATGTTTTTCATCCCCATGGCTTTGTGCAAAAAGGGCGTGAAAACCAGGTGTGCAGGTTAAAGAAGGCATTATATGGTTTATAGCAAGCACCACGTGCTTGGTATGAAAAGATACATGCCTATCTCATTGCACATGGTTTTGAGAACAGTCCAACTAAAAGCACCTTATCTATTAAGCGTGCTAATGATATGCTTCTAATCATTGCAGTGTATGTTGCTGACGTGCTACTCACTGGTCCTCATGACACACATTGCTGATTTTAAGGCTGATGTGCATGCCTCATTTGAGATGTCTGATTTGGGGCATTTCCGTCACTATTTGGGCATTCAATTTATGCGAGTTGATGGTGAAATGGCTTTGTGTCAAACAAAATATATTGAAAGATTATTGCAACATTTGGCCTTGAAGATTGTAAGCCTATTGCCACTTCTATGGAGACAGGTTTACGATTGAGTCTTGATGATGCTCGAGATGTATTTGATGTTATTCACCATCAGGAACTATTGGATGCTTGATTTACGTATGGACTACTCGGCCAAATTTTTTCTTTGTTGTCTCACAAATGAGCAGGTTTATGCATTGCCGAGATGTCAAGCATTGGCAGGTGGTTAACAACATTGTTCATTACTTGGATTGTTTTATCCCAAGGGGGATCACTACCGCTAGATTTGAAAGATTTTTCTAAGAGTGATTGGGTTGGTTGCTATGACACTCGTGTGTCCACGAGTGGCTTTTGCTTCATGGTTGGTAGCTCATGTATATCTTGGTTGAGCAAGAAGCAGCCTACTATGGCCACTTTGAGTTGTGAGGCTGAGTATAGTGTAGCTTTCATAGTGACTGTGTCTTTTGCCACCACCATCTTCTGAGAGTCAGAGGGCATTGGCAGTTGCAAGGAACCCTCTGTTCCATGCTTGCACTAAGAACATTGACATGCATTATCATTATGTCAGGGAGAGGTTCTCTATTGAGAGATCAGGTTGGCATATGTGTCCATGTAGAACATTAAAGACCTTTTTACAAAGGCTTTGCCTAGGGAGAAGTTTGAAGCTTTCTGCAAAGCTTTGGGCTTAGTTCTTTTTCTGGATTGATTCCACATAGCCTGGCACTTCCTTATACATGAGTGCTAGCTCCTTGTTCACTGCATCACTCCCAAGGGTGATTTTTTGATATATTTAGGAAGTGATGTGTCTGAACACTCTAGGAATGCACGGGCACTTTTTTGTGTCTTCAAGCGGTTTTCTTACCTAGCTTGTATATATGCCTATTGCCCTAATCGGCTACTTATCTTTGTACATTCTACTGGTAATACATTCAGTATTGTGTGTTATGCTCCAAGCTTTCTTCTTCCTTGTGCTGTTTCCATGCTTCCGTAGATGTCTAACTCCAACTGACACTAGAAGAGAATAAGAGACTACAACTACAGAACCGGGGTTCCTAGAAAAGAACCCACGTTTACTATGCAATTCGAGTAGAATGACCTACCAGAAAAGGCACGGGATGGAACTATCTTCCAACCAAATCGATGTGCATGGCTATTGATAGATTATCCTAAGACGATGTGCACTTGTTCAAATATGTCATGGTACATTAAATATAGACCTTTCTACTATCCTATTGTTCGTCGCTTACCATGGCCAACATTTGCAATCAAAGTCCACAATACCAAAAGGTGTTCCGATTCGATAAACTATCCTCATTTTGCTCCCCCCAAAGCACCAACCATTGTCGCTTGCATGATATCTACTATATGCCATTGGTCATCAAGATTCAAGAATGTGTCTGACACTCCCACCAAGATATGCATAAAGATTTTTGAGCTAATAACTCTTGTTTTTTAAAATTTCTGAAAATTTCAAGCTCCATATATTTCTGCCCTAGGGTTCTCTGAAGGTATCATGACCTAGTATATGATATGAGCCAAACACCCTCCATCAACACTATCTATGTCTAGCATGGCACATTAAGTATTTACCCGCTTGTTATAAGCGAACATTTTTGGAGATTTTTTCTACAGGGTTCTCAAAGTACCACTCTCAGATTTTCATTCCTAGATCCACCCACCTACTACACCTTTCTACAGTACAACAAGCTATCCATTGTGACCAGCTATGATTGCCACCTACACACACATACACACACACATATATATATATCTATAAATATATATATATATATATATATATATATATATATATATATATATATATATATATATATATATATATATATATATATATATATATATATATATATATATGTGTGTGTATATATATATATATATATATATATATATATATATATATATATATATATATATATATATATATATATATATATATATATATATATATATCGGAAAGATGAAGCGAGACAATAGTAATGCCCATTTCGAGCATTTCTTCTAATACACATAATACACATAAGATGTGAAGCTTTGAGTGCCTCGGTGTGAAAGCCATGCATATGAAATAGGAAGTTGATTTCTTCTCTTTGTTTAGTAAAATCTCATGAAGCCTTCATTAATAACCATTCATTATTTTTAAGTCTTTATTTTAATAATAAACCACATCTAATTTTCAAAAACTATAACTCGAGGTCCAAGAGTAGGCGTACGTACAAAATCCCATTTGAAATAGTATCCAACACTTATGAGTACTACAAGTCTACAACATCAAGAAAGGTGGTGGCTCTGTACATATGCAAAGGATTGTTTGATATTTGATCTCATCAACTGAAGAGTTGAGTTTCTGAAGCTGTGTTTCATATGGCGCATATTCTCCACGAGATTTTTATGTTTATTTTTTTCACTCGATAACTCTTTGTATAATTGAATATATTTGGCTCAGCAAAAGAGAATGTTGTTTTTTTTTTCAGGTTAAAGTACAATTGAAAGAGGGAATAATGCCCATGGGACTCTCCGTATCCATAAAATAGAGGTTAGATTTCTAGCACGACTACAATTACATAGTCGAAAGGCCTTCTAAGGTAGAAGTGGAAAAAGTACGCGCTAAGGCCAAATGACAATTGGGTAGGCCTGAAAAGAGCAATATTGACTCTTTATCGGAGATGATGAGAGGATTGATTCGAATTGGTTAAGCCTGAAAAGAGCAAAGATTGACTCTTTATCGGAGATGATGAGTAAAATCACCTTTATGTTGCAAACTTATTGGCTCTTGACTTTCTCTTTGACAATTCCAACTCCGTCAATAATAAAAAAGGACATACCTCTTCCTTTGATTTACTTTAGTAGGAAGAACAGGTGAGAGAAGACTTATTTCCAGCCAAGTCTTGAACTCAGGACTGCGTCCACAGACACGAGCTCGGAAGAGGTGGGATACTTTTGTAGGAAGAACAGGTGAGAGAAGGCAAGATACTTTTTGCGTAAGCTTGTGAGTAGGTTGTCATTGATATCTCTCGAGAACCCCACTCAGTCGATTGAACTGCCCTTTTTTCAATGATTCTCAGAGTGTCACACCAATGCTACAAAAATAGAAGCTTAAATGTTATGATTGATCTTGCAGAGATAGCTTGCTTTTCCGCATCCTTCCACACGTATGGGTACATATTTATGTATTATTGTCTGCATACACGTATGTCTACACGTATGTGTGTTTGTGTACACGTATGTTCATATGTATGTACGTACTTCACACACACACACATATATATATATATATATATATATATATATATATATATATATATAGATATATATATATATATATATATATATATATATATATATATATATATATATATATATATATATATGTGTGTGTGTGTGTGTGTGTGTGCGTGTGTCAAGAGTATTGGTTACATGGAGAGGCAGTTTCTGGGCCAATGATCAGGGGTGCATGCTCTAAATGGACCTTGTATATACTCTATTTAGTATTTTGCCTGCATTCTTGTAGGTGTTACACTCTTGGTAACAAAGCGCCTATCATGTGGGGATTTACGTCTGAGACTGATTACAATGAATTGAGATTGCAATGAATTGAGATTACAATGAATTGAAAACACACTCAAACACCCAATCTCATAAGGTAGAGGCACCCATCTGTGAGGAAGTCATAGATACATGTCCAGCCAAGGCTTGAACTCAGGACTTCCTCCTTAAGACTCAAGGCATCAAACCATTTGGTTATGTGGGCTTGAACTTTTGATTATAATTTTACTGTTCCAAACATTAAAAGAAAAGACCAAGATGCCATCAGAAGTGAATCTTGGACTAATGAATTTGCAAGCTGATTTTATTATTATTCTTATTATTATTATTATTATTATTATTGTTGTTGTTGTTGTTGTTGTTGTTATTAGTACAAGCTGATTTTATTTTTATTATTATTATTATTATTATTATTACATTTTGTCACTGACCTACTCCTGAAACCCACTAAACGACTGAATAAACAAACCACTGAACCGCGCACCCCTGGCTTGATTTGGAACTCTTATGACTTGTCTTCTCTTCGATTTCTAAGAACACCCACTTGAGAGTCGCACACTTTAACATGCACATAGAATCATACTATATAATGGAATAAGGGCATCATAATGTACCTCAGAGTAGTTATTGATGTACCAGAAGATTGTAACTTTGCATGGACTCTATGCTTATGCGTTTGGAGTGTGACTTATGACTAGAGGACAACAACTGGTTCAAGTATTAATCACCTTTACCATTTATGTTATATTTGAGTATGAAATTTGAGTCATCACTTATCATCATGTTCTGACTCGCCACAAAAGCTTGAACTGCAACAAGCATAATGGACCTGTTCTTCCTAGACTGATCTTCTTGCAAGAGAACAGAGACTAACTCCTCAAATGACAGGGCATTTGGATCCTTTCATCATCAAACAAAGAGTAGAAGTGAAACTTTGATATGACTCAAGAAGACCATTCATAAGAGTCTGCACAAGTGAGCTATCTGGTAAAACTTCATCAACAAAAATCAACTCTTCCTTAAAAGTGTTTGATCTTTGTTAGAAAGATATCCTAGCCTAGTACAATGTGGTAAGTGTATCCCAAGCACCGTTAGTTATTCCATAAGAGTGAATGTGAGGAATAATGGCATGTTTGATAGACAAGCCTATCAATGCATGTGCATGAGCATCTCTGCCTTCCCAACGAATTTTCTCTACCATAGGTGCCACAAAAACTGCAGCACGAACATAAATTTAAAGAATATTAGCATCTTCAACACCATCTGCATTAGCTTCAATACCTGTATTTGCAGGTGTAAAAGGATCTTTTTAAACACCCTACACAATATTCCACATACCTTTTTCAACCAATACATTCGCATCATGTAATCCCACCATGTGTAATTGGTACCGTCCAACTTATCCTCAACAACCAGCATACAAAATACATCACTGCTTTCAACCATGGCCACTGATTAAAATACTATGATTTAGAAAAATAACTATATCTAAAAATACTGAACATAACTACCTTGAGGAGTTCTGCTAAACATGTAGCATTCTACTGTTTGACCATGTTTATGGCTAGTGGAAATAAGTTTGATGCTTTACCCATCTTCTAGATCTCACTTTAACTATTGACCATCATAATCTTGTATTTTAATGCCTTTTATCAAACATGCATCGCTACATACTACCAAATGTTGTATCCATATCCCCATATCCAAAGATATGGTCAATATATGACTTAATAATGTAAATCTAAGAAGGAGGATTCATTTTTTAAGAAAATCTATCAATTTCAAAAGATTGTTGTTGAAGCACAAGAGTCAATTGATGAAACTATCATGGAAATGTTTCAAGAATTGAAAGTGTGGAGCAAACTTTTTGTAATTGTTAACAACCATTCTATTTTTTGCTAGTGAACAAGTTGGCACAAATGATATTCACCTCTCACTCCATATACATTCACATGATGTTCTTTCAACATCACACCATCCTTTTTTAGTTAGATGTGCAAAAAATATTATGTTGATGTACATGCTACAAACTTCTCCTTACTATTGATAAATGGATAAGATTATATTTATTTACATGTTCTTCAAATTGTACGTAAATTAAAACTTGATGAGTTATATCCCACAAAGTAGGGATGAAATGGCCAAGAGGTGCAATAGCTATGATGGACCACAATTAGTAGGAGAATAAATATTCAACGGATGACTAATAGTTCAAAGGGACTTACCAACTTATAGATTAAAGGGAGTTACCAGTTAATGATTTTTTTGTCCCCCTCATGAGAAACCACTTGCTTTTAATCTTGTTGTTTTCCAACAAAAAACATTCTATGGTCTCTAAAAGAAGGTGTTGTTTTACATTTACATATTCTTCTACCTAACAAGTCAAGGCATTTTCAATCAACCATTATTTTGGATGGGTATCAAAGTTGATCACATATCTTTCCTTACATATCTTCCAGAGCACTTCCCCTCTTACAACGTTCCACAATGAAGAGGAGCAGCCAATTATTTCTCCAAGTAAAGCTTGTTTGCAATTGATTTGCCTTTGAAAACTCAAAATCTTAGTGAGAGATTACCGGATGAAGTAGCTTCTAGGCATGAAAAGAAGAGATGTCCAAGGTACTCTCTACCCCATAGGCAACACTTGCACAATTGAGGGGATCCACATATTTTATTACCTTTGGCATTGGTCCAGATTCCATGATGCAAGAGTTGCCATATAAGAACATATTTTTTTTTTCTTAATGAGAGGATGCCATAGGTCCTCACACTAATTTGCCCATTGATGCTAGAATAGTTCCAAAAACATCTCCTGTTAAAGGAGATATGCAAGTCAAGGTGCTTATGGATCCTTAGAGATTTATCTAGCTCATTAGCATCTCTACATCTTAAGTCTTCACTATGGGGCATGTCATTCTCAAGAAGGAGACGAGTCTTTGAGTTGTCCCAAGAATCAATTATGTGTCTAAGAAAGCACCAATCAGCATGCTCAACTCTCCTAAAAGGGTCTATGTCCTCAAATCTAATCCAATGACCACTCTCATGGTTCCAAAGGTCCTTCCACTTGCTAAATACATTGTTCCATAGCTTCTTGGCTCTTTGGATATTCCTTTAGTGAACTTCTTTGATTTTCTTAATGGGAAATTAAATAGAATCATTCTGCCTAATGTCGGCTGCCCACTTCCAACCTTCATTAATCTTGATATATGGTTTCATATTTTTCCAACATATGGAACAAACAAGTTCTGAACCTTTTTGAGAAACAAACAAGTAAAACATTTATCTTGTTTTACGTGTTTTACTTATTTTAGATTAATATTTTTGTTTATTACACATTCCTTCATAGGTTGATGAAGATATCTATGATGCGAATCTGACTTTTTTTGGTCCTCAAACATCTCTCCAACATTACATCAAGCATCTATCAAAGGATGAAGTTTTCATCATTTATGAAAGCAATATTCTTGTAGGGAATTTCGTGGAATGATCATTGAGAGTGTTGTTCTTTGTATCAAGACAATCTCTAAACACTCAGATATGATCATCCATGTTCGTTGATCCCTTATAATTATCAAGTTTTATAGACCTTCTATCCCGAAGGGATGAAGATCTTCTAGAAAAGGACAAAAAGGTTAAACTGATTGTATCATGGTTAAATTGGATAAATCTATATGCTTTTTTCATAGATTGTGTTGATATTTTCTTCTATTGGTGTATGATCTATTGTTATTTTTTTACACAATAAATGACTAGATGCCGCAAGATGATATTATCTTTTTTTATTGGTATTCATAACTTTGTAAGAGCATTCAAATCAAGAAGGGAAAATTATCATCAAAATGGCTAAAACATGATGACCGCAAATGTTTCGGAAATGGAAAGTCAAACAAAACCTTAAAGAAAGTGGAAACTTTATAATTATTTCATATCTCTAGCACTCATCTAGAGTTGTCCAAAAGGGCTAAAGAGTCTAGTGCCCATTAGGCATCCCTCATTTTTCATATATGACTTAATGCAACCATCCTAAGCAATCTTGTATTATTGAGCATTCCAAAAGATAAGTGGTAACCTTATGATTACATCCATAATACAATGTTCCAGCGAATAGTGAAGAAACACTCAACATTTCACAGGTCTTACACTTTATAAAGAATAAGAAAAATATGCTATAGAATGAATGCGACATTCACCGGTGGTACTTCCTATTTTTCAGGAATACGCAGAGATTGACCCTGAGGTAGAAAAACTCAGATTGCTCCCAATCTACAACCAAATGCTATGAAAATTTATAAGCGTAAACTAGATACTTATACCATTCCACTGACATATGTTGCACTCAATTTGAAGCTCTGAAGACAGAGCAACAGCCTCTGCAAGATTACTGTTGGCGAAGAAGATGATGCAGAGAATTGAAGGAGCAAGACAATGATGGTCACAAGTGTATGTATATTGCTTCCATGTAATGTACAAGTGATTTCAAGTCCTTATATAGCCTTTAGGAGTGTTCCACGACTTTTACAAGTTGAATTTGAACTCAAATGAAGGTGGGAATGGTTGTTGGAGGGAATCAATTCACTATTTGGTTGGAAGATAGTTCCATCCCGTGCCTATTCTGGTAGGTCATTCTACTCCAATTGCATAGCAAATGTGGGTTCTTTTCTAGGAACCCTCTTGATTTTTGCATTGTAATCTGCAAATAATACAAAGTATGGCATATATTACAGATCTAAGGTGGTGATGAGTCGTTGATATGATAGATTCTAAAAATAAGCTGAATTTAGAATAGGTACTTCAAGATTGAAGATAGATTGTATTTGTATAGCTACCGTATCATCATGGGTATGGCCTATTTGTTCTACCTACAGGACCGAATCTGGTGCCTCAATTTCAAAGGTGTCTTGGCCCTCTTCAAGAATGTGCCCTCCGAGCACTGGCATGGATTCATATGGTTCTTTGAATTATTCTTCGACCGGAATTTCTACTACTGTTTCTAGCTTTGGGTCTTCAAGCGGAGGTGGTCTTTCATATTGTCGTAACCATGCTTGGAGCTCTTCAACCTGTTTCTAGAGGGTATCCAATGCCTCTCTAGACTATGGGATGGTGGCAGCCTTTGGCCTAGAGGTGTTTACTCTAATTAACTACTTTTTGATATTGGCACATTCTGTTTCCAGCTTCTCATATGACTCTAGAAAACTAGCATGTTCCCCTAGTAATATCTTAATGTCATATGAAGGAACAACTTGAAACCCTGTTGGAGTGAGCAGTGTGCCCGATGTTCCTTCCATAGTGGCCTCGAGATTGTCTTGGTTCTGTTGTTGTAGTCTCTTATTATCTTCTAGTTTCAGTTGGAGCTAGAGGGGGAAAAAATTTCTGAAGACAGAAAAAAGTGCCCACGCATTCCTAGAGTGTTCACACACATCACTTCCTAAATATATCAAAAACTCCCCCCCTGGGAGTGATGCAGTGAACAAGGAGCTAGCACTCATGTATAAGGAAGTGCCAAGCTATGTGGAATCAATCCACAAAAAGAACTAAGCCTAAATCTTTGCGAAAAGCTTCAAACTTCTCCCTAGGCAGAGCCGTCGTAAAAAGGTATGCAATGTTCCGCATGGGCACATATGCCAAGCTGATCTCCCCAACAGAGAACCTCTCCCTGACATAATGATAATGCACCTCAATGTTCTTAATGCAAGCATGGAACACAAGGTACCTTGCAACTGCCAATGTGCTCTGACTGTCAGAAGATGGTGGTGGCAAAAGACTAACCAACACCCAAATCAGCCACAAGGTGTCTAAGCCACACACACTCAATAGTCACTATGAAAGCTACCCTATACTCAGCCTCACAACTCGAAGTAGCCATAGTAGGCTTGTTTTTGCTCAACCAAGATATACATGAGCTACCAAGCATGAAGCAAAAGCCACTCGTGGACACACGAGTGTCATAGAAACCAACCCAATCACTCTCAGAAAAAGCTTGCAGCTTACCTCATAAACAGGTTACCATCTAAGTCCCTTGATGGGATGACACCCTATGAAGCATGGCATGGTAAGAGACCCTCACTTGATCATTGCAGGATATTTTGATGTGTAGCATATGTAGACATTCCTTCTCAGATAAGAGGTAAGCTAGACCCAAAGGCTGAAAGTGCATTTTTATTGGATATGATCTAAATCAAAAAGGTTACAGGTTTTATAACCCTTCCAATAAGGGATTCATGGTGAGTAGGGATGTTGTGTTTGATGAAAATGATTCTTGGTATGAGAATGAATGCAAGAAGGTTAAACTACCCTATGACTTGGAAGAGGAGTTTCCAAGTCTTGCTAAGGAGGAACCTACTCAGAATGAAGACACAAGTTCACATGATGAAGACACTATCAATCTTGAAGAGTTCAAGGCATGGAAGTCCAAGGGCAAAATGAAGATGAAGAAGCTTCAAGACATACCTGAATCTTCAACTCAATCAATTAGAAGATCACAAAGAGAAAGCAAAAAACCTATCACATATGGGTATGATACATCTCTTATTACTCAACATTCTGTTTATCTTGCCAAAGATTTATCAATTGAAGAACCAGGATCATATGAAGAAGCCATAACCAAATCAGAATGGAAAGTAGCTATGGATGAGGAGATTGAAGCACTCAATGAAAGTGCTACATGGGAGTTAGTACCCAAGAAGGAATCCATGAAGGTAATAGGATCGAGATGGATCTATAAACTCAAAAGAAACTCTGATGGGTCAATTAATAGGTACAAAGCCAAATTGGTAGCCAAGGGTTTTGCACAAACGCAAGGCATGCATTGACTATGAGGAGACATTCCCACCTGTGGCCAAGATGCCAACAATTAGAGTGTTGGTTGGTGTGGCTGCTTCACAAAATTGGAAGATGTACCAATTGGATGTCAAGAATGCTTTCTTGAATGATGACGGATTTCAGAGGAGGTATATATGTCACAACCTCGTGGTTATTAGGACCCTAAGAAGGTAACATATGTTTGCAAATTAAAAAAGGCTTTATATGGATTAAAACAGGCACCTAGGGCCAGGAACTATTTGCTAACTACCTCCAAGACCAAGGTTTTGTCATGAGCAAGGCAGATACTTCTCTATTCATCAAGAGAAGTAAATCGGAGGTAATATACCTTTGTGTTTATGTTGATGATATCATAATTTTAGGTAATGATGTCAATGGAATCAGACAAATCAAGAGCCAGATAATAAAGGAGTTCAAGATCAATGATCTTGGTCTATTGAAGTATTTTCTTAGGCTTGCGTTAGTCTATACTAACTCAGGAATATACATTACTCAGAAAAAATATATACAGGATATGTTGAAGAAGTTTCATTTGTAGGATGTCAAAGTAGCAAGTACTCCAATGGAGGTAAACTTAAAATTAAGTGCTCATGAAGGTGATGAAGTTAATGACATTACAGGTTATCAAAGTATGGTGGGTAGCTTGAACTATGCTACATTAACAAGGATAGATATTTCATATGGAGTTAGTGTGCTAAGTCAATTTATGCAAAAGCCAAGGATACCTCACTAAGAGTCTGCTTAGAGAATCTTGAAGTATCTCAAGGGTACACAACATCATGGTTTGTATTGTCCTTACACTTCAGACATTGATATCAAGATCTATTCAGACACAGATTGGGCAGGATGCAAGGATGATAGGAGGAGCACTTCTGGATACATTTCTTTTGCAGGTGACAAGCCAATTTCATGGTATTCAAAGAAGCAACCTACTCTTGCTTTGTCTTCTACAGAGGCAGAGTATAGAGGACTAGCTAATGCCACACAAGAAGCCATTTGGATTAAGCTTTTGTATACAGAATTGGGTTTATATACTAGGTCACCAATCATCTTTGGAGATAATACAAGTTCACTTCACCTTGCATCTAATCCTATCTATCATGCTAGGACCAAACATATACAGGTCCATTACCATTATGTGAGAGAGAAGTTGATAAGCAAGGATATTCAACTGACCTATGTATCAACCAACATGCAATGTGCAGATTTGTTGACTAAAGCTTTGGATGTAACCAAACTTTGCACATTGAAAGCAATGATTGGATTGCAGGATATACATGAAGATTGAAGATGAAGACCAAGCCAAAATGTTTGGCTTGAGGGGGAATTTTTGGTGTAATTCACAAGCCTACACATTTGGCTTGATGGATGCATTGAAGTCTATACACCTATGAAGAAGCATAGGAACTATTGTTAGTGGTTAATTACCACTTTATCTCTTTGTAAAAGTCAAATTGAGTTAGAATCTTTTGTAATAACCTACCAAAAGGATTCATGGAAAAGTTTAGCTCTTTGATTGAAGGAATATCTCCTAGGATATAGGAGCTTGATCATAGGGAGCCAAAAGTTTGAATTTGAATTCAAATTTTTACTCATTCTCTATAAAAATGGTCATGGAAAAGTCGCGTGTAGAACTCATCACTCTCGAGCTTCTCATTACTGATTCTGAGTGTGTGTGAGGCCTACACTCTAGCCAACACCTATCTACACCATTAGGCAATGATTTTCATGCCAATGGATTTGTATACAAGTGTTCATTAATACATACATTCACATTGTTCATTTGTGAGCTCTCTGTCATACTACTCAAAAGTCTGTCAACTTGTGGAGTGCATATCTCGGATAATTCGTGACCAAATTCAATGATCTAAAGCTTGTTGGATTTAGGTTGATGTTATCTACAGGATATCAAAATATGAGGAGATTATATTCAGTCATTTTAGAGAAATTTGCATCCAGGTGATCATTGGTCAATGTCTATTATAGTCCTAAAAAATCGGGGTTATAGCTTTACTTGCTAAATTGATTTCTCTTAGCATAGTTTATCTTTTTACATCATTCCACTTGGAATAGCTAGCTTGCTAACCTAATTAGATAGCTCTAAAAGGAATTTTTTCAATTTCTACTGTGCTGGTCATATTGAGCAAAAGGTCCAACAGGTATCAAGACATAAATAGAAGGTTTTCTTGAGATTTTGAGTTTCGAAGTTATGTGTTTTGATTCATTCATTACACACATCACTTCCAAAGTACATAGGCCATTTTGTGGTGTCATTGCAAAGCTAAGGAGGTCCACTTATCAAGCCTGAAGCAAAAGAGGGCTAGTATAAAGCAAGTTTTAGCAGTACCTACTCAATCTCTTAGAGCATCCATCCATCTTTCCCAACACTACACACACCCAACAATGGTATCAGAGCAAGTTTAGCTCCTTCTCAAGTTTCAATTTTTTGCATCACGGTGTGCGTGCACTTTTAACAATGCAAATTGACTTTGTAGCATAGAATTGTGAGTTTCAGTAGCCAAGAAACATTTCCACCAGGTGCACTAGAGTTTTGCCCCCATTTCGAAGCCACTTGTGCAGTTAGAATTTCCATCAGAGTGACAGTTTGTGAGCAAGAATTTCAGCACTCATTTCAACTTTCATCAAAGTAAAGTCTTTGTCATATGGCAGGCAACAATGACATGTTTGGCATGCTTCAAGCTGAAGATAAGCTTGATGGGACCAACTATCTGATGTGGTCCTACATGATGAAGCATGTTCTTGTTGCCAAACAACTTTGGAACATAGTGGCAGATGTAGATCGAAGACCGGTAGGTTCTTCTACTTCACAGTCTACTGTCACAGATGGAGCTTCTTCTTCAAGTACAATGGTTTCTCCTTCTCCACCTACACAGGAGCAGCTTAGATGGGATGGAAAATATGCTCAAGCTCATGCTTTGATTGTGCTTTCAGTGAAGCATCATATAGTTCCACACTTTCTATCATGTTCTACATCGACACAGGCATGGGAAACTCTTTCTTCTTTGTATGCCGTGGCATAATGAAGCAGATGTTGCATACTTGAGGAAGCAACTTGAGGATGGATGTATGGCTGAAAATGAATCGGTGGATGTGTATGTTACACACATCAATGACTTGAAAGAGCAATTGGCAAACATAGATGAGATCATTCCGGATGCATCACTCATTTCTACATTGTTGAAAGGATTAGAAGAATCTTTTCAAAGCTTTGGTATTACTTTTGTTGGAAGAGCAATCTAGAGTGAATAGTGAAAGAACTTGGAGAGGCTTGTAGAAGGTAGAAAAGTGTGTTTCAAAGCGACGAAGTTTGGTCAAGCCAACCAGCACAAGACCGGCCCTTGAGCTTATGGAGACTCAAATAGACCTTATAGGCATGTGATAAGTGCAAAGAAATGCACTATGTACTTTGGCGCATCAAGGAATGCACGTCTGCCACTTGCTCCAGGTGACTTCTTGGTTAAAAAATGGATAGAAAAAGCTCTGCCTAGGTCATCTCAACAGAAGCTACGTGAGTCTCTTAGATTGGATGCAACCCTTAATGATTTTGTTGCAGCAGCATCATGCATTGAAGAAGCTAGGCAACATTTTTAAGGGGATATACAATCGAATTATGCTGCAGAACTAGACCCTATTGTGCAACTGAGGAAGGAAGTAGAGGCATTGAGAATGCAACAAAATCAACAAGAAGAGAAGTTCTTGCCACCACTACGTCGCACTGATGATGAAGTAGCCCAACTTCGCCGTGAGTTAGAGGATTTCCGGACCACTCAAGATATAAGAAGGCAGGTTTTTTGCACAATATGTAACAACAATGGGCATTCCAATGCTAATTCTCCTAACAAGGTAAGTTGTCAATTTTGTGGAAAGGATGGCCATGAAGCTAGAGACTGTTACTACCTCAAGGCTACACAACAACAAGGTAACTCTCAAGCTTTGGATTCATATTATGCTAGTACTTCAAATGCACCTAATAGAGAGGAGAACAGACCAACGAAGCCGAGATATAATAGGCCTTTGATGTGCTACCATTGTGGTGAGTATGGCCATATGCAAAACAAGTGCTCCCTTCTAGAAGATGCACCTCCTTGTCAACATTGTCCCGAGGCTAAGGATCACTACACCAAAGATTGCCCAAGAAGCATTCCTGCTCCAATCCACATGATTGCAGTCTCTCCACAAGAACAAGGTATGACCACTCCATCTTATGTGCAATGCCCATGATGACTAGAGCCAGACAAGCAGCAACAATCCATAGAGAGGAAGAACAAGGATGCCAAGATAAAGAGGAGGAAAAGAAGGCTGGGTGGAAGGACCAAGCAGAAATTGAAGGAGCTTATGAAAGGTTGGCTACTTCTCTAAGGGACCAACCAACAAGTCTGCAAGAAGACACTCATGAGGTAAACATTGAACAGATCTTGAAAGGTATTCATCACAAGGTTAAATTGTACGAACTTATAAGGCTGGATTCAAAAATAAGAAGTGACTTATTGAAGGCTATACACTCTGCTCACTTGATCCAATCACCCGTTATAGATGGTTTCATGGTTGATTTTCGACGTGCACCCGTGGCAGACTGCCAAAGCTCAAGATTATCTCTTTGTATAAAGGATAAAGCTCTCACAAGTGTGATCATAGATGGAGGCTCTGGTATCAATTTGATGCCAGATCTCACAATGAAGAAACTGAATTTGAACCCCACCAAGATGGCACCATTCACAGTTACACTAGCAGATCAACATCGGGTTGCAGCTCTTGGCATTATTGAAATGGTACTGATTATAGTACAGGGTTGCCACTTTGTTCTAGATTTTGTTGTTATTGCACTTCCACAGGAGACTTCTTACCCTTTACTCCTGGGGAGACCTTGGATGAGGCAAGCAAAAGCTTTGCAAGATTCGGGGAAAAACAAACTATGGATTTCAACAAGCACCAATAGCCAATTGCAACTACATTTGGAAGAAGGATTCGACTCAGGGAAAACTATCGGGTATACTGTGGACACTCAGGAAGTGCCCTCTCTACCCCAAGAAGAAGATACATTATTGAATTGGATGATGGAAGGTACAGAGTGTTGCACGCTGGAAATCAATGAAATAGAAGAAGAAGTTACGGATGAAGGAGTTGGAGGAAAAGGCCATGAAGTTCCCAAGGAGTTGAAGAATGGAATTTTGTAGCAGAACACAAACATCATAGGGACAACAACTATAGAAGTTCCAGAAAAGGAAAGTTATGAGTCTGAATGCATAGAGGATCTCCCTTTTTCGGATATACCTCAAGGATGGACTAGGGAACATATTGCAGAATATAAGCTAAATTCCACTCCTGCATATAGTGGAGATGATTTCTCAAGTAAGACCAGTCCTGAAACACTCGTTCAAGAAATAAATTTAGGGGATGAAGACTTGGCCTCTTGGCTATGGCATTATCCTCCTTTACTGCAGAAGGTAACTTCTTTACTTTTTGCTTACAAAAATGTCTTCGCATGGTCCTAGAAAGACCTAACAGGGATACCAAAGGAGCTTGGATTACACAGAATACCCTTAGTTGAGGGAGCCGTGCCTGCAAGAAGTAGGCCGTATCGACTCAATCCAAAGTATGCAGAGGCGGTAAAGTTGGAAATTACAAAACTAGAAGAAGCAGGTATAATTGTTCCAGTAGAACATTCCACGTGGCTTTCCTCTATGGTGATTGTACCCAAGAAAAATACTAGAAAAATAAGAGTCTGTGTTGATTTTCGTGCCTTGAATAGAGTGACTATTCAAGATGGTTTCCCTTAGCTTTTCACATAGCAAGTACTTGAGGAAGTAGTTGGGCACACTTTGTATAGCTTCTTGGATGGTTTTAGTGGCTACAATCAGATAGTGATCCATCTTGATGATAGGGACAAAACAGCCTTTGTTACTCCATGGGGCACTTATGTCTATACTCGCATGGCTTTTGGCTTGAAGAATGCACCAGCTTCATTTAATAGAACAATGTATATCATGATATTGGGCAAGTGGTTAACAACCTTTCTACGCATTTTCATGGATGACTTTTCAGTGTTTTTAGGCACAGATAGAAGAGCAGCAGTTCAAGATTTCCATGATCATTTGGAAAATCCTGCTAAATGTCATTTACTGGTCACGAAGGGCACTCTTCTCGGTCACATAGTATCTGTTGAAGGGATAACGGTGGATCTTGCGAAGGTTACTCCTATCCTTCCATGCCTATTCCATAAAGCCCAAAGGAAGTGCAAAGTTTTTTGGGTCATGCAGGATACCATAGAAGATTTATATGAATGTATTCAGAAATAGCTAAGCCCTTATCAAGGCTTACTAGTAAAAAGGTCCCTTTCTCATGGAGTGCTGAAGCTGAGAAAGCATTTTGTGAACTAAAACTGAGGTTATGTATTGCTCCACTTTTAAGTGTGCCTAACTGGTCATTGGAGTTTCATGTGCATACAGATGCTAGTCTTCATGTTGTTGGAGCAGTTCTAGCTCAACCATCATCACACAAGGTTGATAGACCTATCTCCTATGCCAGCAGATTACTCACCAAGGCAGAAAGGAACTACAGTACGAGTGAAAGGGAAGGTTTGGCTATTGTATTTGCTCTTCAAAAGTTTCGGCATTACCGTCTAGGTGTACATTTTATAGTCATATCGGACCATCAGTCCTTGAAGTACTTGATAAACAAACCTAGAGTGGCTGGAAGGTTTGGAGATGGTTACTCCTGTTTCAAGAATTTAACTTTCATATTCATATTAAGCCACGAAGAGAGAACTACATGGTAGATCAAGTGTCCAGGACTACAATGAGTGAGAAGGCAACAGGTATTAATTATGAACTGGTGGATAGTAATCTCTTCCTAGTAGCAACTCAGACTGATTGGTATGATGGAATTCTCGATTTTCTTACTACTGGAAAACTCCCAGAGCATTTGACACCTATAGAAAAAAGAAGATTACTCCTTAAAACTAAGGCGTACTCACTCATAAATAGGAATTTATATAGATATTGTCAAGATGAATTCTGAGAAAGTGTGTTTATCCAGAGGAGGTGAAGGGCATCTAAAGGGGGAAGAATTGGCCCACAGAATCATCCACAAAGGACTATGGTGGCTGCATATTTACAAGGATACGATCAAATTTGCTAAAGAATGCCACATTTGCCAAAGATGTGCTCCTACGCCAACCACATTGAATTTCCAACCATTAGTCATATCCGCAGGATGGCTCCCATTCGAACGATGGGGTCTTGATTTCATAGGACCAATTAGTCCAATTGGTCAACCTGGGGGTAAGAAGTATATTTTTATGGCCACATGTTATGCAACTAAATGGATAGAGGCTAAAGCTACTATGGACTGCACGGCTTTAACGGTAGCTAAGTTTTTGTATAAACGTATTTTCTCAAGATTTGGTTGCCCACTAGAAATCACTAGTGATAGGGGAACACATTTTTTAAATCACCTAGTCCAATTTATATTTGACAGGTACAAGTTCTTTCATAAAAACTCTTCTGCCTACTATCCAAGGGTAAATGGCCAAGCAGAGAGCTCCAATAAGATTTTGATCAGGTTGCTGTGCAAATTACCTTTTGATCATCAAAGCTTTTGGCCACAAGCATTGATCAGTGCAATTTGGGCTTTCAAAACTACAAAGAGGGGAACCACTGGTGAGAGTCCATTTTTCTTAGTATATGGGAAAGAGGCATTAGCACCATTCGATTTTATTATCAGAAAAGAAATTGGAGATAAAACCACTGGAATTGAACCTCCAATTAGGAGACTAGTGGCATTAGAAGAATATAGAGAAGGAGCACTGCAAAAACTTCACGTAACACAAGAAGAGCACAAAAGATTGCACGACAGGTATCTTAGGACCAATGAAGTAAAGGAAGGATCCTTGGTTTTGGTGCATCAAATTCCAGCAGTTTCAACCAAATTGGCACCCAAATGGGTAGGACAATAAAGAGTGATAAATGTATTACCACATGGAGTAGTGCATCTAGAGGATTTGTAGGGTAGGACCCTTGGTCAATATCTCCAGGGTGAAAAAGTACCTGAATTAAAGTTAAGTCCAATTGAAAGAACTACATCCACTATACATACCACATTTCATTCAGTAATTGCACTTTATCTTGTCTATTCACTAAGCAGATAAAAGGAAAGTTGCACCGGGATGGTGCAAAGACTTGATGTGGAGGTCTGTTGTGTCGTTCTCTCCCTCCTCGCCCCGCAACCCTCCACGACCCCGCCCCCGTGGCCCTCCACCACCCCCGCCCTCACACACACCCGCCCCTCACCACCTCGCTCCGTAGCCCTGCAACCTCTCTCTCTCTCTCTCTCTCTCTCTCTCTCTCTCTCTCTCTCTCTCTCTCTCTCTCTCTCTCTCTCTCTCTCTCTCTCTCTCTCCCCCTCCCTGCCCCTCAGCCCTCCAACACCCCGCCCTGCGGCCCTCCACCACCCCTGCCCTCACACACCCCCGCCCCTCACCACCCCGCTCCGCAGCCCCCGCGACCCCCCCTATCTCTCTCTCTCTCTCTCTCTCTCTCTCTCTCTCTCTCCCTCTCTCTCTCTCTCTCTTTTCCCCCCTGCCCCATAGCCCTCCACCACCCCACCCCGTGTCCCTCCACCAACCCCACCCTCACACACCCCCGCCCCTCACCATCCCGCCTCCACAACCCCCCGTGACCCCCTCCGTCCTCTACAGCCCCACAACCCACCTTTCCCCCTCCCTCCCTCCCTCTCTCTCTCTCTCTCTCTCTCTCTCTCTCTCTCTCTCTCTCTCTCTCTCTCTCTCTCTCTCTCTCTCTCTCTCTCTCTCTCTCTCTCTCCCCTGCCTCATAACCCTCCACAACCCCGCCCCCCACCCTACACCACCCCCACCCTCACACACCCCCGCCCCTCACCACCCCGCCTTTGCAGCCCACCATGGCCCCCTCCCTCCTCTGTAGCCCCACAACCCTCCTCTCTCTCTCTCTCTCTCTCTCTCTCTCTCTCTCTCTCTCTCTCTCTCTCTCTCTCTCTCTCTCTCTCTCTCTCTCTCTCTCTCTCTCTCTCTCTCTCTCTCTCTCTCTCTCTCTCTCTCTCTCTCTCTCTCTCTCTCTCTCTCTCTCTCTCTGTGTGTGTGTCTCCCCTGCCTCGCAGCCCTCCACCACCCCGCCCCGCGGCCCTCCACCACCCCCTCCCTCACACACCCCCGCCCCTCATCACCCCGCCTCCACAGCCCCTCGCGACCCGCTCCCTCCTCCCTAGCCCCACAGCCCCCCTTTCCCTCCCCCTCTCTCTCTCTCTCTCTCTCCGCCTTGCCCTACAGCCCTTCACCACCCCGCCCTACAGCCCTTCTATCATGTTCTACATCGACACAGGCATGGGACACTCTTTCTTCTTTGTATGCCGTGGCATAATGAAGCAGATGTTGCATACTTGAGGAAGCAACTTGAGGATGGATGTATGGCTGAAAATGAATCGGTGGATGTGTATGTTACACACATCAATGACTTGAAAGAGCAATTGGCAAACATAGATGAGATCATTCCGGATGCATCACTCATTTCTACATTGTTGAAAGGATTAGAAGAATCTTTTCAAAGCTTTGGTATTACTTTTGTTGGAAGAGCAATCTAGAGTGAATAGTGAAAGAACTTGGAGAGGCTTGTAGAAGGTAGAAAAGTGTGTTTCAAAGCGACGAAGTTTGGTCAAGCCAACCAGCACAAGACCGGCCCTTGAGCTTATGGAGACTCAAATAGACCTTATAGGCATGTGATAAGTGCAAAGAAATGCACTATGTACTTTGGCGCATCAAGGAGAATGAGTCGATACAAAACAGATAGATTCGCGGGTCGACTAGCTCAAAGAACTTATTGTCTATGGAAGAGACAATGAACTTCAAATGCCCATAGCGACCAGCGTGATTACAATTAGAAAAAATCCTTTTATGGGAGTGATACATATAGGGTTAAATGTATGTAATGCACAAAAGTATAATAAATAAGCAATATATGATTTAGGAATGAATGCGACATTCACCAGTGGTACTTCCTATTTTTCAGGAATACGTAGAGATTGACCCCGAGGCAGAAAAACTCAGATTGCTCCCAATCTACTGAATCCAATTCTATTCAAATTTATTGGCATAAACTAGACACTTATAAATTTCCAATGAGATATCTTGCACTCAATTTGGACCTCTGGAGAGAGAGCAGAAGCCTCTGCAAGATTATTGTTGGTGAAGAAGATGATGTAGAGAATTGACGGAGCAAGACAATGATGGTCACAAGTGTATGTATATTGCTTCCATGTAATGTACACGTGATTTCAAGTCCTTATATAGCCTTTAGGAGTGTTCCACGACTTTTACAAGTTGAATTTGAATTGAAATGAAGGTGGGAATGGTTGTTGGAGAGAATCAATTCACTTTCCTACAATCTAGGAAAAGTGAAGATCTACTTTGATCTACTTTTAAGTGATTGATAACTTGATTGAATGCAACTTCAAACACCAAAAATTCGTGGGATTTGGGCTCTATCTTTCTACCTTTACATGTGTAAAGCTCAAGGCTTTTACAACGGTAAATGAACCATCAAAAATTTCTCAAAAAAATAGAGTAAATGAGCATATGAAAAAGAACTCTCCAACGGATATTCTTTCGATGTGATAGCCTTTGATGTAGATCAAATCCACCTCAAGCATAGTGTAAGCTTGATGTTCCAATAGCTCCCCCTCAAGCTAAAGTATGCTTGAGTCTTCATTCTTTGATAGGTTGAATACCTGCGATAGCTTTGAATCTACAGAGCTTTATTCCATCAAGTGCCTTCGTCATCATATCTGCTACTTGCTTTTGAGTTGGAACAAAAGAAATGTCAATCTCCTTTGCCATCAGCTTCTCCCTGATGAAGTGGTAATGGAATTCTATGTGCTTGGTTCTTGCATGAAAAATAGGATTTGCTCCTAGATGAATGGAAATTACATTATCTCCAAATATGTGAGGTTTGGAACTCACAAGTCCCAAATCTGTATACAATGCTTTTAACCATTTTGCTTCTTGAGTTGCTATGGTCAAGCCTCTGTACTCTGCTTCAGTTGAAGATAAAGCAAATGTTAGTTGCTTCTCGGAACTCCATGACACTAGCTTCGAACCTGCAAATGCTAGGTAACCAGATGTACTTTTTCTATCATCCTTAGCTCCTGCCCAATCTGCATCTGAGTAGATTTTGATATCCAAATCTGAAGAGTAAGGATAGAATATACCTTCGTTGATTGTACCTTTGAGATACTTAAGTACTATCTTAGCCGCATCCATGTGTGGTCTTCTCGCTGAGTGCATGAACTGACTAAGCACTCCCACACTGTATGAGATGTCTGCCCTTGTATGAGTAGCATATATCAAGCTACCTGCCAAGCTTTGATACTCTTTAAGGTCTCCAGTTTTCTCACCTTCATAAACACTAAGTTTATGATTCATCTCCAAAGGTGTACTTGCAGGTTTAGTGTTCTCCATTTTGAACTTGAGAAGAAGATCCTGAATGTATCTTCTTTGAGTCAAATATATTTCTTCATCTGTATATATCACGTGCATACCTAGGAAATATGTGAGCTCATCTAGGTCACTGATTTTGAACTCCTCTTGCATGTGTCTCTTGATCCTTTGCATGCCATTTAGATCATCACCTGTCACAATAATATCATCTACATATACACATAGATAGATAACCTCATTGTGATCCCTTTTGATGAATAAAGAAGGATCTGAGCTGCTAGCTTTGAAGCCTTGATCTTGAAGATATGTAACCAACCTGTAATTCCAAGCTCGAGGAGCTTGTTTCAATCCATACAATGCTTTCTTAAGTTTACAAACATAAGATGGATGATTTGGGTTTTCAAAACCTGGTGGTTGTGACATGTATACCTTTTCACTTATCCAACCATTTAAGAATGCATTTTTCACATCAAGTTGGAGGAGTTTCCAATTCCTTGCAGCAGCTACACTTATCAATGTCCTGATTCTAGTCATCTTTGCAACTGGTGAGAAAGTTTCCTCATAGTCTATACCATGAGTTTGTGAGCATCCTTTGGCAACTAATCTTGCCTTGCACTTGCAAACTGATCCATCTGAATTTCTTTTAACTTTATATACCCATCTGCAACCAATTACCTTTTGATTTGGTGACATTGGAACCAAATCCCAAGTGTCCATCTCCTTCAATGCATCTATCTCTTCGTTCATGGCCTTTTCCCAATTAGGGTTTCCCTTTGCCTCTTCATAGGTTGAGGGTTCCTCTGAAATAGAGTCTTTTGCCAAGTAGATTGAATGCTTCGTAGCAAATGTGGAATCATATCCATACCTTTCTGGTTGTTTCTTCTCTCTTGCTGATCTTCTAGGTGCTTGTTTGGAGCATTCTCCAACCTCTTGCATCTTTGCTTCCTAATTGATGAGAGTTAGAATCAAGATCATATGGTAGTGTTACCTTTTGTTTGTCTTCGTCATACCAAGACCTGTGTTCTTCAAACACAACATCTCTACTTGTAGTGAATTGCTTGGTTGAAGGATTGAAGAACCTGTAACCCATCTGAGTTGAATCATATCCAATAAACACTACCTTTGTTGCCCTTTCATCTAGCTTACCTTTTATTTGTGATGGTACATGAACATAAGCTAAACAACCAAAAACCTTGCAATGTCCAAGACTAGGTTTTCTTCCATGCCATGCTTCATAAGGAGTCATACCTTGAAGTGATTTGGATGGTAGTCTATTGACAAGGTACACAACAGTTGAAATAGCTTCTACCCATAGATAATGTGGCAAATTCTTCTCTGCAAGCATTCTTCAGGCTGATCCAACCAATATCTTGTTTCTCCTATCTGCAATTCCATTTAGTTGAGGAGAGTACCTAGTAGTCACTTCCCTTTTTATACCTTTTTCCTGCAAGAACTCATCAAACTCTTTAGAGAAGTATTTTCCCCCTCCATCAGATCTGAGCTTCTTTAGTGATCTATCTGTATGATTCTCCACATGTGCAAGATACTTCTTGAAGCAATCAAACACTTCATTCTTACTCTTGATAAAGTATAGAACAATCCATCTACTATGGTCATCAATAAATAAGACATAATACCTTGATCCTACCAATGAAGGTTCTTGACTTGGTTCCCATACATCTGTATGTACTAAGTCCAATAAGTTGTTGTGGATGTAGCCTTTGTGGTTGAATGGTTGTCTTTGTGCCTTCCCAATTTGACATGCATCACACCTGTTGATCATGTGTTGCTTTGATATGTTCGGCACTCCTAAAACACTTTTATCCCTGCATATATCCTTCAAGGTTCTTTCATTCACATGAGCAAGTCTCTTATGCCACACTTCGATCTCACTTAGGGTTTGAGACCCAAAGTTGAATAGAGCTATGTTCTTGGTTTCTCCTACTTCAAAAGTAAAGAGCCTACCATGCTTCTCACCTCAGGCTATCTTTTTGAAGCCTGGACATGGATCTTCCACAAAAGCTCCATGTTGGGTGAACCTAACTTGCAAGCCTTTTTCAACTATTTGGCCTACACTTATTAGGTTTTTAGTGATAGTGGGTACATAGAGAACCTTACTCAGAATGTTTGTCCTGCCATTGGAAGCTTTGACATTACCAATCTTCTCCACATTGTGCTTTGTATCATCCCGTGTTTGCACTTCATGTCTATGCTTTGGACTTTTCAAATCAAATAGAAGAGCAATGTTGCCTGCAACATGATTCGAACATCCTGAATCTATGTAGAAAAAATAATCATCTTCTTTACCTTCTTTGTGGCTTAGATTCATAAGAAGCAATGAGTCTTCATGTGGTTGATCCTCTGAATAATTGTTGTAGTCCCTTCTATTATAGCTTCTATTGTTATTGTTGAAGTTGTGTCCACCTCTACCTCTATTGTTGCGATATCCACCTCTTCCACTTCCTTTCTAGGTCTTCCCATTGAACTAGCAATTCTGAGTGGTGTGGTTGGTCTTATCGTGTATGGCACAAGGTTGAACATTCTGACCTTTGGCTTTGTCTTATTTTGGTCCATTCTTCTTCCCTTTCCACTTGCTCTTGCTTGCAAAGTTGGCTTGAGAAGTCTCTTCTTCATCTTCTTCCTTCTTCTTGCCTTTCTGCTTCTTATCCTTCTTATCTGCATATAGAGCACTAGTTGAATTACCATGATAGGAGTTACCTTCTTTTATGCTATTGTTGGCTTCTTGATTTAAGAGTTTTCCAAGAAAGATGTTGAAGTCTGGAGTTTGCACATCCATGATGAGATCATAAGCCATCGTGAAGGATTGCCATTGCTTATCACTTCGAATGCCATTGAGAATTTGCCTCATGATGACCTCTTCTTCAATCAGCTCTCCAATGGATGCTAACTGATCCCCAACCTCTTTGACCTTGGTAACAAACTCTATGATGGTTTGTTTAGGCGTCTTCTTCATTTGGTTGAACTCGTTCCAAAGATGATTCTTTCTTGCTTTGGTACTAGCAGAAAAGAAAGTCTCGAGGGCATCCCAAGTCTCTTGAGATGTCTTGCATCCTCTAATATGTGGTAATAGAAAGTCAGAGATAGAGTTTAGTATGTATGACCTTGCTTGAGCATCCTTTGCGCACCAAAGTGTGAGCTTATCTGTCTCCTCTTGTGTAGGTCCTCCTTTGGATCTTGGAATAGGCATAGCTTCATCACCTGCTACAATTCCATAAAGATTTCTACCTTGAAAATAGGCCTCCATTCTGATTTTCCAAGCCATGTAGTTGTGTCCATAAAGCTTCTCGATCATTAAGGGAAAGCCGTCACCCATCTTGATTTAGCTCTGATACCACTAAAAGAACTTGGAGAAGCTTGTAGAAGGTAGAAAAGTGTGTTTCGAAGCGATGAAGTTTGGTCAAGCCAACCATCAAAAGACCAGCCCTTGAGCTTATGGAGACTCAAATAGACCTTATAGGCATGTGATAAGTGCAAACAAATGCACTATGTGCTTTGGAGCATCAAGGAGAACGAGTCGATACAAAACAGATAGGTTCGTGGGTCGACTAGCTCAAAAAACTTACTATCTATGGAAGAGACAATGAACTTCAAATGCCCATAGCGACCAGAGTGATTACAATTACAAAAAATCCTTTTATGGGAGTGATACACATAGGGTTAAGTGTATGGAATGCACAAAACCCCTGGATCTTCATGTATACTTTATGACTACAGTCACAGAAATGAAAAAGAGACTAGGTTAGACCAGAACGTAGGGAGGAGGGAAAAAGGATGTGAGAATAACATACATACTTATTGAGCTCAGTCACCATCTCCTCCAGGCTTAAATTTTTGGAGATTTTCCTTGACAAAGTTGATATAATCAATGTATCATCTTTGATTCCTTGAAGGGCCCTCCATGGTGTCAGCTTCATGTCCTCAGGAGCCTCTTCAATTGAGAGGTTAACTTTCCTTCCCTTTCCCTTCAGATCAACCTGTGGGTCTGGCCTGGACTTCCGTTGCTTCTGGCCCTTGACCTCCTTGTTCTCCCTAATTGTGAAACTTTTATCTTGCAGATCCCAGATCTCACTTGTTCTTAATGCTAGTTGAAACCATGGATTGTATTTTCTCAAAGCATCAGACTTTCTATTCTCATCTAGTGCAATGCCAACCTCAATAAGGCATTGCTTTCGTAGATTGGGATGTATTCTTCCAACTTCCTTCACGAGACAATCTTCATATTCATGGTGGAAGAACGGAATTCTCTGTATGGAGGACATTTTTTGCTTGTAGTCATTGTCATTGTTGTGATCCCAAGCAAGAAGCTTGGCTTCCTCAGTTGTAAGACCAACATATATTTTGCACTCTGCATACCTAAAGAAGAATGTGGTGGGGTGCTCATTCACTAGCTGTCTGCGGGCCTTTGTAGAGTGTGAACCACCAATCACATAATATGTATAATCCTCAAAGAGACCCTCATTGAACTCCTCCACAGAGCTGCACTCATTCGGATCCACCATGACAAGGAAAGGCACAACAGTAGCATGAGGATTTTTTTTCATTTTCTTCTTAAGATTTTGCACGTGCAAATTGTGTGGCTTCCTGATCTCAAGGGGCCTCCTCCGTGTGACTGGATCCATTGGTGGCCTATGGATGATGTTGATTGGCAGGTGGAACAACTGCCCCTTCTTCACAACTTTTCTTCTAGATATGTCCTCCCTCATCTTGTTCTGCTCAGTACCAAGAACACCCGAGGCAAGCTCCCCACCAGGTGCAACTATTATATCCTCAGATCTAGACCTTGAGTCAGAAGACTCCTCATCTGCAATTCTCTTCTTTTTCTTCAGGAACATTTTTTGCACGCACTGCTTACCGCTTGCCTTTACAGGGGTTGTCATCTTCTATTGTGTTGGCATGATGTTGCCCTAGATCCATGGCATCAAGTCCTTGATAAGATTCATTGAGTCCCTGCATATCTCTGCAAGCCTCTCTGGATCACAACACTCTGGGCACAAGAAATCCATCTTGCATATAACATTTCATAAACCTTTCGATGTCTCTACCAAGACAAGGAGGTTGTCAGAATCCTCATCTTCATAATCCAGTTTGAACACAAGGCCATATTGAAAACCTTGTGTTGTCGTGATCTTTCCTCTCCCTTATGCCATTGCGAACACAAGTAGGACTACATTCACTTCTTCCACATATTGAAGCCACCACTCTAGGTTTTTCATCTCCCCGAGTGGAAGATCTGTCCTTAAGACATCTACGTCCCTCAACCTTTCCTTACTAGTTGCATCATCCTCAGGAATTTTGATGCTACTCTGTCCACCAGAAGACATTCCAACCGGATTACTGGCCTTCTTAGAGGATAAGGATGCAATGTTTTTCTTCGGTTTTGCTTGGTGACCAATGCCTCTTTCACATTGCTGATCCACAGAGCTCATTGTCACTTTCAGCTTCTTGAAGGGCCTCTCACTTTTGGACTCAGCATCCCTCAAAGGGCTTGGAAATATGAGAACATATGTTAATGTGTTTTTCAAGGGTCCAAGTCAATGTCAGGCATCGACTTGAGGGTTCAAGTCGATGCTAGACATCGACTTTGTGTGCAAGTCGATGCCAGGCATCGACTTGAGGGTGCACGTCGATGCGAGGCCTCGACTTGCACCCTCAAGTCGATGCCTGGCATCGACTTGGACCCTCAAGTCGATGCCTGACATCGACTTGCACCCTCAAGTCAATGCGTGACATCGACTTGCACACAAAGTCGATGCCTGGCATCGACTTGCACCTAAAATTTGATGGCTGGCATCGACTTTGCACCCTAAAGTCGATGCCTCGCATCGACTTTCAAGCCACATTCGATGCCAGGCATCCTCCTTCCAGGTCGATGCCAGACATTGGCTTGAGTGTTTAAGTGGATGCCGGACATCGACTTGAGGGTGCATTTCGATGCTAGGCATCGAATTTAAGTGAAAGTTGATGCCAGGCATCGACTTGAGGGTGCAAGTTGATGCCACGCATCGACTTGGACCCCAAAGTTGATGCACGGCATCGACTTGCACCTAAACGTAGATGCCTGGCATCAACTTACACCATTAAGTCGATGCCTAGCATCGAGTTGTACCCTCATTGGATCTATATTTTATGAGCTAAGAAAAATGAAACCTAGAAAGCATACTATTTACTCAAACATACAAAAGGAATCTTTTAGGAATCCTTTTTTGTGGTGTGATTTTGTCTACCTCTTGGTACTCTTGCCAACATTCTTCTTCTCCATGAGAGTTGCCTTGCTCGTTTGCTGAGCTCTATGCTCCATTGCTGGCTATGCTCTGTTGCTGTCTCTTGCTCGCGGATTTTGGAAATGAGAATGATCTCCTCCTCTGCTATTTATAGGAAATTGGGTAACTAAGTGAAATATTTATAGAACCTTGCAACTATTTATATACATTTGCATGAAAATTACACTTCAATGGCAAGAGTATGGTATGTACATGAGGAAGGCTAATCTCATGTATAAATTGTTTCTTAGAATCTCTTGCTTGGGGAAAAATCAAGTCTAAGTTGTGTTGAATATGGGAGATTAATGACATCTTTATATTCTTATCCTTGTCACTTCATTTCATATTCACATTTATCTTGTAACACGTTTTTGAAAAGGAAAATCAATGTATGAATAAACGTTCAACAAAGAACTTTGGGGTTGAAACGTCTTGAACAACAAAATAGGTTGGTAATTTCAACAAAATAGGTTGGTAATTTCAAACGTCACTCATTGTCTTTGCAGAAAAGAGAAAATCAAATGAAGTTATCTTATAGCATCAAACGTTCAGGCATATCTTAGATTCAAAATTCATTTGAAAATCTTTTGTAACAATCGGTTTTCCACGGATATAGCTTTTACACATAATTCTTACATATACTTTTTCGTGTACCTCTTTTACACATAATTATTTCTAAATATACTTTCATATACCTCTTTGAGTTCTAGCCAAGACCACAATAAAACCTAATCCTTGAAATCTTAACCAAAGGTAAAATTTCTTCTTGTAATGTCTTCAATGGCACTACTCCAAACAATTTTAATATCTAATCCAGTTGGAACTCAACTTGGATATAGCTTGATTCACTCATAATGCTAAGACTCAATGACTCATATCTAGTTTGAAATCAACTATGTATCTCATCTTTCAAAAGTGAATCAAATCTTTGGTTCCATTATTAGTGTATATCTGAGTAATTAAGTACTTTAATTTTAGGCTTTAATGTACTTTGATGTTTAATGCACTTTAATGTACTTTAATGAACTTTTGATCTCATATCTACTTGATGTGACATTTGATGTGACATCTTCACTTGATCTCGGATTTCTACTTATTTAAAAAGGTAATTCATCTTCAGTCTTCTTTGAACTAAGTGAAGATGAGCTCAATCTTTTCAATGGATGCTTGGGCATCAGCTTCCTCTGCTCATATTGATACAGTTTCGGATTCATTGTTCTCAGTTGACACTTTCCGCATAAGTGATGATCCCTATGGTTTAGAACGTGGTGATGATTCTATGTTTTCTGTGAGTCATTTAAGTTATCCAATTCAAAGTGCAATGTTGCTCAACCAAATGCACCTCTTGACCTCCCATCTGATCCAACCATTGATCTCCCTTCTGACTCAAGTGCATGTGGAGCAACGGAAAAGAAAAGCAAGCTCAATCTACGTTTTAAAAGAAGGCCTCGTGAAGTAAGTCAAAAAAGATTTAAATTTCTTACTTTAGATAGACAGATTGCATTGGATAATGTGAATCATTTTTGTGGTTTGAAATGTTTGTACAATTTAGGAATGAAGAAACTAAAGCACCTACGAGAGAAATTCCTCAATTTAGATAGTGAAAGGCAGGATATATACCTTGTTTCTTACATGCAAATGATTGAGGATAACATGTCAGTAACACGTGTTGCTTTTGAATATTTCTTTAGTCAAGGGATGCGATGGTGTAGGGCTGCATTTAAAATTGCAATGGGTGTGGGAAATTTTAGAATACCTAGAGTTCAATAGGGGCTTATGAATGGGGATCTCATTTTGGATACATTCCATGTTGGGACCAAAGGATCTGTTGGACGTCATGCAATGAATTGGATGATGAACTATTTTAGCTTGCATTGTGAGGTTATGCCTACAACTGGAAGGTTGCACTTGTCAGATAACTCTACTCGTCGAGAGGTATTTAAAATATATAGAGAAGACATGGAAAATAGAGATGAGAAGTATGTGTTGTATCGTCACTTTAGTCAATTATGGAAGGAAGAGTTTAACAATGTGTCTATTCCTCGTAAAGTTAGAATGGGTGAATGTTCAGTTTGCGCCACTTTGAAAAACATGGCAAAGGGGGCTACAACACCACAGGAAAAGGATAATTTTAAAAACCTTCTTAACAACCATCGTGAGAGTCAAGCTTTAGAGAGAAAGAAAGCAATTCATCATCAAAGTAAAGCACTCAGAAATCTAGAGCGTTATATGTGTTTGTTGATCGATGGTATGGATCAAAGAAAAACTTGTTTGCCCTATTTTTATCGCATCCCTAAGGACATTGGAGATGAAGTCCTTGTGCAAATGCATTTGGTTGGTGCTTTGGTATACAATGGAACTATAATGTCCAAGGTTTTCATCACATATCCGAATGTGCATGATGATCCAAACCTTACAGTTACTGTCATTCATCGGGTTTTGCAATCATGATAGGGTCTTTTTCCACCAACTCTATATTTGCAACTTGATAATGCTGCAAGAGAGAATAAAAATTCTACAGTCTTTGGATATTTAAGCATGCTTGTTGAAAAACAGGTATTTCAGATGGTTAAGGTAAATTTCCTTCTGGTTGGCCACACTCATGATCACATTGATAAAATGTTCAGTACTTTATCTAAGAAGTTGGCAAGTAACAATTCTTTTACTCTTCCGATTTTATATGAGCTGATTTCATAAGCATATACTCGAAAACCATAAGTTCAACACCTCACACATATTTATAACTTTAAGCACTTTTGCTCAATGGGCCTTGATAACAGTGCTAAGGTTTTGGCTCCATTGCACAATATTAGTTTCAACCATGTATTCTTGATGAGGAGGGTTGATGAAATAACCCTTTTATTTGCAAAGTAGTATTCATCTTCTCCTGGGTGGGAGCCTAAAGAGGGATGTAGATTCTTGTTGCAGGTGTGATATAACTCAAAATGGTGTGTGATACTAAATATAACTTAGAAATGGTGTGTGATATAACTTAGAAATGGTGTGATACTAAATATAACTTAGAAATGGTGTGTGATACTAAATATAACTTAGAAATGGTGTGTGATACTAAATATAACTTAGAAATATAACTTAGAAATGGTGTGTGATACTAAATATAACTTAGAAATGGTGTGTGATACTAAATATAACTTAGAAATGGTGTGTGATACTAAAAGAATAGGTTCAAAAACGAATCGAAGCACATCCACTCTCAAAATGGATGATGTAGATATTCTTGTTTATGATTTTTTCTTGACAAAAACAGGTCACTTGAGGAAAGCAACCATCAATATGATAAAACAAAAGCTTCCAGATGTATGTGGTACAGGAAATCATAGGCAAAAAGGAAGATTTGTGCATGATCCTGCAGAATTTGGTATGTACGTGGATGAAGATAGAGCTCTTGTGGATATAGAAGAAGAAGAAGAGAGCTCTCAACAGTATGAGACTGAATCAAGTGCATCAGATGATGAAGGTGTAGACATAGATCGACATAGTTGTGAGTTGCATTGAAACTCTATAACATTTATAGTGCTTATGTAAATGCCTCAAAGTAGTACAATTGACAACTCTAGGAAGGACATGTCCAGACCTAATGTGGATAGTGATGACGGTTTAAAGAGGCTATGGGATGACATGAAATTCTAATTTGCTTGTATGAATGAGACTACTACAAAGTTGCATGTAGACAAGTGTGAAAATGATGGGTGCATTCATGACTTCTATAGGAAGTCTGACATGGGATTGGTGTGTAGTGAATGTGGACTTGTTTGTCTGGATGCTGAGCACATCTTCGATTATGTGTGGGGATAGGGGCCTTATCAAAAACGAGAGGAGCAAAGTCATCTCGGACTCTCTCCCTCTCGTTTTTTGACGAACAGAAAAAGGGGGGGTAACTTGTCCACATGGGCTCACCTGAGAATGAGCATTCCAAAGGCATTGAATCTGGGTCTGATTGGGCAACTATTTAGTGGTCCTAACATTGGTGACTATGCTGGGAATGCAATGCAACAATTTTTTGCGCTTTGAATGGGCATTGGTGCTTTGTTGCCATTTCTCGTGGTCATTCTGAAAAGGGAACAACCAATCATGAGTCTTGGTCATTTGGTCCTGACTATGGAAAGGACCCAACATTGTGTGGAATTGAAGCCAGCTTTCTATTGGGTGCATCACTAGTAAGGCAAGTGAATAGATTTTGGGAAGTTTGAGCAAAATATAAATGTGTGTATGCATCTTTCCCTTGGAATAAGAGGGATAACATTTTGGTGCGTTTGCCGGGAAACATATGAGCTAGTGCATAGGCATAGGAAGAATCCATTGCAAGATAATTGTGGGCTCTAGGTAATCCAAGGGGACCGATTCCGAGGGGTTTGAACAAAATAAAGGCTTTCACAATCATCTTTTCCTTGGGTTTAGGAACCTTATCACTAATGCAAGTAGTCCATTCAATTTTGGGGATACCCCTTTTGTTAGGGTCACCAGTCCAGCGGAAGTTCTTGCAAATTCTCTCCAGTTTGAAGAAGTCTTGGTCTTTTAGTCTCCAACAAGTCAGAAGTAAAGTATTGAAGAGAGAAGGAATGTGTTAATCACCTTTTTAGTACAACTTGCTCTCAAGCTTAGAGAGAACCAAGTTCCACCACTGCCCCATTGAAACCTCGAATCCCATCGAAATACCCAAGAAGTAGAAGATTTGACCACTAGGGATCAACTAAAAACCATGGTCAATAAGAAATCAAAGGGGATGCCCAATAACCACCCAGAAAGTGGTTTTACAATTATTTATTTTGGATCCTGATGCCTCGCAAAAAGTATTCAAACAACTCCAAAAAGTTTAAATGTTGAAAATGTCATTATTCACAAAGACATTAGTATCCTCGAAAAAAATTATCATGATCATATGATCTTTATTGAGAGGTAGATTGAGGCTCTCAATATGACCTAAGTGAGCTTCATGGTTAACAAGGCAACTCAGACTATCGAGTGCAATAACATAGAGAAGAGGGGCCAAGGTGCACCATTGTCTGATAGAATATTTTAATCTAATCCTTTGAGAGAGTGGACCATTGATGCTTATCTAAGAAGTTGCATTTCCCAATAGAGTAGAGATCATCTTAATGAATTTTCAACCATAGCCCAAGGCTTTCAACGATTGAAGAATGAAGTCCCACTCAAGTCTATCATAAGCTTTGTCAAAGTCAATCTTAAGGAAAAGGACATCTTGCACTAATTCCTCATCAAGAACCAAACCTTCCCAAACATCAATGATAGCCTCGAGGATGGACCTCCCCTTAATGAACCCTCTCATTGACTCAGTCTTGACAGTGGTAGGTAATACAATCGCAATCGCCTTTTCCAGGGTCTTTTAACCCGTTTGTAGCATCGTGATCAGCTACCAATTTTCAATTCTAATTTTTCTTCCTTTTTTGTGAATGAGCTTGATGACATGGTCATTGAGACAATTTGGAAGCGCATCAAAAGAAATAGCCTCTTGCCACACCAAGCATAAAGGAGTGGCCATCACATGCTTGAAGGTCTTCAAGAACTCATTGGTAAGGCCATCCAACTTGGGCTTTTGCCACTAGGAAGGGAATCAATTACCTCCAGAATCTCATCATCCGAGATGGAAGCTTCACCAAGAGCTTTTAGGTTTTGTAGGATTTTTTTGGTTCTAATGTGTGGAAACCCCCAAGAGCTAGATAAAGTGGTTGACAATCACTATAGTATTTTCTTCATCCATTTTGCATTCAACCCCATTGGAGTCCATCATGAATGAAATTGCTTCCTTGGGTTGCTTCTTCTTGACAAGGTTAACAGCGAGTCGTAAAAAACGAGAACTATGTCATAAAAAGAGAACACTCTCTTCAAAAATCAAGCAAATGGCAGCTTATGTTTGAGATTCCTTTTATACCAGTATACATATATTACAAAAATGAAGTGAAAACATGTGATTTTTGACATTTTTTGTCATTTTCTCATAAGAAAAGAGCTCAAAATGTAGTCAAAATTTCACTACATAAGACATTGACATGTCCAAAATCTATATGATAAGACATTAGCCTTCACTTCTATCTCTTCAGTGAATTCATCACTCAACCTTGGAGACGGGGGTTCTTCAGTTTCAGTGTGCTCAAGCTCTTCAGCAAGCTGCGTATGAAATGTTAAAATAGGAGTTTCTTCCATTTCAACCTCTTCCTTTGATTCTTCATCACCGTTCTTGGTGAGCAAAGAAGAGGAATTTTCTAGATCCACAATGAACTCTTTATTTACTTCCTCATGTTTCCCATGGACTCGAAATAAAGGCTTCATAGGCTCGACCTCTGCTGATGCTTCTGGACTCTTTTCATTCCTGCAATCTACTAAGCATAGAGGATTCTCTCTCTACATGGCATTCAAATTCTTCATTGTCAGTACAACTTTTGGAATTACAGCTGGAAGCTCTGTTCTAGACTATGAACAAGGTGGATCTATGTCCGTCTCTTCCAAAGTACGATACACCTTTAAGCTCCTCTCACTTATAACTTGCGTAGCTTATAACTTATGTAGCTCTACCAAGATCATTCATAACGATACTTTCTGCAAATCTAGGTACCATTGCAAAACGAAGATGAATCCCTTGCTCAGTTAGCCTGTGCAAAAAGGAAGTGAAGACTTTGGAGGCCTCAGTGACAGATACAACAATGGAAGGTAGCTGATGTGATTGTTGCTTCTGTTTTGAGGGGAACAGTAGGTCATAAGATGGCTGACTATCTGTTCCACGTATCTCTATCGATACAAAATCTTTTCTATTTTGTAGAGTGTATTCAGCCTCCTATGTTTGGCTGAGTGACTTTACATCGGTATACTCCAAATGCACTACATCTGGAGGTGCAAGAGAGGTAAGACATTTTGTTCACCATGATCAGTGCTCATCCGAGCCATTGCTATTAATTGTGGAGACTGTAAATCAATGCTTGATGACTGCTCCCTCCTGTGAGCCAAATTGGAAGCTAAAAGTTGTTCATAACTATGCTTCGCATCTAAAAGAGTCCTCTCAAAGAACTCCAATTCTTGAGCAAGTCTTTTGCTTGCCTTCATTTTCCGCTTTTTCTTGCGATCACCCTGAGGGATCCCTCTCATATATCTGCATATCTCCATAGCCCATGAAGCGGAAGAGAATTCCCCCCTGAAACAAAGCCGCTTCTAATTTCCTCGGCACGTCAGTATTTCCTATGTTCTTAGGAGGCTTGTCCATGCTCAATCCCTTTTCTCCACATCCCTGCAATCAATATCTCCACATGCTTCTCATCAATTATCAAATTCATGATTCAAGTACCTCAAATCAAGCGTATTTTCCTGCCAAATAGAACCACATTAGTGCATAAAAATCAACCATTTTCGGAGCTAACATACTTCCCTCTTCTTATTTGCGAAGTCGTCCTCGACGAGCCACTATTGCTGGAATAAAATCCAAACGACCATGAACATGTCAATTTTCAATTGGTTCACATACCTTTTAATCGAGCCGTCACTTCCACTGAACCTGCACTCATCGAAGCTATTAGTGCTCAAAAAAAAAATCACTCATGAATACATACAAATCAGTCACTTCCAAAATGATCCAAGAACATGCACATATATGCAATTCCATTTCAGCCATGCATCAATTTGCTCATACATTCCATTATGAAAATGGTCTCAAACAAAATAACACATGCACACCTTTCCATGTTTTACACATGCAACTACTATTGCGGAAAACAGAAAGAAAATACCGAAATAAACAACAACAACTGAAATGAATCCAACAAGACATGCAAAAATACCCAAAATGCATACCCCATTATTGCATTTACTATTCGCTATGTACAATCATTCCATGACTAGACACTTCCGAAGAATCCCCATCGTCGTCCTACAAAAGCCATCGAAACTCGAGTGCAAGTGAAGACATACATCAGAACCCTAGAGTGTCCCACATACTGGAAAACCTTCGGATAGAGCACACAAGTTATAAAGCAAGACCGTTGCCTTACCTAGCTAAAGCCTCATCCATAAGTACATATAGAGTCTCCGTGCCTTCAAGAATGTTGATTCAAAGTGAGCTGATCTGTCACAAGCCATCACATACCAATCACACAAGCAAATAATGTTCCCTTCCAGGCGATCATCGCCCTCTCCTCTCTCTCTCTCCCCCTCAGGAGTGGGGAATAACTTCATATGAAAATTTTATTTATATTCACACGTTGGCCTACATTGACACTGGATGCGATTCGTGGACCTGACCACCCGATCAGGTTGATTCCACCCATCTACCAACGCAATGCAGCGCACAACACACAAACACACAATGATAACACATAACATATATCAGCTAGCCCATAACAAAGCTGGATACGGCTCGTGGTCGTGACTACCCAGCCACGATGGCTCCACCTACCTACCAACCCGTTATGGCGCATAGCTAAGACACCAACATATATATCTCAAGCCTATGGTGAAACTAGCTGCGGCTCGTGGTCCTAACCACCCGGCGAGGATAAATCCACCCACCTACTAGCCCACCATAGCGCATTGGTACGATCACAACAACACAATATTTTTTCTTCTCTTTTTCTTCGTTTTTTTTCATAGTTAATTAGTTCACCCAAGTCCTGAGAATTAGGGAGAGGAAGAAAGGGACTTTCCCACTTTTCCCACACATGCATGCAACATATACACTCTAGCCTTTGACAGATCACCCACCTCTTCACTCCATTCTCTCAATTACAGACACTACATATGTATTCATCGAGTTGACTTTTCACTAGGTAACTACAGCCAGCTATGCCTTAGTCCCTCGTATACCTATCCTTAGACGATCTAGAATGTGAGTCTCCGGGATGTCTCATGTAGCCTCACATCGTACTCGCATCCCGACAACTTCCCTAAGGCGAGTGAGGCTCAACTTCAGGAGCTCCGTCATCACTTCCTAGCGTTAGCACATCTGCCCAAGCCCACGTGATATCGTTTTCCTCATTAGGCATTTCCCTCGAAGAATCGAAATAGTAATATCGATCTCCCGCCCATCCTACATGTCGAGTCAGGTATTCCTCAAAACACTCAATGTAAAATGCAACACCCAAACCCTGGTTTATAAAGCATACCAGCCAATGCGCTTCCTCAACATCATATTCCGTCTCAAAGTTATCGACATCTATGTCCATGCGGGCGAATGTTTGGTCCGAGAAATATATCCTTAGCTCATACAAGTAGAGTTGCGTTATTTGATCTGCCATTTCATTACTTAGCTCTTAACAGTCTCTGCGCAACATAAGAAAAATAATTAGAAGTCCAAAATTCTTGAACTAGCAAGGAAGAATATTTATGACAACAAGAATTATAACTAACATATGTGCATATATATATATATATATATATATATAATAGTATACATGTATGTACAAGGAGTCTACTACGTTCTTCTGCTTGGATCTCGTCCAGCTTCTCCCGTCTTAATATCACTTGAAATATGGTTTAACTCGAAGCGCGTTAACCTTCACGGGAGCACATTCTTCTCCTAAATCTTGAATTTGCATGGAACCACTGGAGTTGAGTTCCACCACCTTAAATAGTCCTGCCCATCTTGTCTGTAGCTTCCCCGGGAATTTATAATATTTACTATCATAAACCAGCACCAAATCCCCTTCTTGAATCACATAGGTTTTGAGATTCTTGTCATGCCTCTCCTTACGTCTCTTCTGAATAGCTTCCAAACTTTGTTGTGCGATGAGTCTCTTTTCTTCCAACTTGACCAGTTGTATGTACCTCTCCTTTAATGACTCTTCCTCTCCCATCCTGGCTTTGATAGCCACTCTTAATGTTGGCACTTCTTTTTCGATGGGAAAGATGGCTTCCTCGCCATATACTAGAGAGAACGGAGTGTTGTTAGTCGTCACTCGGTAGGATGTTCGATATGCCCACAAGGCTTCCAAAAGTCTCTCATCCCAGTCTCTCCTATGCACAGCTACTGTCTTTGTTAGAATCTGTTCAAGAACTTTGTTGGTGACCTCCACTTGTCCATTTGCCCTCCGATAATATGGAGTGCTTTTTCTATGTTTAATCTTATATAATTCCATTAACTCCTCGATCAATTCGTTGATAAAATGGGTTCCTCTATCACTCACTATTTCCAACGGGCATCCGAATCGGGTGATGATTTGTTCGTACAAAAATTTAGCTACATCAACAGCTCGATCAGTCTTCAGAGCTTTGGCTTCTACCCACTTGGCAACATAGTCAGTGCAGACCAAAATATACCTATTAGACCGACGTCTTGAGGGAGGATCAATAGGCCCCACAAAATCAATTCCCCACTTCTCAAACGGCTTAAGAGCCAACACCGGCGTAAGAGGAGTAGCATGTACTAATGTGGGTTTGCCCATTCGTTGGCATCTGTCACATTTCTTACAGTATGTGTGCGAGTCTTTGAACAGCGTTGGCCACCAATACCCAGCCAATAAAATCTTTCTTGCCGTCAGTTCACCAGCAAATGCCCACCACAAGGTTCGTCATGCAAAGCCCTCAACACTAGGTTTGCTTCTTCTTCCTCGAGACACCTCCGATAAATGCTCTCATGAACAAAATATCGATAGAGTTGCCCCCCAATGATGCTATGGTGCTTCGCCAATGCTAACAGTTTTTGCTTCTCTCTCTTGCTTGCTCCTGGCGGATATCTAGTGGTGCATAAGAAGTTCACCAAGTCGGCATACCAAGGTACTTTCGCATCAACGTGGAATAGATGTCCATCAGGAGCATCATCGGGCACACCAGAGATTGGCTCCTCATTAACAATTCGAGATAAATGGTCAGCCAATATATGTGCTTTGCCTGGTCTGGTTACCACTGTGAACTGAAATTCTTGGAGAAGTAGCATCCACCTTATCAATCGCCCTGATAACTCTGGTTTATTAATGATATACTTAAGGGCTTCATGATCCACATAAAAAGTGAAATGCTTTCCCATCAAATAATGCCGATACTTGTTCACCGCAAAGATCATCGAGAGCCATTCCTTCTCCGTAGTCGTGTAGTTCCTCTCAGTGCTATTCAAATTGCGACTCGTGTAATAAATAGGGTGGTCCAACTTCTTTTCATCGGCTTGGCATAGTACTGCTCCAACTGCAGTATGAGAAGCGTCGGTATGCACATGGAATTCCTTCTTTCAGTTGGGTGCTACAAAAATTGGTGCATTTATCAAGCTTTCTTTGATCGAGTCGAATGCAACTTGACACTCTCCAGTCCATTGGTACTGTTGGTCTTTCCTCAAAAGATTCGTCAGTGGTGCCGCTATGGATGCAAAATTTAATATAAAACGTCGATAATAATTCGCATGGCCCAAGAATCCTCTGAGTTGCCGCAAATTTTGAGGCGGTGGAAGTTGTCCAATCTTTTCCACTTTATCTTCGTCAACCACGATTCCTTTTTCGGAAATAACATGTCCCAGAAGCAATCCTCTTTGTACTCCAAATGTGCACTTTTCAGGATTTAATGAGATGCCTTTTTCAATGCTTCTTCTTAAAATCGCTTCGATCCTCTCCATCATGTTTTCATCGTCATCTCTGATCGCAAAGTCATCGAGAAATATCTCCATCCAATCCTGCAAATAGTCTTGATATGCAGCTATCATTGCTCTCTGGAATGTGGCCGGTGCATTGCATAATCCAAATGGCATCACACGATATGCGTACGTATCCCATTCTGTCGTGAAAGTAGTTTTTGATTGATCCTCTTCATGGATTTGGATCTGGTTGTACCCACTGAAACCATCCAAGAATGAGTACAATTTATGGCCAGCCACTCTATCCAAGATTTGATCAGTAAACGGCAAAGGGAAATGATCCTTCTTTGTGCGCTCGTTCAACTTTCGATAATCTATGCAAATACGGATTTTCTTATTTTTCTTCGGAACAACTACAATTGGTGATACCCATTCACTGGATGCGATGGGATATATGAATTCTGCCTCCAATAATTTAGTCAATTCCAGCTTGATCAATTCCGAGTAGACTGGATTCGTTCGCCTAAGTCGTTGACATATTGGTCGTGTGCCTTCTTCCAAGTCTATATAATGTTGGCAGATTCGGGGATCAATTCCTCTCAAATCACTGTATGACCATGCAAAGGCCTTGCTGAAATTTTTGAGTGTCAATTTAATACAATCTCGTACTTCGTCTGGTAGCTCTGACCCCACGCTCAAGAACTTTTCTGGAAAAACTTCCCATTTTTCCAACTGAGCTTCTCGCGAATATTCCTTATTCCTTGATGACACTGTGATTGGAATGTGCTCTCCGATCACGCGTGCATGATTGGCCAGTAAATCATTGTTTTGTTCTGTTTCGATTGAGCCTAATTTCTTTAATGCAGCTTTTGCAATGGCTTCCGACACTTTAGTCTTACTCTTCACTTCTTTTTCCTATATATATTTATTTATTTATTCAGATTTTTTTCCCTCAACCCTAAAATACTCAAACCCTAATCCTAATCCTAAAAACCTAAAACCCTAATCCTAATCCTAAAAACCTAGAATCCTATTTTATATATATATTTATTTAGATATTCAGATTTTTTCTTAATTAATCCTATTTTTATATCTTTAATTATATAAATATATATATATATTTAATTATATATATTTAATTAAATTATTTAAAACACTAATACTTTTTATATTTGTTTATCTATATAATTATCCCATTATATAGACGTGTGTATATATATATATATATATATATATATATATATATATATATATATATATATATATATATATATATATATATATATATATATATATATATATATATATATATATATATATATATATATATATATATATATATATATACTTATTTATTTAGATTTTTTCCTTAATCCCTAAAACCCTAATCCTAATCCTAAAAATTTAAAACCCTAATCCTAAAACCCTAATCCTAATCCTAAAAAACCTAGAAACCTAATCCTAAAACCCTAATCATAATCCTAAAAACCTAAAACCCTATTTTATGTATATATTTATTTATATATTCAGATTCTTTCTTAATTAATCCTATTTTTATATATTTAATAATATATATTTAATTATATATATTTAATAATATATATCTAATTAGATTATTTAAAACACTAATTTATTTATCTATATAATTATCCTACTTTATATATATATATATATATATATATATATATTAACTCAGATTTTTTCCTTAGACCCTAGAACCCTAAAACCCTAATCCTAATCCTAAAAACCTAAAACCCTATTTTATATATATATTTATTTATATATTCAGATTTTTTCTTAATTAATCCTATTTTTATATATTTAATTATATATATTTAATTAAATTATTTAAAACACTAGTACTTTTTATATATGTATTATATGAGTATGTGTATGTGTGTATATATGTTATGTAGGTGTTAAACCCTAAAACCCTAATAAAAAAGACTTAGTCGTAAACCTAAAATATGAAAACATAAATACTTAAACACCTATAAAAATCTAAACCTCTAATCCTAAAACCCTAACCCTATTATATATATATATATATATATATATATATATATATATATATATATATATATATATATATATATATATATATATATATATATATATATATATATATATATATTCAGATTTTTTCTTATTTTTTCTATATTTTTTCTTAATATAAATGTAATTGAGTTATATGTATGCCTAAACCCTAAAACCCTAATCTTAAATATCTAGACCTAAAATATGTATATTTCTATACGCAAGTGTATATACATGTATGTCTGTATTATATGTGTATGTCTATGTATGTGTAAATAGCGTAAAAACCCTAATCCTATTTTTATATATTTGATGTAAAAATAATTCAAAATCAAAAATTTATATATTTAATTATATATATATATTTAATTAAAACACTAGCTTATGTGTGTGTGTATTTGTGTGTGTGTATGTGTATGTATGCATATGTGTATATATGTGTGTGTATGTATGTGTGTATGCATGTGTGTGTGTGTATGTATGCATGTGTGTGTATGTATGCATGTGTGTACATGTGTGTGTACGTATGCATGTGTGTATATGTGTATGTGTATGTATGCATGAATGTGTGTATATGTGTATGTGTGTGTATGTATGCATGCATGTGTGTATATGTGTATGAATGTGTGTGTATGCATGCATGTGTGTATATGTGTGTGTATGTAAGCATGCATGTGTGTATATGTGTGTGTATGTAAGCATGCATGTGTGTACATGTATGTGTGTATGTATGCATGTGTAAATGTGTAGATGTGTGTGTGTGTGTATGTGTGTGTGTATGTATGCTCTATTTTGCTATGTGTATGTATGCATGTGTGTATATGTGTATGTGTGTTTATGTATGCATGCATGTGTGTATATGTGTATGTGTGTGTATGTATGCATGCATGTGTGTATATGTGTGTATGTATGTGTGTGCATTTATGTGTGTATGTGTGCGTGTATGTGTATGTATGCATATGTGTATATATGTGTGTGTATGTATGTGTGTATGTATATGTGTGTGTATGTATGCATGTGTGTGTGTATGTATGCATGTATATTTGTATGTGTGTATGCATGCATGTGTGGATATGTGTGTATGTAAGCATGCATGTGTGTATATGTGTGTGTATGTAAGCATCCATGTGTGTACATGTATGTGTGTATGTATGCATGTGTAAATGTGTAGATGTGTGTGTGTATGTGTGTGTATGTGTGTGTATGTATGCTCTATTTTCCTATGTGTATGTATGCATGTGTGCATATATGTATGTGTGTGTATGTATGCATGTGTAAATGTGTAGATGTGTGTGTGTATGTATGTGTGTGTGCATGCTCTATTTTCCTATCTCTATCTTCCTTTCTTTTCATCATTCTTTATCTCTCTCTCTCTCTCTCTCTCTCTCTCTCTCTCTCTCTCTCTCTCTCTCTCTCTCTCTCTCTCTCTCTCTCTCTCTCTCTCTCTCTTTCCCTCTCTCTCTCATCTCTCTCTCTCGTTCTCTCTCTCTCTCTCTCTCTCTCTCTCTCTCTCTCTCTCTCTCTCTCTCTCTCTCTCTCTCTCTCTCTCTCTCTCTCTTTCTCTCTCTCTCCCTCTCTCTCTCTCTCATCTCTCTCTCTCTTTCTCTCTCTCTTTCTCTCTCTCTTTCTCTCTCTCTTTCTCTCTCTATCAATAGACAATAAAACAATCACTTACAAGTATATCCCTCTTTTGGATCGTTGTCATCAAAGTGTAATGTATGTCGTCTATGGTCGAATTCCAAACAATTGACGCGAAAGAACTTTTGCAAAATAAAAAAGAAGAGAAATTATAAGACCTAAAGCATAAAGAACGACAAAGGCTAACAGTACGCGCACTACTTACCAAGATCTCAGATCTAAATCGAGGGAGAGTGTGTGTGTGTGTATAGAGAGAGAGGTCTGTGTGTGTGTGCGTGCACAAGACAATGCGGTTCGCAATTCGCTTCACGCGTGCAACTTTGACAGAAGACAAATAGTACTCAAATACGTGCAAAAAAGTGATGTTTTGCTCTTGGGTTCCTGGTATGTTTAAAAGTCGACACCGGTATGGGCGCCAAACGATCCATTTAAAACGGTCATACCAACGATCACTCGATCGTCGGTATCTTTAAGTGAGGTTTTCCGACTTTTATACCGGCGGGGCGAATGACCGTCGGTATAAGCGGTGTTTGTATGCCCCTCATATGTTGTAGTGAAATATATCAACAATACAAATATTAACTCACACACACAAATTGAACCCCTTTCATGTTGTGTTCAAACTTGTTGAAAATAAGTAGGCCCATACACAATGTGCAAATATCCATGTGATTTAATCTAATATATTAAGATACGTTCATGAGAAAGAAGGCATTTATTTATCATTCATTATTGTATTTCCAATTTAACTGCAATCTTTTCTTACAAATTTATTGGATCAAGTTTTACGTTGAACTAAATGGAAAATATTTTCAAGGGATTTCAAACGAAGATTTGTGATCGACCACTGAATTTTATGCTAAAAAATTCTCATTAAAATTCAACCTGTTTATATGAATTCGAGGTTGCATTAAGATTCAGAACATCTTCAATATCAAAGTACTAATGCAAATGAAAAATCTGTGTTGATGCTAAATCAATCTCCATCTTATGTTGAAATCAGCACGTATATAATAAGAAATTTTTAATCGGATAAAGTACAGGTCAAGAGTTTTAAAGATTTATGATCACAAGAGGGTCCTCTGTCAATTCACCGCGAAAACAACCACTCAAACTTGAATAGCTTGCGCTAAAAGTTTAATGATATCTCCTTTTCGGTTTCTGCAGCTATGCGTGCGCAGAAGATGCAATGCTGATCATTGAGAGATAATTTACAGACCTGCACCGATTTGAATTGCCAGCTATCTTCGTTTTTCAGCAAGAATCTACTTCTGATAGGCCATGCATAGTGAGAGATTTTCATGTACAAACTTACATAGGGGTTGTAGTCTGCAAAAGCTCAATTTATGAATGCAATCATCCGTTGCGTTTCTCCCCATTCTGCGTTTTGATTTCTGCTATCTTGCGTAATCATAGCCTAACGATGACATGGAACTTGCTCTTAGGTATATTTTGGTCGATCCGTAGTAGAGCAAGTTCCACATCAATTTCGCTCCATATGTATTGCATGCAAGACAAATGATGAGCCAAAGACACTCCATCCTTTCCAATATATGCAGTCCATGATGCATGTGGCCTTCTCAGTTTCCTGTGAAAGGCCATGGAAACCTAGTGTCTAGAAGCCATCATTTTTTTACAACTGTTGCTTCTATTGGTTAGAATTTCCTTCTTCACCATTTGAAAACATGGATCTGATTTTTCGTCATAATAATAATAGCAAGTCCTTTGAATCTAAACAATTAGTTTACTGACGCGGTGCATTCGCTAAAGCTCTAGCTTATCTAGAACAGGTTTAATATGACATTTGTGCTTGAAAATGTAAGACTAGCTATGGCGGAAGCATAGAGAGAGAGTGAGAGACGTACATGCAGGTAAAGTATTACATTTCATTGAAAATAATCACATATATATACATAGGTTAAATGGGTTGGGCATTAAGGATGAGGTCACATAAGTAGGTGTGAAGATAATCTTGGCACAAGGATTTCTAGCATAGGAAAACAAGTTTTGAATACCACATTGGACATGTCACATTGGGTGTTACAATAAAGTTACCATATTAGGTACCTAAAACATCGTTGCTGATTTCGTTGATGAATCAAAAGTCTTCTAGAAAAAGTTGATCCCCTTCTTGAACTCCTTTGGTCTCCTGAAGCAGTTGCTTGGTAAGTGTCATGTCTTGCCAAAAAAGGTACATTTCCTCTTGTTTAAACAATCCTTGGCGACATGATCAGTCTGTCCACATATCCTTGGTGACATGATTACTCTGTCCACATATGCTATAAATTTTTAATGTAGCTACAACCATATGCCAGATTTGTGTGACAATGATGAAGATGATGGCATGGCAGATTTTATTGAGGATTGGTATCAAAATGACAGTGAGAGCATGGATATTTCTAAAAATGAGAAATATCTTCGAGAGGAATGTCTAAAGCATGTATATGAAGGAAGTCGTTTGACATGACTAAATGTGAGCTTACTTATTCTCAACCTTCAAAATCGTTTTGGATGGAGTAATGTATCTGTTTTGACACTATTAAGGTATAAATTTCAATTTTCTATCTATTTATATATATATATATATGCATAAATATATATATATATATATATATATATATAAATACATGCAGGTTTTTATTTTTACTTTAGATAAGGTAAGAACAAGAACTTGAATTGAATGGAAACTTTTTGTCCGCGCATCTTTTAAAACTATTAATGAATCTTTCCAAATATTCGCAATGGTGACCTGGATGAGTCGCATGCACAGAGGTTACTCAAGAGATAGCAATCTGATTATAATGGAGTAGTCCACTTTGTATCCTAAAGTTCAGATGCTCATCATTGACATGCAAGAGGTTTACTGCATACCCGAGAAATCCTGCTCTATCTTGAGTAACCTCTGTGCATGCGATTCATCCAGGTCACCATTATATGAATATATGTGTGAATTGACAGGATACGATTGTTTGGATGGCAGGATACAATTGTTTGGATGGCGGGATATGATTGTTTGTTTTGGAGGATATGAATGATTTGTCGATTCACACATATGTTCAGTTTGAAAGTGTGAATCGACAAATCATTCAATGAAGGTACATACTTCATATCATCCAAAACAAACAATCCTATCCTGCCATCCAAATTTTGCGTAAATATTTTCAAAGATGCATTAATAGTTTTAAAAGATGCGCGGACAAAAAGTATCTATTCAATTCAAGTTCTTGTTCTTACCTTATCTAAAGTAAGAATAAAAACCTGCATGTATATATTTATATATATTTATTTATCTTTTTTAATATATCTTTTTTTGATGAACTTACAGGTTATTATCTGAAAAGTTTTTACCAAGTCAGAATATTCTTCCTACCTCACATGATGAAATGAAGAAGATAATCAACAATCTTGGTATAGATTATCAATGTATACATGCATGTCCTAACGATTGTATTTTATATAGAGGTGAATATGCAGACTCTCTGACATGTCCCAAATGTCAATCTCCTCGATATAAGGGTGAAGAAGGTAAAATCCCGAAAAAGGTATTGAGACATTTTCCATTGGCTCCACGGATTAGACATATGTTTCAAAGCCCCGAATTATCAATGCTTTTCACTTGGGGACATGATCACAAAACTACTGATGGAATAATCAGAATTCCTCATGATAGTGTTGCTCTTCAACATATTGATTCTACATGGCCTGAATTTACACAAAATCCACAGAATCTAAAGTTAGGAGTTGCATTAGATGGGGTTAATCCATTCTCCATGAAATCCAGTAAATGGTCAACATGGCCAGTGGTAGTCATAAACTACAATCTTCCGCCATATCTTAGCATTAAAAAGGAACATTTAATGCTTTCACTTTTAATCCCATGCAAAAGACAAGTTAAAGATATGAACGTATATCTTGCTCCTCTCATTGACGATCTTCAAGAGTTATGGAGAGGTGCTAATGTCATTGATGTATCGAAAAGCATCAATGAAAGACATACTACGATTCGTGGTATTGTGGCTTGGACTATTCACGATTTTTCTGGATATGGTGTTTGTTCAGGTATTGATGTAATTTTTTTATTCAATATGCATGTAAATAAATATGATTTAATCTAATTACACTTTTATGATTTTCCATGATGCAAGAATATCTACTAAGGGTTATAAAGCCTGTCCATATTGTGGTGATTGGTTGAGATCAATCTATAGTAAGAATCTCAACAAAAATATTTATCTTCGACATCGATGATTCTTGCCTGATGATCATCCATTAAGATCTAAAAGAGAAGCGATACATTTTAATGGAAAGCTTGAAACAGGCCAATATCCAAAACCTATGACGCCTATGGATTGGTATAAAAATGGACAAATGGACCTCTGATAGATCCAGAAGCAGAAATCTTCAATGATGATTCAGATAATGAGTATCTGATCAAACCAAAGTTATAGCCACTTTTTGATAGACATCGACAAGAAACGACTTATGCATATGCTCCTTGGGTACTTACAACAAAAGAGATACAGACTATCAACAATAGAATTCAATTGATCAAGACTCCTAGAGGATATGGAGCATCGTTTCAAAACATGTTTACTATGGATGATAAGAGCTTATCTGGGTTAAAAACCCATGACTGGCATAACTTTTTGAAACATATTTTACCTTTGGTTATCGATGGATGTACAACGAAAGGAGTACGAGATGTGATCTATCGTCTTGGATCACTTATAAGGTAATTATGATACTTTTATATTTAATATGTATGAATATTGGATATCTTTTATTTTTTAATTAACTTCTTTACAATTTTTTTTATGATTTGTATAGGTGGATTACATCCAAAGAGATCGATACAAATTCGATCCCACAAAAAAAACATGAATGCAAAGAGCTACTATGTTTGACGGAAAAAGAACTTCCTACTTCATTTTTTGATATTCAAGTTCATTTACTAGTCCATCTTGTAGATGAGATAGAGATTACTGGTGTTGTCAACACTCGATGGATGTTTTGGGTCGAGCGATTTATGGGAATACTAAAAGGTTACGTGCGACAAAGAGCAAAACCAGAAGGATCCATGGCAAAGGGTTGGATGCTTGAAGAGTGCATGTATTACGTTAGTGAGTACCTTGAAAGAGTTCATGAAGAAGCTCTATGTGCATGGACCAACGAGTCTTCTTCAAAAACAACAGATGAGGTATTATCAGGTAAGGGGGTTCCATTCTTATTTACATTTCAAGAAAAAAATGATGTTTCTACTTTTGTAGCATATAATAGCGAATGCATGCAAGCATTCCTTAGCGAGTACGAGGAACTTCAAAGTCTCCAAAGTAAAAGGCGAAAAAACAAAAGATCTAGACGTAATCTCGATAATAATGAGATTACAGATATACCTTCTTTCACGGATTGGCTGTATAGTCGTTTGCAACGCGCCAACGCAAATAATGATGAAATCTCATATGAGCAAAGAGAGTTAATGATAGGTTGTGAACAAAAGGTAATTTTATTAAAATATATATTTTAATTTTTTCATATATGTATGTTAGTTTCTATTTACTAATTGAATTTATTTTGCAGGCTTGAATGTTCACTAATATGTGGGCTTTTGGACAGCATATTAGAATCAAAGCCATTGATTCTTTACGTAAAATAGAGGATTCTAGTATTGTTGCTTGTTTCAAGCAACTATCACGTGCTAGCTCAAAAGACACGAACCTTATAGATAGCAAACTTGGTTACATAGGAACTATTGTTGGTATCTACAAAATTTCATTTCGTACATTCAAACAGGTAGAAAAAAGTTTATATATTTTTTTTAGAGTTAGTTATTTTTTTAGGCACCTAATAATGGGACGTTTTTGTTGTTATATATTTTGATAGGTCATTTTGAAGGTTGACTGGTATCGAGCGGAGTATAAAGGTAGTAATTCTACAATAAGAAAGGAATTATCTAGGTTTTGGGCAATTGATTCTTCCAAGGTAATGTGATTTACTAAAGAACCATATATTCTTCGTACGCATATTGAACAAGCATTTTTTTATAAAAACCCAGATGCTCATCCTTGGTGGCAAGTCATTCATGTGCAACCTAGAGGTAGGTCATTGTTTGAACAGTTTATTGTTAGAGAGATTGAAGAAAGTCCTCTTGATGATTCAGCATCAGATACTGATACATCAACATCTGGAATATAAATTAGACTCATTATACGTGATAATGATACTAATCTTTTTGATGAAGAGGATAATTCTCTACATGCTGATTCTACTGATGAGGAAGAGGAATTACCAGAAATAGATATTAATCCACCAATAGATGATGTGATTCATGAGCACATAGATTTAACAATAGAAGAAATAAATGAAATCAATAAGGATAATGAAGATGAGACTATATTGATGTCTTACCAAAATGATGGCAATAATGAAAACATATGAGCAGATTAGATAGTAACTTGAAGCTTCTGAATGGATATCAGATAATAGGTTTCTTTTATTAACTTGAACAACGATGAATCATACTAGAGAGATGAAATCATGTTCTTCTAAGTTAGAACATGAAGCTCGGGGGTATGCCTAATTATTTTATATATAGTTTTATCTTCGAGGAGTAAATTTTTATCATGTATGTATGCATATGTGTGTGTATTCATGTGTATTATATGTATACATATATTAGTATGCATATATATGTATTTCATGTATATGTATGTGTTTGCATGTGTGTGATATATGTATACATGTGTTAAATATGCATATGTGTATATATGCATATGCATTTATGTAAAATATTCATGTATTCATGAACGTAATATATGCAAGTGTTTATAATTGTGTACATGTATATATGTATATGTGTCTATGTGTAAATATGTACATGTAAATATGTATGCATGTATATATATGTTTATGTGTGCATGTAGGCATGTACATGTATGTGTAAATATGTTAATATGTATATATATATATTTATGTGTGCATTTAGGCATGTATGTATGATGCATTATATATCTACTCCATTTTATATTTATGTATCCTATCTACATGATGTGTATATATCTTTACATATATTATGATCCTCGTTGATTCGAGTAGCTATATATAGAGGCATAAGGTTGGGAGGAGAGACATCTCTCTAGTAGGACATCGGAGGTGTACATATACTTCAAACATATGGCTAAAAGGTTGAAATAGAGTTTTTAAATTAGGGATTTCAAAACCCTAATATCGAGATTAGTGCTCTCTCTCTCTCTCTCTCTCTCTCTCTCTCTCTCTCTCTCTCTCTCTCTCTCTCTCTCTCTCTCTCTCTCTCTCTCTCTCTCTCTCTCTCTCTCTCTCTCTCTCTCTCGCTCTCTCTCTCTCTCATATACATACATACCGTGCATTGTCGCGACGATGAGCCATAAGTGTCTGCATCTCTTTTAAACACCATTTAAGAGACCACCCTGTCCCAAACTCCGTCTTAAGTGAACTGAGCACGTACTTTTTATCCCTCTCATCATGCTCACTACAAAAATAAAAAACATAATATAAATAAAACATAAGATATATATTTCAATTTATATGTAAAACTTTTACTTACTTCCACGGTAAGTGGATAAAGCGCAGGTAAGAGTCGCATAGTGCGCGCATTCTCCTCTTGAACTCCAATCCATTTCCTATGTATACAATATTCCCCTTTGGCTCTATGTCACACTCTAGTCCTAACATGCCTATGCATGTCCTCATAGGCAACGTCTCTGCTCTGCTATCACGTGCTGGAGATGGTATAGGTGTCTTGAAAATAGATAGATAGAAATAAATAAAAATATGTGCTCTAATATCATTAAAAAAGTTTATGAAAAAAACATACCTATGAGCAGATAGCTCTCTTCCTGCGTGTGGAGCCGCAGAAGAGCCCTCGTCTGATCGCGTAAGCATCTGGATCGTATAATCTAGCTCCTCATCAGACATCTTTGTGTAGTCCCGCATTATGGCCACTAGAGTATTTGACGGAACTCTTGCTCTCATAAGACTTTTTATGAGAGTGAGTTTCGCCTTTCTCTCTCTACTGGGATCCATAATACCTAACGTATAAAACAAAATGGTTAGAAATCAATATATATACGTGTATGTGTGTGTATGCATGTTTATGTGTGTGTATGCATCATTATGTGTGTAAGTATCTATGTGTGTTTGTGTGTGTCTATATGTGTGTGTGTGTGTGTCTATGTGTATGTGTGTGTGTCTATGAGTGTGTATGTGTTTATGCGTATGTATGTATCTATGTGTGTGTATGTGTCTATGTGTGTATGTGTCTATGTGTGTATGTGTATGCATGTATGTATGCATATATGTGTGTATGCATGTGTATGTGTGTGTATGCATCATTATGTATGTATGTGTCTATGTGTGTATGTGTGTATGTATATGTGTGTGTTGTCTATGTGTATGTGTGTGTGTCTATGAGTGTGTATGTGTTTATGTATATGTATGTATCTATGTGTGTGTATGTTTCTATGTGTGTATGTGTATGCATGTATGTATGCATATGTGTGTGTATGCATATGTATGTGTGTGTATGCATCATTATGTGTGTCTATGTATGCATGTGTATGTGTGTATGCATCATTACGTGTGCATGTGTCTATGTGTGTATGTGTGTGTATATGTGTGTGTGTCTATGTGTATGTGTGTGTGTTTATGAGTGTGTATGTGTTTATGTGTATGTATGTATCTATGTGTGTGTATGTGTATATGTGTGTATGTGTATGCATGTATGTATGCATATGTGTGTGTATGCATATGTATGTGTGTGTATGCATCATTATGTGTGTCTATGTATGCATGTGTATGTGTGTATGCATCATTATGTGTGTATGTGTCTATGTGTGTATGTGTGTGTGTATATGTGTTTGTATGTGTGTATGCATGTGTATGTGTGTGTATGTATCTATGTGTGTGTATGTGTCTATGTGTGTATGTGTATGCATGTATGTATGCATATGTGTGTGTATGCATGTGTATGAGTGTGTATGCATCATTATGAGTGTATGTGTCTATGTGTGTATGTGTGTAGGTATATGTGTGTGTTGTCTATGTGTATGTGTGTGTGTCTATGAGTGTGTATGTGTTTATGTATATGTATGTATCTATGTGTGTGTATGTATCTATGTGTATGTGTATGCACGTATGTATGCATATGTGTGTGTATGCATATGTATGTGTGTGTATGCATCATTATGTGTGTCTATGTATGCATGTGTATGTGTGTATGCATCATTACGTGTGCATGTGTCTATGTGTGTATGTGTGTGTATATGTGTGTGTGTCTATGTGTATGTGTGTGTGTTTATGAGTGTGTATGTGTTTATGTGTATGTATGTATCTATGTGTGTGTATGTGTCTATGTGTGTATGTGTATGCATGTATGTATGCATATGTGTGTGTATGCATATGTATGTGTGTGTATGCATCATTATGTGTGTCTATATATGCATGTGTATGTGTGTATGCATCATTATGTGTGCATGTGTCTATGTGTGTATGTGTGTGTATATGTGTGTGTGTCTATGTGTATGTGTGTGTGTGTTTATGAGTGTGTATGTGTTTATGTGTATGTATGTATCTATGTGTGTGTATGTGTCTATGTGTGTATGCGTATGCATGTATGTATGCATATGTGTGTGTATGCATATGTATATGTGTGTATGCATCATTATGTGTGTCTATGTATGCATGTGTATGTGTGTATGCATCATTACGTGTGTATGTGTCTATGTGTGTATGTGTGTGTGTATATGTGTTTGTATGTGTGTATGCATGTGTATGTGTGTGTATGTATCTGTGTGTGTGTATGTGTATGCATGTATGTATGCATATGTGTGTTTGTGCATGTGTATGAGTGTGTATGCATCATTATGAGTGTATGTGTCTATGTGTGTATGTGTGTAGGTATATGTGTGTGTTGTCTATGTGTATGTGTGTGTGTCTATGAGTGTGTATGTGTTTATCTATATGTATGTATCTATGTGTGTGTATGTATCTATGTGTGTATGTGTATGCATGTATGTATGCATATGTATGTATGTGTATGCATCATTATGTGTGTCTATGTATGCATGTGTATGTGTGTATGCATCATTACGTGTGCATGTGTCTATGTGTGTATGTGTGTGTATATGTGTGTGTGTCTATGTGTATGTGTGTGTGTGTTTATGAGTGTGTATGTGTTTATGTGTATGTATGTATCTATGTGTGTATATGTGTCTATGTGTGTATGTGTATGCATGTATGTATGCATATGTATGTGTGTATATGCATCATTATGTGTGTCTATGTATGCATGTGTATGTGTGTATGCATCATTACGTGTATGTGTCTATGTGTGTATGTGTGTGTATGTGTCTATGTGTGTATGTGTGTGTATGTGTGTGTGTCTATGTGTATGTGTGTGTGTCTATGAGTGTGTATGTATTTATGTGTATGTATTTATGTCTATGTATGTATCTATGTGTCTGTATGTGTATGCATGTATGTCTGCATATGTGTGTGTATGCATATGTATGTGTGTGTATGCATAATTATGTGTGTATGTGTCTATGTGTGTATGTGTGTGTGTATACATTATGACAGTGTATGTAAGCATGTGCATTATGTATGCATATAAGCATGTATGTATGCATATGCATATGCATTATGTATGCATTATGTATGCATTATGTATGCATATGCATATGCATTATGTATGCATATGCATATGCATTATGTATGCATATGTGTGTGTGTGTATGCATATGCATGTAAGTATGTATGTATGCATATGTGTGTGTGTATGCATATGCATGTAAGTATGTATGTATGCATATGCATATGCAATATGTATGCATGTATGTGTATGTGTGTGTATGCATATATGTGTGTGAATGTGTGTGTACATGTGTCTGTATGTGTGTATGCATGTGTATGTGTGTGTATGCATCATTATGTGTGTATGTGTGTGTATGTGTGTGTATGTGTGTGTGTCTATGTGTATGTGTGTGTATCTATGAGTATGTATGTGTTCATGTGTGTGTATGTGTCTATGTGTGTATGTATCTGTGTGTGTGTATGTATCTATACATGTGCATTATGTATGAATGTAAGTATGTATGTACATTATATGCATATGCATATGCATTATGTATGCAAATGTATGCATGTATGTGTTTATGTGTGTATGTCTCTCTATGTGTGTGTATGCATATATGTGTGTGTATGTGTGTATGTGTGTGTATATGTGTCTGTATGTGTGTATGCATGTGTATGTGTGTGTATGCATGTGTATGTGTCTATGTGTCTATGTGTGCATGTGTGTGTATATACTATATGTGTGTGTGTCTATGTGTATGTTTGTGTACCTATGAGTGTGTATGTGTTGATGTGTGTATGTGTCTATGTGTGTGTGTGTGTTTATGTGTGTATGTGTATGCATGTATGTGTATGTGTGTGTATGTCTGTCTATGTGTGTGTGTATCCATATATGTGTGTGTGTATATGTGTGTCTATGTGTGTATGCATGTGTATGCATGTGGATGCATCATTATGTGTGTATGTGTCTTTGTGTGTATATGTGTGTGTATGCGTGTGCGCGTCTATGTGTGTGTATGTGTGTGCGCATCTATGTGTATGTGTGTGTGTCTATGAGTGTGTATGTTTGGATGTGTGTGTGTATGAATGTGTGTCTATGAGTGTGTATGTTTGGATGTGTAAGTGTATATGTGTGTCTATGTGTGTATGCATGTGTATGTGTGTGAATGCATCATCATGTGTGTGCATGTATATGTGTGTGCATGTGTATATGTGTGTGCATGTGTATGCATTATGTGTGCATGTGTGTATTTGTATGCATTATGCATTGTGTATGTGTGTATATGTATGTGTATTTGTGTGCATGTGTGTGTGTGTCTATGCATATGTGTGTGTGTGTCTATGTGTGTATATGTGTGTGTACATATGTATGTGTGTGTAAGTGTGTGTGTGTACGCATACCTGCCAAAGGTCTCGCTCTCCCTCTCGCGCGCGCTCTTTCTCTCTCTCTCTCTCTCTCTCTCTCTCTCTCTCTCTCTCTCTCTCTCTCTCTCTCTCTCTCTCTCTCTCTCTCTCTCTCTCTCTCTCTCTCTCTCTCTCTCTCTCTCGGTCTCTCTATTCTTGCTCGCATCCAAGTCCCGGCACAAATGTGCCAGGAGAAATGAATTTTTTTTTTACATGGCAGAGCGTTGCATATGCGACACTCTGCAGTTTACCAACGTCGTTAAATGCGTCGCTAATCAGTGACGGTAATAGCGATGCTTTTTAAGTAGCGTCGCTTATTGGACGCTATCGTCGCTTATGCGACGAGGGTCGGGCAAAAAGAAAAATCCGAAATTCCTACCGTCGCTTATGCAACGACTTCGTCGCATAAGCGACGCTTCTCGTTTTTTTCCCGATTCGGGGGCATCGCTACGCCCCCCTTTTTCTTGTAGTGCTAGCAACAACTAATTTACTTGTAAGTGTAAACTCGACTAGTGGAACATGGGAAACAGCTCAGCTGTGGCTTCTTGTCGTCCGATGCTTGATGGCTCATAATTTTCAAGGGTGTATGCATTCTCAAGAGATTTAGCGGCCGTCAAAGGTGTGACAGTCTTTTGATTTGCTGAATCTTTTGCTAAGTTATGTGCTTCTTCTTGCGACTATCAGGCGTGTGTAAAATCTATAGTGTACGTCGATAAAAGAAGAAAAGAATGGCGACGGTGTTGAACGCAATCATTTTCCTACACGATCTACGAATGAATAGCACTAAACTTGAACTTGATGAGGAAGATTTGAACCTTAGAATGGGTGTTTTTAATGTCAATTGCACGATTATAACGAAAGAATCAGTGGCAAGGCATGGCCTATTCTGTCTCTGTTCCGCTCCCTCTACGAAGGTGGTTTCAAAGAATAAGAAATTAGGATCCAGCAAGAAGCAATAGAAAGAAGATTTTGTAGTGAAAGAGGATCGAGGTTTGAAGGCATGAAGAGTTCGGCTCACTATGAAGGGGAAATAGATAGCTTTGAGAGTGGTAGATAGCAAGAAGCGGTCGACTGTTGTACCTTCCTTCGGTAGATGCAGATGGAGCTCTGATACCATACTGTAAGGCTAGCTATGGAGGAAGCATAGTGAGAGAGAGTGAGAGATGTATGTGCAGGTAAAGCATTATGTTGCACCTTACATTTCATTGAAAATAAGCACACACACACACATACATATATATATATATATATATATATATATATATATATATATATATATATATATATATATATATATATATATATATATATATATATATATATATATATATATATATATATATATAATAAAAGGGAGTTCGGAAATGCCTACTCTCCCTGACTAGTGCCCTAAAGACCCCCCAAGTCCCACAACATGGTGGCAACACAAACACATCAGGTAGTCATACCTTCATGGTAGACCTTACAAAGCTTACATGGAGTTATAGAGGAGGTTAATAAACCTCCCATCCCCATCATGTGGAGCCCACTTGATTTTAAGCTTATTGTTGACATATTGTAGCTCTTTGTGATGTCTGAAGGGGGAGGGGGGTGTGTTTCATACAGTTAGCAATTCTTTTGCCGAGAAGAAATAGGTAGTTCTTAGTGGACCACTCCTTGGGGGTATTGCCAAATTTTTGAGTGCATCTTTCCCGCCAAATCTTCCAAAGTATCTCTCCTGTGATCGCATTCCACAACGCCGCTGAGCAACCAATCACTTCACGAATGAGGGCTTGCTTCGAATTGATTTGTTCTTGGGGGCCAAGATAACAACCAAGGACCCTCCATAGCCGACAAGATTTAGGACAAGCAAAGAACATGTGACCAATATCCTCTTTGCTACGGCAACATCGCTTTCGCACTAGGGCGGAACACCATAGATCTTGTTGGCTTTTGCATTGTTCCATATTCGACGGTGTAAAATTATCATAGGAGGACCGACTTTTTGTTTTCCATGAGAGAGTTCCAGATAGACATAAATTTCGTATCCCATCGAATTCACGTCCAGTTGAGACACCATTTCTTGTTGAGACTGATGTGAATATCATTGGGAACTTCCACATATGGAAGCTTGGAGTAGCGATTACCATTATAACATTTAAGGCCCAATAGGTCCGCAGCATCGTGTCCCATAAGTAGTCGGATTTTAGAGGAGTCCCAAGCATGGCGTCTGCTCAATAAAATATTCCATTCCTCGTACGTGACCAAAGCAGTAGGGTCAAGGTCCTCAAAGTCCACCCATCTATTCGTGTTCTCTTTCTAGAGGTGCTTCCATTGTTTGAATCCCTTATTCCAGAGTCTCTTGGCACTTAAGACATTCCAAGGCTCCACGTTTCTCATGCCTTGGAGCGAGAACAAAATAGAGTCATTTTGTCCTATACCCGGAGCCAACTTCCAATCTTCACTGATTCTGATGTGAGGTTTAAATCTATTCAAACTCATCCACAAGGATCTTACCACGATCGATCCTTTGGGTGAGATCAGAATTAGAGAGAATAAGAGGTTGAGGATGTCGAGGTTTTTCCATCCAGGGTAGCCCATGAGAGTAATCGCGTTCGTGTTTCTAAATATTAATGTGGCCCAAGAGGAATCTCTATTGCACTAGGCCTTAATCATCCACTTTGCCGCAAGTTTATTGGCCATGCTCCCAATGTCCATAATACCCAGACCTCCACTCTCCTTTTGGCTAGTGCAAATTGACCATTAGATTTTAGGAACTCCCCTCCTGTTATGGTCCCCAGTCTAGAGAAAGTTCCTACAAATATTTTCCAATTTGGCTAATTATTGATCCTTCGGTCTCCAGCAAGAAAGTATATATATGACTGAGGATATGAGGGAGGTGTTGATCACCATGGCCCAGCTAGCCAGATTAATTTGCAAACCCCTCAAATAGTTAAGTTTATTATTAAGTCCGGTGAGGACCCAAGCCCACCTTTGTTCCAGAGTAACACCGAATCCCATGGGGATACCAAGAATGTGAATGGCCTGACCCAATTGAATGTTTTGGCATCCATGCACAGTGAGAAGATTGGGTTGATTCCCTTTGATAGCCCTGAACGCAGACTTGGAATGGTTAATTCTGGACGTAGAGGCCTCGCAAAAAGTATCAAGGCACCACCAAAAGGTTTTGAGGCTAGTATCGTCATTGTGGTTAAAGGCATTTGTGTCCTCTGCAAATAGCCTCATGGTCATTTGTCTAGAGTTATGTGGCAAATTGATGCCTCTTATGCAACCATGCTCCATCTGTTGCTCCGCATGTCCGCTAAGTCCTTCTGTGGCGCTGGCAAAGAGTAGCAAGGCCAACGGACAGCCTTGCTTGATTGATAATTTCAGTTTGATTGCCTTTAAAAGATGCCCGTTGGCATTGACTTTGGTCGAAGCATTACAAAGGATAGCGGAGATCAGCGTGAGGAATCTCTCACTACACCCGAGTTCTTTTAGCGATTGTAAAATATAGTCCCATTCCAATCTGTCGTAGGC